>BCNH02000007.1:73547-153569 GCA_001662345.2 Metrosideros polymorpha var. glaberrima | reverse complement strand
GGGAATGATTGGTTTGATTTGCGAAACCGGTTGCGCTCACCCTTTTATCCAAGGCGGATGGTGGATTGTTGAGTGGCCAGGAAATAAGAGGGCCCTACAAATAAGGAGGATTGTCGAATGTTCGAAACTATAGAGGGCTGGTACTAAAATGAGGAGCGTCCGTCCGAAAAGGGAGGACTGTTCGATAGCCTCGCTACAAATTAAGGAGCATCATTGAATGGCCAACATAACGAGGAAGTCCTACGAATAAGGAGGAGGCTTGTTTTTAGGGAGCAGATCCTACTTCCTAGGCCCTCTCTCTCTCTCTTGTGTCGAGCTGTTCTCTGTCTTATCTTGGCTTCTGTGACGCTCGAGGAAAGCTAGGAGAGAATAGCGCCTGCGAATAACGATTTTTCTTCTTTTGCTCAGCTTCTTTCCGTGCAATGAAGTGAAGAAGAGTATGAAGCATGATTGTTCTTGGATCACGAAATTGATGTCAGTAGAAAGATTTAGTATTAGAACGGTAAGAGCTTTCATGGCCGAAAGCTAGAAAACTGAAAGTAGATGATCCAGCCCTAAGATCATCAGAACTTGTTACTTGACCAAAGGGTTCGGCTCTTGACTTGCAGCAATCTATCCTCTTTTTTTCTTTAGCTAAGGTTCTTTTACACTGTCCCCTTTGATGGGAAGTCATTGTTTGCATAAACACATCTGTTTACATACATGTATATATGTGTCTATATATGTATAATGGACCTAACGTTTGTGATTCGATGTACTGCTAAGTGAGAAGCAAGCAAACTCAATTATAAAGTGGTCATCATCTTTCATGTTTTTTTTTTTTTTCCATGACATCATGTAGATCCAAAGCGCAGATCAATAGTAATCACTAATCATCATCACATCGCAGCTGTTCTCTGCCTTATCTTGTGCTAGAAAAACAGTTTTCTCGATGCCCTAACGCCGACACCAGATATTTGCCAAACTCTCTAGTTCTGACCCCTCAGAACAAGTAACGTTTGGATGGCAAAGAGCCCCATTGAGGTGCAAAACTTTCCCAAGGGCCTACAAATAAGGAGGGCAACAGGAAATATGGAATCATTTTCCAGAATACTGCCCAAACATATAACTTACGTAAGCTAAGCATCTTTACACAATATAATGGGAAGACAGCCTGTTTGAAAAGCACATCAGGAAAACCCCATGGTCGTCAATAGCTCAATTGCACATGAGACAGAAACAGCCTTTGTACCTCTGCCCATCCTCACCATAATGCAAGAACTAGGATGCTGATGAAACTGTCTCACATTTAGCAAGATCTTAACCTTTTGACAATTTCTAAGATATTTAATTGAATCAAGATCAAACTAATTCTCACTCTTAACATGACATACATCAATTTTCACACATTCAATACAAAATCAGTTGCTTTTTAGAACATATAAGAATATTTAAAAAAGAGCTTAAGTCTCTTTCGGTTCCCATGTGAAAACGTAGAAACAACATTTTGTCTGCTAAAGAATCCCCCCAATCCATTGTAAACTTAGTTTTACAAAACTTTTTTCCAACCCGACCATAAGAGGATGAACTGAAAATCCAGAAACCCCAGAGAAAATGATTCACTAGAATTTTCCTGAGGGTTGGGTTTTTGGTTGTAGAGAAATCATGGATACAAATAAAATCAGCTAGGCAATTTGAAAAGTCTTAATGGAATCGAAGGCCGAGAAATACGGTGTCTGTGCGCAAATGATACACGGCACACTCGCCTTAAATATACAAGCTTGAGGCTTTATATCATGGCTGGTCACCCTCACGATCAACCACATTAAAGGTGATCATGATAGGAACCTTAGCAGCCAATCATAGAGGTATTCCACTGGCCACCTGAATGCCTCAGACAAGTTTATTCGGAGCTGTTGGTAAATAGAGGTCATCTCCCTCCATTTCAATTTTCTCCAACTCCCTGTCCTGAATAACCATGATGAGCATCAACTTCAACCAATACATGCTAAATGACTACCAAAGGACGAAATTTTGTCAGTGAAAGGGAAGAATACCCCCAGATGCCTGCTCTATGCTCTTCTTTGGGTAGTTCAAAGATTTCTCCTAAAACAGATGTAACTTCATCAGAGAAATTGAACACAACCGGCGACATGGCTTGAAAAATATTATTCGGAAACAACCAAATGAGTTATTGCATTTACTACATTCAATCACCAACAAACCATTGGTCCTTGTGCATGCGATAGACGAGTTTGCTTCATACTTGTTATCGCGCTAGAAGCACCATCCAATACTTCTGTTACAGCAACTGAGAATGTAGGGAAAGAAGTCCCAAACTACTACTGAGTGACAATTTGAGTGAGAGTTAAAGGCGAGATCATGACAAATGATAAATCAAAAGGAGTAAAAAGTTCATTCAGACATCACCCCTTGGAGCTTTCTAGGAATCACATATAGGTTATTTAAGCATCTCACCTAAGAGGTGTGCACCACACTATTAATAGAAAAGACTTGCTAAAAATTCAAGAAACGGTTTAAATAAGAATAAAATGATAAAGGAGGCACAGTACAGACTTCAAAGAAGATCGCCAAAACGAAAGATTCACAAACAGAGACACAACATTGCTTGTGCGGGAAGCAAGTAGACTCAACGGGACAGAGTTCCATCAAGCCAACAAGAAATGATACAAGATGCTTATTAATACATGGTTTGTGAAGTTGGGAATAGATTATTAGATGACAATTAAAGTTCTTTTCTTTGATAAATTAGGTGTATAAGTTAGGATTCTGTATCCCCTCTCCTATGGGATTTCCTATGTAATTATGTTTCTCGTTTTCCGATATTGATCATCTTTCTTAGCTAGAAGTTCCTAGTTCAACCAGGATTAGGATTTTTATTTATTTATAAGTCTATACATTTGATGGCAACTTTCAATTTAATAGACTTGATGAAAATTATGGAAATTCAGCAAGTTCCTTTTTTGCATTCTCTTATGCCATTCTCTTCTCAAGTCGGATGCTTAAGAAACCCTAAGTATGATGCTTAGGAAACTCTATTTGTGTTGCCTAAACGAATTTACCCATTTTGAGGAACCGTTCTTTGTGATTACTCTCCAATTTCTCCACCAAAACTAGAGATGAATTTATTGGGGAAAGAGTGGACCTGGCTCCAATAGAGGATAAGTCAAAGAGAAGTTTGTTTAACCTGGTTTGGTCACATTAAACGAGAACCTTCAAGGGGCTCTAGTGAGAAGGCGACATTAGGAGATTGCTACTTAAGTTAGGAGTAGAGGAAGGTGGCCTCAAAAGTCGTGGGAGGAAACAAATAAAGAATGATATACAGCTTCCAGAACTTATAAAAGATCAAATTAAAATTCAAGCATAATGGAATAAAAGAATTCTTAGAGTTTGTTGTTGTTATTGTTGGCTATGTTACACGCGACACGACACGACATGCCGACACGTAATTTCTCAAAAATAGAGAATTTCGATACGTTCCGACATGTTATATTTTAAATATATATTTTTATATATATCATAAGTTATTTAAAAAAGTGTTGCGATAGACTTATGAGCCATGAAATTGATGTCAAAATCATGTCAAGCACCATAGTGATCCAGAAAAGAAAGAGCATACAAAAGGGCGCTTCATCAAAAGCAAGAGAAAAAGTTTGTCCGAGTATATAGTCAATCGGATATAGATGATGTGGGACTTGTTGGAGTATGGTTCATACTCCCCATCAATAGGAAAGTATTGGGGTCACACTCATAGGTGAGCGGGCGGGGGTCCAGGAGGGTCGCCCCGGCGGGGGTTGAAGGGGCAGCACCCCCTGAATGTCAGAGGGTTTTTATGATTTAAGCCCATGTTTTCTATTAATAGTTTGGGTTTGGGTCCATAAATAGCTACTGTTTATATATACTATATTTCTTTTGTAATTGAGCGATATAACGAGATATGTGATGTGTTAATTATTGTGAAATTCTCTACTAGACGTAGTTTTAGTTTAAGGGTGAATCAGGATAAAATTTTACGTCTTAATTTCTTTCTCTCAACTTTTACCCTTTTTTTATGTGATTGTGTATCGATACCTAATAGGACTCGTCAAAAGAATAAAACGATCAAACTATAGTAGAATCTATCCACAAAAAAGCAAAACATTGTCTCTATTGCAAATAAGCAAGTGGAGCTCAATAAATGACATATCGCTCTTACTGCTCCTCAGCTTATCTTACTCCAACCTAAAACTGAATCTCAAAAACTCACGTTTTGAGTTTTTCCTTTTAAATACAAATGATGGGATATTAAAAAAAACGCTGGACACGTGTGTCCATGTAACATAGATTGTTGGTTTTTCGCTTTTGGGTGGTCCATAAACCCAGAAAGTTACGTGAAAGGTTCATTAAAAAATCATATTCCCCCAAAAAAATAAAAATAAAAATAAACAACAAAATAAAACAAAGATGAAGGTCTAAACGTATCATTTGTAGCACACACCTATAATTCCTTTAAAAAATGCAATTGAGAACTGTTCCTCTCCCTGGTTATAAGGTAAAAGCACATCAGAACACTTTTTGGAAGAACTATCAAAAAGTAAATAAAAATATAATGTTGCCTAAATTATTTGTGGTCCAAAGCCTAAACTATTTGTGGTAAGCTAGCGACATATATATTTTGAGAAAAATGATACCTTCCACTTTCGCTCTCTGCTGCCAAGCCTACATCTAAGCACAAAGATAGTAGACAGTGACGGTAAAACCTGAACGCAAATTATTACTTGTAAGACAGCTAGCAATCAGAAGAAACCCAGCAGGAAGAGTCTACAAAACCATTGAATTAAGTCAAAATCCATTTAGTAAATCACATCATAACGTTACAAACTCGACAAATTATCCCAATACAACTTGCAAAGAATACTAAGGAAAACTGTGCGGACCTCAGCACGTTCTATTGTGGCTTCTTGGGCCACTCGTTTCGCTTTCAGCGGACCCTAAACTCGAAAGCTTGTTCAAGTAGCTTCCTGTCATCAAAACCGCGGTCTCACGAAAGGACTTCTCAAAGCCTAAACTCGCTATACGAGACATAGCATCAAGCAGCTGCAGCGAAAGGCGAAAGAAAAGTTCGACAAACTAGGCTACTGAGGGAACCTTGCAGTTTTATATAGCAAACTTGTGGGTAACATTCCAATTACATATCAGCAAATAAGCGGGCTCTAAAGGAGAGGTCCGTACAAGAATCTGCAGTGAACCAGGAGTTGAAGCATCGCCCTCTTCTGAACTTTCAATAAAAAGTGGCAGTATCATATCCACAGACTTGCTAGCAGCAACACTCAAATCTGCTAGTAAGCGTATATTAGGTTAAGTTCAACAGTATTATCCGGCAAATATAGACTAAGCATGTACAAGAAGCATGTAAAGCAGCCACAGCTACCAATAATGAGTTTGTTTTCATCAATGACTCACTAATATTCATCCAACCTGTTCATCGTAGTCATTCCTTTCCCGGACGCTTGCCGATAAATCCCATTATAAAAGTGTCTATAGGAGGCCAGTCCTTGCTCCAGCCATATTCAATCACTTCACAACTTGCCTTCACTACAATCTCAACCGCGGCTCCATGGCTACTGGCCCCCATGAATCAGCCTGCTGCAAATTGTAGTCTCAGAAGAAGAATTTTATGGGTGAACACATCAATCAGAGTTATTGTGAATGGATGATGCTAACATGCATAATTCCTTTCTTAAACGTGCCTGAGCACATGCGGTCAGTACAAGGAGGTTGAGGCGAATGAGCAAAACTCGTAGATGCTGTCCACCCTCAGTGACAGCAATTCGAGTCATCCCAATAAGCAAAGCACTGAACAGATCTTTGCATATCCTCAATTTTCTCCAGACAGATAGTAAACATGCCTCAGTAGCGTCAGTGAATAATACAAGAGTCTCAAGCCAAAACTTCTTTACAGCTTTACCATCCAAATCAAGAGATGATAAGCTATTCATCTTCAATCTTGTGATGGCTTGATAAACTGATACTTTTGCATTGTGAGTCTGGCTTTCAAAATTAGACCCTGTTCATTCCAGTTCAAGAAAAAGAGAAGTCTAGAAAGAAAGAGCACCGCGTCACCAGAACTTACCTTAAAAAATGCATGCATAGATTGGACTTGCTTCCTTGCCAGTAATCTCACCTGCTCCAATAACTTTGTCTAGAATGTGGGTAACCAACCTATATGCACTCTCTTGCTTCTCCAGGTTCTCCACAGATTCCTCCTCAATTGAAGCAGCTTGCTGTCTGAACAAAGCAGATTCTTCCTCAAAGGAGGAAGGAGGATGGAGATGAATGTTCGCGAAGAAGAACGTTTCCATTCTCTGTCGCAAACAACAACTTTCGCGACGTCCCTGTTTTCTTTCTTGATTCTCCAGTAATGAATCGGGCCCTGCTTGTCTCGGATCCAAATCGTATTTCAATTTGCAAAACCTTCTTATGTCCGATTAGCTCATTAAGCACCAGCAAACCCAACTTTTGAAGCATATTATCAGTAAGTACAATAAATATCACCAAAAGAAACAAAATTGAGTAGCCCTTTGCAATGAGAAGATCACCCTGAAGAAGGCCCTGGCTAGTACATGGAGCATACGAAAGAGGTTTAATGATCCACTCCCAAACAACTCGTTGGTACAATGACCGAACTGCTGCTATCCACACAGGATCATTCACAAGAGCAGAGGATGAACCATCGTCAACCGAAAATAACAGGGAACGTAGACAAGACACATTCCACAGAACCTACATGCATGCAACCTGTTTGTTAAGCCATCCAGGCAAACAAAGAGAGAATCTTACATTACATATATGCACTCTCTTGCCTCTCCGGGTTCTCAACAGACTCCTCCTCAAATGAAGCAACTTGCTGTCTGAACAAAGCTGCAACTCTGCACCCATTACTATAAACTCCCACGATGCTCCCTCCGTTCATTGCTACAAATGCCCTGGACGATGCACTAGCCGCACCATCTGTTGGGGAAAATATTTTGGAATGGGAAAGAAATGGAATCGGACTATAAGGCGAGATAACACTCTCTTTAAGGAATTATTTGCCCACAACATTGCTAATGGTTTCTGGCAAATAACCTCCAGAATACAACAAAGTTTCAATGAGAATATTATATAGCAATTCTAGTAATTCTCCAAGAATTCTTCAAGAAACAATCAGAAAGACGGCTGTATGTTTTTGGAAAGAAAATTAAAATGGAAGTTTAAGTCGTTCTCGTAATGGACAACTCTTCACTCTTGAAACCGTAATTCGGACACAACTTTTCATGTTTGAATAACTACAAATTCAGACGTACCTCTTCATGTTTGAATAACTGTAAATTTGGACAACCTTTTCAGAAATTATAAGGGCATGTTCGCAATCATTCGTGCACCCGCACTTGGGTATTGTAGGGTCTAAGACTAGAAAACTTTTACACTTTAAAGTGACCCACAAACTCCCATTCCGACTCGATATCTCCACTAACATGATAATGGTTCGCATCGACACTCAATTCTGTGACGACGACGTTTCAGAATTCACCTGCGTTGGCTCCAGCGGTGAAGGAGGCAGTAGATCAACGCCTCCATTGCCACGCGACTCGGGGAAAATCTTCGACCTTAGATTAATATTTTCTTACTGTTGATAAATAATTCGAATAATTAGTAATTAAACGATTTCATAAAATTCTTCAAATGTCAATTCTTTCCAAACATGCGAAACCTGTGCATTTTGGCTAGTAAATTTTTGGAAATATACCTCTTTGTCTCTTCTTTTCCTTTTCAGATGCCCACCCATTTCCAAAAAAAAAAAAAAATACCAACTTTCTTTTTCTCTTCTCACGGTTAGATTTCTTTTATCCGCTTTATACATAACTGCTCATTTTTTCATAGGATAATTATCACGAAAAATCTCAAATTAGTACACATGTAACAAATTTACCCAAACTAATTTTTTGACCACCAAAATCCCCAAACTTGTACATATGTGACAATTTACCCCAAATTTTAAGGTTTATTGAAAAAGATAAATTGAGCCATATCTCTAAAAAATGAGCTAATTGAAAAAACATTAACTAAGTTATTATTATTATTTAAAAAAAAACTAAGTTTATGATAAATTTATCACAGGTGTACTGGTTTGGAGTTTTTTGTGGTAAAAAAATTAGTTTGGGATGTATCATTTTGGAGTTTTTCGTGGTATTAACATTTTTATATATGTAGTTGCGTAGTTATAAATTGTAATATTTCTTTAATTGATTATTGAGGAATACCCACTAGTATATTCCTTTGAAAATGTATCATGAGCAAAAGTGCATTAACCGGTCCAAAGGATGGCGCGAGCTCACTATATGTCTAACAGAGCAATTGGGACGCGGACGATCCAAATTAACATTTTAGGTGACTTATACTATTTTATATCCGATTCCCACAAAATTTGAGGCGGTACGATAAATCTATTGTATGTAGTTAAAGCCTCAGCATAGAGAATTTCGCTCTTATGCTTGTCATAGCAAAATTTGAAAACCAACGCTCGAATCTCTTAAATTATTATGATGATATGAAAAAATTTGGAAAAATTACCAGAAAAGTCATAAATTTGTCAATTCAGTTCTAAATTTTTTTTTTATTTTATCAATTGAGTCCTAAATATTTTGCATTTATGCCAATTTAATCTATCTTTGGTCGGAAATCGCTGACGTTGACATTCTACGTGACGTGGTCGGCACTAACGTGAACAATGTATAATAATATTAGTATTTCCAGTAACCCATGTGTGGTATTTGAGACGTCTTCCTAGTTATATCACGAATATTTTAGATAATTGGATTTTTTTTTTCAAATTTATATAGTTGTTTTCTTTTCTTTTCTTTCTTTGTTTTTTCTTCCCTTCTTCTTTCGGTCGATAGCGGGCCTCGGAGATGACCAACGACTCGGAGCACGTTCCTTCGTGATTTTAAATAGGAGGAATCCTTGAAGTTCCAAGCTTTAGGAAAACGGAAGGGAAGGAATCTGAATTGAGAAAAACAAACACATTCAGCTACGTGTTCTTCAAGCAGAGGGGCCGGTCTAGCATGTTTATTTTGCCATCACAAGACCATGACCATGCTGATGCCTCTCAAGACTCTCCAATCACACCTCCAAATATGATTACGAAGTGGCAACAAGATTGGGTGGGTGAAGAACAGCACAAGTGCCAAAACTTGGCACAAAGGGACACTTTAGTGCCAAAAATTTCAAAAGGTGCACTTAAATGCCAAAATCATAGAAGAAAAGAATACTTAAGTGCCAACGACGAGAATTTCGGCCAAAAGTTTCAAAAGAAACACTTAAGTGTCATTTAAAAAAAAAATATATGACACTTGATTGTCAAGTCCAACAAGCCATGTAGACTAATTTTATTAATAAAATAATGCCATGTCGGATTTTCAGCTTGCTTGCACGGACTTGGCACTGAAGTGTCCAATTTTCAAAAAAGTGGCACTTAAGTGTACATTTTGAAAGTTTTGGCACTAAAATATCCCCTCGTGCCAAGTTTTGGCACTTGCATTGTTCTTCTCCATATTTCTTCTCCTATTAAAACTCTAGAGTTCATTTCGCGTTCTATCTTCGTCTTTTGATTTTGCTTTGTTTTGTTCCGGCATTGTCGATGCAATTCACTTGATGTCGTAGTCGAGCCAGAGCCATCACCACATTGCTCGCCGCCCTCCTAGTTTATCACTAAGTGTCATTGTAAGTCATTGCATTGACCACTTCGGAAAAATTGTCCAAAAAATCATATGCTTATTGTTTTTTGGCCAATTCAGTCTCAAACCTTTTAATTATGCCAATTGAATTCTAAATATTTTCATGTTTTGTCAATTAAGTCAATCCGACCAATTTTGACCATAAAATGCTAATGTGACGATCTAGTCATCGTCGATTGTCCTATCGTATTGGCACTGACATGGACAAATTTTTAAAATTTTTATGATTTTTTTTCTTTTTATGTTCTTTCTTTCCTTTTTGCTAATGGCTAGTCTCAGGCGATGGCGAGAGAGGGCTAGGCAAGGTCGCCCTTGCTTGATCTAGCGAGGGTCGCCCTTGCTAGCGATAGGCGAGGTCGCCACAACCTTGATCAAGCAAGGGTCAATCTAGTATATACGAGGGTTGCGCTCGCTTGATCTGGTGAGGGATGGCCTTACTTGGGTGAGGGTTGCCTTGCCTCGCCTAGTGTTGGACTAGGGTCGCTGGCCCTCGACAGCCACAAGTAAGGGCCGACCTCGCCTGGGCAAGAGTCGTTGGCACTCGGTCAAAAAAAAAAAAAGTAAAGAAAAAACAAAAAATATATAAAAATTAAAAAAATCTATTAAAAATATTATTAAAAAATGTCTACGTCAATGTTAGCCGTGCCACGTAAAACGATCGGCTTCCACATCACCAATTTTCGGTCAAAATTGGTCAGATTGACTTAATTGGCAAAACTTGAAAAGGTTTAGGATTCGATTGACACAATTGAAAGGTTTATAACTGAATTGGCCATAGTGCAATAAGTTTAGAATTTTTGGACAATTTTCCTAGACCACATCATGTTTAGTTTCGTGTTTATGATACACATAATTTACATATGTGACATTTCATTAAACAAAAATCATTCACGGCACACTATAGACATCTGCTACAATTTATATTTGCATATTATGGGCATATTTAACGTAACAACATGTAGATTACTTGGGTGTTCTAGATTTAGGAAATGACATCTTGAACTTTTAGAAATTTTCTTATTTGCATGTCCAATTGTGTTCATCTTTGCATCTTTAAGCATGTTATTATTGGTTTTGCATATTTCTGAATATTAAGATATGATTTCATATTTTATTTTCATCGTTAATTGCTACGTTAGAAAAAAAATTAGAATTTCCATGATATAAACGGTTTTCATGAATATATAGGCCATTTAGATGCATCATTATTTAATTGATATACTTGTACTTTTATTTCCATAAATCACACATAATTAAATAAAAAAAGATTATAAAAATCCACATCTTTCATCCATTTGCTCATCGTGCTGCTTCTTAGGATCTGCGATAGCTTCTATCTGTGTGACCATTCCCTCTTGGTCTGCTTTTTATACACCATTCATTGCCTCAAAAGTATTCCCTTTGACACCAGAGAGTTTAGGTAATAACACGTCTATATACTATCCAAGCTGGCATGATGCACGAGCAAAAAGACATTCCCTTCTCCCCCTCTTTCTCGATCTTTTGCTGCCTCACAGAGATACCAGCTGCTGCTGTTGGACACTTCCTGGATAGCGTCAGGCCAGTTATTTGTGAGAAAGTTTTAGCCAATTGAAGAATTTTAGGACTTCAGATTTTAACCCGTCGAGAATGAGGACTCTCAACTTGGTCAGGTTTTGAAGCAGCATGTTTGACCCCAGTGGTCTTTCGGCTTCCTGATAGCAGTAGTAGGAGTAGCAGCAGTAGCAGTAGCAGTAGTAGCAGCAGTAGTAGTAGCGGTTCGGTGCTGTTTGAAGACCCTGCAGAAGAGTGGCAGGTCGGGTTCGGGGGTAGGCCAGCCGAGTTCAAGGCGAGTCACATGACAGGTGACTCCGTCCCACAAACAACAATCCGGGTCGGCATTCCAGGAGACCATCTTTGGTCTCCTGTGCCAACCGATGTTCAGTTGGCAGAAAACTGATGTGGAATTATCTGGTATGAAAGCATTCAGGAAATGAAGCAAGTCGGACTTTTGATCAGGGCGACACGGTGCTCTTCCTAGGGAGAAAGGAGAGGGAGTGTTGGATATTTCGATGGTTTTGAATTAGTTTAAAGTAATTGTTTGATGACAGATTTACTCTCATTTATTTGTCTATAAGGAGAATTTTCTTATTACAATAAAAAACATTCTAAAAATAAGAAAATCTCTTTATTCTTTCCATTTTAGTTGGGTTTTATGTACAATGATGAAGTTGTTGTTCTCTCTATTTATTCTGTGCGGAGTAAAGAGGAAGATATGTTATATCCTGGGAGGATAGTCGCTAGAGTGTTATGCACCAAATTTTTTATTTTTCTCCGATTTTGGCACTTAAGTGAGCCGGTAAAAAGTTTTGACACTAAAGTGATCTAATTTTTCATACTTTGCATTTTTCTCCGATTTTTTAAGCTATATTGCTTGTAAAACGACGATGGTGTAGGAGCATTTTCAGTGTAAGGTCTGAATGTTCCTTGTTCATTGAAGCTTTAGATGTTAAAACATGGGCGAACAAGGTTCATTGTGGAAGAAGGAAAAGTCTGGGTTCTGGGAAAGGAGATGAGCGAAAGAAAAAATTTAAAAAATTGGAAAAATTTAAAAAATTAATTAGTTGATTAACAAAAGAAAAATGGATAAAACGAAAAAAGTGCAGAAAAAGAGGATAATAAACGCGGGAATATTTATTTTCATAATCTCATTGTTTCCTTTACTTGGCAACAACTCGAGAAAATTCCCAAATAGATCAACCTTTTGAAGGTGCGTTCAGCCTGGAATACAATCATGAAGTTGGATGTAGAGGATCAACCACTGCTGCAGCTCAAGGTGGGTTGCAGCTAATTATCTCTGCTTCAAAATTAGAGGACGACTTCTCAAAACTGTACACAATTTAATGCACTGATCATGTGAGCTTTGAAAATGTAAACAGATTATTTGCATATGCCCTCTAGTCATAAAAATTGTTTCTACAAGAAGACTTTACACCTTTCATTACCCAATGGCGTTACAGAAGTTGGACAGCTGCAATGGCTGGAATTTTCTCTCGTAGTTTCTGCGTGACAGCAACTCGAACAGTCATGACCCCAGCTGCAGGACCGGTGATTCTAACTTTAACTATTGGTTCATCAATTGCCACTAGCTCAAGTGATCCGCCTGCTGCACCAACAAGGTATGGCCTTATCTCTTCAAGAACCTGAAATAATCAAGCAATAACATGTTAGCCAGCAGAATTCCGGGACACACGCGTAAGGATATCTTAATAGGGTTGCCTAAGCAACTGGTGCTCGCTCAAGCAAATGCAATTTGAGACAACAGATGGACAGACAGGTCAGAAGTGCTCTGGCAAAGAAGTCTGTAAGTTCAGTCCCAGGACATATAGAAACTCTGACAAAGTGCAAATCTCAACAAGTTAACTCCTTTCTATGACAGTCTGCTCTTTTGGTAAGTTCTAGATTTTACTGCATGAATGCCACACGTCTTTCCTACCCTGCGTCTGTGTAGACCAAGATATAATACTTAGAGTTGTTTGCAAGACAGTTGGGCTTAATTTACAAACAGGCCACTGGTAAATTCTCAACTTGTGAGCTCTTTGTGAAGTTGAGGACCTGAACCTGATGCTAACCATTTAACTCTAAAGGGGTAAATAGTAAGACATGGATCTTAGCAGAAAAGGTAAAAGACAAACACACCATTACTTGAGTTGAGAGCATAAGGATCAAAACCCATCATTAGTTAAAAAATCCAAACCAATTTCAGGAGACCTAGTTGGCAATGTAGCGGGCCTTAACTTAAGACAAGCTCAACAAATTAATCCTCAACTTGTGAATGCTTCATGAAGTTGAGAAAGACCTCATGCTGAGCATTCATCATCAACAAGGGACAGATAAAGGACAGAAATCAAGCTTAAAAAGACAAGCCAATCATTACTTGAGAGCATAGGGATCCAAACCCACGATTAGATAGATATCCAAACTGATTAGTGAAAAAAGAAGCAAGCAGAGGAATCTGATTAGAGACCTTGAGCAGTTAACAAAAAGAAATTCTTTAAGGAGAAATATCCAAGAAAAGAAATCCTTTACAGGTGGAAAAAGGACAAAAGCTTTAATGATACCAAGCAACATAGTTTTGCAGCAATATCTCACTTACCTTCTCTATGTTTTCCTCGTTCAGCGGAAGGCCAGTTTCTTCATCTGCTATTGGTTCCACTGCAACAATTTCAGGAATTTTCTCCATCAGACGACGCTCAATGCCCATCTTCATTGTCATTACAGAACTTGGACAAGAACCACATGCTCCTTGTAACTTCAACCTCACAACATTGCCATCGATCTCATGCAATGCAACATTACCCCCATCAGAAATTAGATAGGGTCGGATTTCATCGAGCACACTCTCAACATTCTCTGCTGTCAGTGGAAGCTCCACCAATGAATCAGGAGTAGCGACAGCCTTCACAACTACATGACAAGAAAGGAGGAACACTTAGCAAAATCCACAGAAATTACAATCTCTTCTTTCCCCAAAAAAGAGTGCCCCAGATGAAGATACAAGAACAGGATGCTAAGGTTAGTTGGGAGCACATTAGGGGAAAGTTTGTTTCAAATTAAGCAGGATGGCTCCCTCTGTAGCTATTATTTCCAGAAGATAACTCTCAATTATCACCAGAGAAAGATAATAAGAGATGTGCACAGATGTTTGGGTTGGTAGAACCATAGAAGAAGACAGTTCAAAAGTGAAGAATCCCATAGATAGGACCTCTAAATTTATATCTTGCATAGCCATGGTATCAGTTGGCCTTTTTCTTTGTCAAATTTAGACTACTTTGAGAAATGTGGCCGACACCGTAAACTGTTCAATGTGATCCTTTATCTCGTAAGACAACTATAAGTTCTTCATTGATCTCCGATTGGTCAATCCAAAAACAACTTCCCTAGTCAAATCAAAACTTGGTGTAGCTTATCAACAGAATAATTGTGAATTTACAAGGCAGACTTCTCTGATGCATCTTGATAAACAATGACACTTGGTTCATGCTCCTGTCAAAACTGCAGCGCCCATTTAACACCACCTAATGCCAAAACCGACAAAAACCTCGCAGACTCACTGGTATGTCCAAGTAACTGATAGACCTTAACAAGGTCTTTCCTTACCAACCGAAGAGGAAACAAACCTTACAGTTCTCTCTCCTATCACTCTTATGCAGTGAAAGAGATGGCAAACCCAACCCAACCCAATGTAACCAAGAAACGATATAACGTGAAGATACCGACATTCAATCGGATGGCACCAAAATTTCTCTTGCTACTATTGGAGACACTTGTTTCTATAATCAACTAGCAGTACACCCAAGCAGCATGAAAAAAGTCGACTATATCCAAGGCAAACATACGCGGCCTCCACACAAAGTGCTTCTCGTCTCACCTCGTCTTCGCATCGGAGTAGGAGTCCAGACCCGCGTGAAGCGGCACGACGCCCGCGGCAACGGACCAATCCCCTTCACCACCGATACATGAGCTCCAAGGACGCTCGAACTCTGCTGAATTTGAAACCCCATTATCAAAACGGAAAGCGATCAAATTCCCACGATTATATACTAACAGCAAAAGCAAGAGCTGAAGAAAAGGCGAGACCTTGGTAGCCGACGAAGAAGAGGGCGGTTCTGGGGTTTGGTGGAACTTGCTATAGGGCCGGTTCGCCACCACAGTTTGCATTTTTGTCCGTCGGGTCACAAGCGAACACCGAGGCGGCGATGGTATGCGCGAGCCGATCACAGAGATGGGTATCAATAGATCACAGCACAGAGGAAGAAGGACGAATCGTAGTTGGAATTGAACACACGCTCTCTCTCTCTCTGCTTCTCCCTCTCTCTAGGAGCTATGTTTGCGTCTGCGATTTTTCTGTTCTTCGTAATTTCGGCTGCTGCAAAGGAAGAAAAAATTTTGGGAAAAAAATATGATTTTTGTGGGACAGGACCACACGACAAAGATAGCATCTCCAAGGACCAATTTAACTTTGCAACATGGGAGATGAAATTTTTGTGAAGACATAAAATGACTGAACAACAAGCAAGCAAAGTTTGGTTGGTGTTACGACCAAAAGAAAAAAAAACAAAAAATTTGGTTGGTGTATCAGGATCATGCGATGATGAATTCGTTAATTTCTTATTCATGTTGATAGAAACAAGGGTTCATAATTATTTTTAATTCTAATTTCTATTTTTTTTTTATCTAATTTGAACGCCCTATATATTACGATTAATATCATCAAAATTTTAAAACATGTTTACTGTGCGATCGATACCCCAAACTATTTTTCATGCCATCGAAACTCGCAAATTTGTATTAGTGTGATAAAAAATTTGAGAAATTGATATCATAATAGATATAGTTAAGGATTTTTGGTAGTGTTCAATCTAAATTAAAAGTACATTGATATGAGTTGTCCCATATAGTTTATTAGCTTCATTTTTTCTTTTCATTCTAATTGATTCTCAAAATTTTATACTTTTCATTAAAAGTTCTATCTCTATAATTAATTTCGATTTTATCGACCATCCGATCCCTCGCTTGCACATGACATATCTCTTTTATTTTATCTTGCCAAATCGATAATCAATTTTTATTAACAAGACAACACACGAAATCGATTGAACTGAAATTAAAACTCTTTCAAGAAAAGAAAAAACTACATCGTAGGTAGGGTGGCGCACTTGAAGATGCCGCCGGGTAGTTGGACTTGAGTTGATAAATTGATAATTTGCCAAGAAAACTAAAATTGAGGAGCAAAATGAAATTAGGTGAAAAATGAAGGGGCTAATGTGTAATTAATGTAAAGATAGTCCTCTGCCGTTTCTGCCGTATGCAACCTATATAGCTCCCTCGCTCCATTCTTCCGGGAGTGAAGAAGAAGAAGAAAGCAGTAGAAAATGGCTCCGAAGAAGAAGAAGCAACAGCAGCCGCAGAAACCGAAACAGACCTCGAGACCCAACACCGCCGCCGCCAAACCCTCGTCGTCGTCCTCCTCCGGTCCGAAGCTCCAGCTGTCGGCCGAGAACGAGAGTCGCCTCCGCCGCCTCCTGCTCAACAACGCCTCCGGCCGATCGCCCGAGTCTGCTGCTCCCGCTGACGACTCCCTCTCCGATGCCCAAAAGGCCAAGCGCCTCAAGTCCGCTTACGAGAAGCTCTCCTGCGAGGGCTTCTCCAATGATCAGATTGAGCGAGCTCTCTCCGCTCTCAAGGTTCAATGTGAATTCGCGAATGTTGTTTCGTTTTCGCTGTATTTAGTCGCGACAACGTGTAGTGTGGGAGCCTTGATGATCCAGTTGCTTTCGAATTTTATTTTTGTCAATCAGTGTTGAGAATAAGAACGGACAATATCGGATTGCGAATCCAAAGAGTAATAGAGAAGAGATTTGGTCCCTTGTATGTATAGGTTTTATAAGGCTCAGCTTACTATGTCAGTCTATTCAGAGATTACCTATTCTTTTTCAAACCAGAGTGGTTGTTCCAATGCAACAGTGCGGTGTTTTAAATTCAAACTATTTAGTGCAGCGCAGTGGTTTATGATTTTCTTATCCTTTTTGCAAAATGGACAGGGTAATGCCACGTTTGAGGCTGCTCTTGATTGGTTATGCTTGAACTTGCCTGGGAACGAGCTCCCTTTGAAATTCTCCAGTGGGGTCTCTTCACTCGCCACAGGTAGATATAACATGACGAATGAACTCATAGCAAATGGAGTATTTTAGTATATTGAGTCTGTGCTACAGCATGAGTGAACTAGATCCTGTGTGACCGAATGCTGCACTGTTTATGTTCTGTTAGGAGCTGTCAATGTCCTTGTATCAGCAAGGGAAGATTGGACACCGTCGGTAGACCCATCTTCAAAGGTCGATGAGGACTCTGCCAAGTATTCTGTTAAGGTTAAGGGCGATTGGGACAATGAGAGTCTGGATTCTGACAAACCATCCCAAGCAGATTGGATTAAACGATATGTGGAACAGCAGGAAGAGGTTGGTTCAAGTATAATTTGGAAGTCGTGTTATTTTTGCATTTTGCTTAATTGATGTAGATATATTTATTGATTTTTTTTCTATTTTCTAGTAATTAGAAAAAAATTAATTCAAAACAGCATAATCACTTTTGCTGTTGGTTGGAAAATTTGCTTGTATACCTTTCAAATTGGATTATTTCTTTCACATGTGGTGCTGCTACTATTAAGTTCTTTTTCAAGTATACTTGTGGATTGGCCGAGCGTATTCTTATATTTATCGTACTTTTGTTTGGTAATTTTGCATTTGACATTGAAGACTCAGAAAGGGTGTGCAACTAGTTCGATTTAACTTGAAAATAGGCTGGAACCGGTGGTATGCTTACATCGAACAGGTCCCTGGTCTCATTAGGGTAGTTCCACAGTTGCACCAGGTTTTAATCGGTTTTCTTTCTCCATAGAAGTTAGCAAATGACTTACTAAGGTTTGGACAATGGGCTTCAACCTGAAAACACATTCACGTGATCACTCAATGGAGATTAGTTCTCTCGCTTAAAAGAAGTGCTTCCATATTACACAATGTGATTCGATTTTTTGCATAAATAAAAAAAGAAAAGAAGAAGAAGAAGAAGAATAAGAAGTTGGCTGGTTCATGGGCACAACTAGGAATTGGCTGGTTTCTAACTGGCAGGTGTGATTCTAGTTCTGGCCTTGAATTGATCCACTTGCGAATCAATCACCCCTGGACTTGTTATTTAGTGGTGAATGACAATGTCGCAGATTTTAATCTTTCCCTGCCAAAAAATATGGAGTTACATGTGTTTACTTTTCTATCTTATCTTCACAGATTTTTTGGTTGTCATAAACTTCTTACTTTTGTTTCCCAATGCTGTATTGCATCAGCTGGATAGTTCTGATACATGGGAAGATCACATGGCTGATGAAGGTCCTTTGCGAAAGGTATGTAATTGCTTTGTAGCTTCAATTGCTTTATCTTATAATGCAGTTTAAATTGTTTTTCCTTTTTTTTTTTTTTAATATTAATACTAATAAATTGCTGACTATGCTTAGACAACTTTTGAGTATTAGCAACTCAAGGAAACGAGATACTTGCGAGTGAATTGATATGGTATTCAGTTTTTTTTTTCTTGCCATTCTGCATACTAGATATGATATCAGGGAAAAACTAGATTTTTTTTTTCTGGTGAAATTAATTTAACTACAAGGCACCAAGGGGTCCAAACCGGAGTACAAGAAGAGATCAAGAAAAGAAACAAAAAGGAGCTCAAATATAGGACAAAACATCTAATGTCAATCAATGCATTTACATCCACGTGCCTGTTTCCTCTATCCCAAAGGTTTTGAGTCAAGTCTCTGTCAAAGCTCTCTTGCTCCGATGAAATCTTTGTGTTTAAGGATTTATCTTCCCTTTGTGATCTGAATGTTTGTTGAGGCCTTCAGAGGGTCGCAAATATTTATATTGAATATGTTTCCACAGCTCCGACAAAATGGTTTTGTTCTTTCTTGTTTTTTCTTCTGCAAGTTGCACCTGCCATCTTCATGATAAAGATGTTCATTGCTTGCGAGTAGCTGTATGGTTTAGGTGGAATTGTTTTTTGAAGTTTTTGTTAAATTGCAGAAGTTTAAATTACAAAGTCATTTGTGGCAACGCTTGTGACATTTTAGTATCTTTACAAGCAAGGAGTTGATTTAAGGATTAGATAGTATTGGTTTTTAAGTTTTCATTAAGTGCGATGAGCTTCAGATTGACGGTCATTTTGGGCAATGCTTAACTTTTGTATCGTTACATTTGTCTTGTTTTGCCAATTCTATAGGTACAAGAACCAAGGTCCTATGATGAAATTGCCAGGGAGTTCCATGCTGCTCGCTTGGATGCTTCAAGAGCCAAAGAAAAAAAAGATAAGAGCAGACAGGAAAAGGCAGGCTTAATTATCCGTAACCTCAAGCAAGAGTTGTCTGCTCTAGGTTTGTTTTAGTGCTTTTAGGATTTGTCTTGTTTTATGATTATGTGGTATTAATCGCATTCTCTTCACCATTACAAGCAGGATTATCTGAGGACATATTGGCACTGGACTTTGCTTATAAACATGCTTCAGAGAATGTGACTAGTTCTCTTCCCTCAGAGCACCTGGAGACAACATCAAGAGATATTGGTCTTTCGTCTTCTTCTGCAGATGTGGATGTTACTGAAGTTGACAGGAGGATGGCTTCCCAGGGCCCCAAAGATTCTCTTCAGGAACCTACCCTTGCAACTTTGCCTATTCGCGAAGAGAACACAACAGAAGGTGAATCAGGGGAAGTAGAGCTTGGTGGACTATTCTCAGATGATGCGCCGGAGAATGAACTGGTCACTTCGGAAGTTTTGAGACTACAAAAGAAAGAAAGAATGAGAGAACTATGCAGTGAAAAGAATTGGGAGGGTATCTGGAAAAAGGTAATGCCGGATTGTGGTTTGTTTGTGGTGCTATGTAAATGCTGCAAAATTCCTTATCAAGTGAAATGAATTTGCATTTGTCACCTATCACATATATTGTTTCATGATGTAGCTCAATAGGAACCGATAAACCTGCAGTTCTGAGATGTAGATCATCCCAGCTTAAACAAGAATGAAGTTAAAAAGCTTGCCCAAAACTCTTGATAGCTTCAGATCTGATGTTTGAGCTCCCTGAGATTGAATTATTGATAATGCTTTGAGTTTTGGAACAAAATTTTTCTCCTTCTGGGTTTTACATGAATTTGCTCTTTCTAGATGAAGTAGCTTGACTGATCCCTGAGTGTGATGAGCAAATCAACAGAACAACAATTTTGGACTCAACTCAAGTTTTTCTGCTTGCTTGCATTGTCTTTGCTTGTACACATTACTCATATTTGATGAAGTTATTAGTATCATCTTAAAAAAAAAAGAATCTAATTGATGTCTGCCTATAGTTAGCTTATAACTTGTTGATGATATTAAAGGCTGAGTTTTCGGACTTTGATTACAACGAAGTGCAATGTCTAATATAGGGTGGCTTGATGATTGATGTGATATTTTATGATCAAATTGGTGCCACAGATGGTGCTTTAGTTTATGGTCCTGTTTATTTTACTCTAGGTTGGATACTGATGATTGTAGTTGGAGACATGTTTGTATGTGATATGATTTTCTTTACAATGGTTGTTGTGAACAGTATCTTTCTGTCTGTCATTATTAGATGGGACAACTGGGTATTCTTTATCAACAGAGAACATTAATGTATGGATTTCAGGGAGGATGTGATGCTGGATAGGGTGTTATGACTCGAAAGAAATTTGTGTATTTATCCCGTTTTGTGAGAGAAGGTTCAATTGTTGTTACAGCAAGTAGCAGTAACTTTGGGCAGTTGTTAAGTCTGTGGCTAGGAACTTGCTTCTAGAGGTTCATTTTCTGGGTAATTAGATAAAAAGAGGTTTTTCTCTCTGGATGACACGTCTTTTTGAGCAAAAAAAGGTTTTTCTTAGGCAATAATAGAGTGTCAGTTTAACTTTGTCTCTTGGTTCTTTTGCAAATTGTAATGTGGACTAGACTTTGACAGGGGGATCCACCAAAAATTCCAAAAGCTGTGTTGCATCAACTATGTCAAAGATCAGGGTGGGAAGCTCCAAAGTTTAATAAAGTACTTGGTGAATCAAAAGCATTTTCTTATGCTGTCAGTGTGGTCCGTAAAGCCAGTGGAAGAGGGAAAAGCAGAAAAGCCGGGGGACTAGTTACTCTTCAGCTTCCTAACCAGGGTGAAGTTATGGAATCAGCTGAGGTACCCATTTTTCTTGGTTTCTTACACTCCTGCCTCTTTTGTGTGGGGATATTATATTTGGCTTAGGTAATGTGTGTGAGCCCATTTAAGGAGTGGCTTTCCCTTAAAAAGTAAAAGAAAGAAAAGACCGGTACGTGGAGTGGGGGCTTGGTCTAAATGGTGCTCCACCCTTACCGAGTTCCAGAGGATCTTGAGTTCAATTTTGATCTTCCCTCCCAATACTGCCTAGCTCAAAGAACTAAAGACAAAGAAAGAAAAACACTTTAATCCTTCTGTAGCATGAACTACTCCTGGAGCTTTATTTAGTGATTTGGTCATTGATTTGCTTTTTTCCTTCCTTTATCAGCTAATATTAATTTACTATGTCCTTTCTTTGTTGCACACTTGTTCATTTCCTCTGCCTTCTTTATCTAAAAACTAAATAAACATTATAACAAAGATAGAAAGAAAAACCCACATGAAATTTTAAAAAAAAATTTCTGTTAGAGCACCAAACTTATTTTGAAACCAGCTTCCCTTGTCTATCTAGTGATTAAGAAACATTGAACTTTTTGGTCCACCATCTGGGCCCCCTTTCCTTCATTATCTTTTTGTGCCTTTGCCATTTTCTATACCTCAATCTCACTCTCTCTCTGTCATTGACTGTCTCCCTACTTATTCTCTTATAAATACATATTCTTGTCTTGAGATTAGTGTGTTGAGGTGCATTCATGCAATTACTTTCTGAAATTTCACTTTGGCTGGATAAAAGTTGCCAAATACATGGATTTGGCTTGTTTCTAGATGTCTGCTCTCTTGTGAGTTTGTTTCTTCAGTCATGAAAATGTCGGTATGCTGCTTTAACCTATAAGACTTTGCTGTAAGAAAGACACCGAAGAAGCTTGCCTTATCTTGAACAGCCAATATTGATATTGTAAAGGCCAGATAGATCCAGAATCGACACGCTAAATGTCAGAAATCGTCACAATGTTCTGATTGTTAGTGATGGCAAAGAGAGAACGAAACCTAAATCTAAGAGGAGAGATGCACCAAACATTGGACAGGAAATGAATTTCACAATTATTCCCCAATTTGGAATTTGATCCTCCGTCTTAAAGAATGCCATCCCTTCCTGATATGATTCGAAAGATCGATCCCTCCTGGAGAGTTCCCTCAAGGAATAGAGCCCTATTTGGCGCTAATCATGCTTACCTAGAGAGAATTTCTTTCCTTAGAGAAAATGGAAAGCCATTTACCTTGAATAGCTTTATTAAGAAGTGTCGATTCTTAAAAACCGAGAATACTTTCGTTTGTGAGATCTACGTTAAGTTTTGGAGCGCCATGCTCATCCTTTTGTTTTTAATCTCGCATGATCTTAAAATCAGATACAAAGACCTTATATTTTGTAGTTGGTATCAGGATTTAACAAAGAGCTAGCTGGTTTAAGTGATACTTGTTTCATTTTAGCATAGAAGGACTTGTTGATTCATCTGATAGTATACGTACTGTCCAAATTATCATTGATATCCTAGTGGTTGAAATCTTGAACTGTGACAGTGGGACATTGGGTACCGATAGCACCCTCTTGCCTCTATGTAATCCTCTATGTAATTTGCATCATCTTGCATCTTCTTTCCTCCAGTGTTGGTTGATTCCTTGAGTATCTGCTTTGATGCTGTTAGAAGCCTGTTCTATTGGTTCGATCATATTTTCATTCTGACCTAAGGTCCTATTCTCTGGCAGAAAGAGCTTTCGGTCAGTGTGAATAATTGTGCTGCTCTTTGCTTGTATAACCTCTTTCAAACTTTTGACAGGATGGGCAAAATAAAGTTGCAGCCTACACTCTCTGTCACTTGTTTCCGGATCTTCCTGTTCATCTTATAATCACAGAGCCTTATGCCTCGCTTGCTCTGCGGTGGAAGGAAGGTCAGTGTTTCTCCATTCTAAGTCATTTCTGTTGGAAGACTGCATCTTTTGGATTATATTCTGTTGTGCTTGATGAGCTACATGAGTGAACCTACGATATTGGGCAGGCCAATTTGAAATCAGGATGTTCATAACTGTTCTTTTTGCCGGCAATTGAGATCTTAAATTATGCAGGGGAACAGTCAATTAGCAATGACGCCGGTGAGGAAGAAAGAAGGGCTGATTTTGTAAATTCATTGTTGAGATCAAGTGAAGTGGCCGATGTCACTGATAGATCACTTAAGGAAAAGTCTCAAGAGACTCATGCTAAAGAAAACAGAAGTGCGCATGGCAATGAAGATACTCAAAGTATGTTCCTATTGTGGGTTCAATAGTCTACATCTGTGTTGAATGTGCATTTTCAATTGCATTTTCTCTTAGTTGGTATGCTAATGAGTTCCTAGTTTGGCACCCTTCTACCCATTCCCACATATTTATTTCAATGTTGCCCTTCTCATGTTGTAATGATGTATGACAAATTGATGGAACTTGTTGTTTACAGCCTTTTCTTCTTCACACTTTATGATTTTTCAAAACAAATGACCATGAATTATTCTCTTGGATTGGGTACTGGCCCAAGCCAAGTCCAGCTCTTTTTTATGCGTTTCACTACCTACTGTTTGTTTCATCTAGGTTGGAGTGGTTTTATCTGCTGGTGGAATGTTCATGAAGACGTCATTCGTCTTTTCAAGTTCCCCTTGGATTGGTCGCAAAAATAATTGGAGAATGATTTTGTATATGCATGTCTTTTCTTCTGTATTTGGGTCCCTTTGTCGTTTTGTCAACTGTGGTGGAAATAATACTAGTTAAAGCTACATGTTTTTCACATGGGAAAAAGAACCGTTCCCTTCTGCCATAGTGGTCTGGCCATTGGTGCCGGACACAACTTTGAGATTTTAAAATCAATGATTGTATTTATTTCGTGTAAAACCAATGATATGAGAATTTGAACTGCTTGACCTGCCACATGCTGCAATAGTCGTCTTTTAACACATTTGGTTTTGGGACATTTAGAATAGAGAGGATGCTGAGTTCCTTGTATGATAACTACCCTTATATCTTCATATTCTTCTTTGTGAGAACTCTAACTTCCCTGCTTTTAATTGAATGCAAATTTGGCAGGATAGGCCCATAGGAGAAAAGAAACATTCCCTATGATTTTTCTATTCAAATTTTTATGAAAGTTTGATTTAAGAGTATGTAGCTACATGTCAAGGTAGCTAAAGTAGATCGCAAGTTTATCTAATCTAAGTACTAGCATGTCAGTATGTCTGAGCATGTTTGAACATTCAGATTATGGATGGGCCAAAAGTGTCTGATTAAGTACTAGCATGTCAATGTATCTATGTGCTTCTTGAATGGATTTTGGATGGGCGGTTGTTTACTTGTAAGTAGTGCTACCAATATTATATGATAAAGATTGTGGCTAATTAACCTTACAGGTTTTTGGTGCCATGGACTTCTATGCATAGAATAGTAGGTGCTACATTTGTGATCTTCTTATTTTGTGATAAAAAATCATACATCGACTCTTTCATATCAATTGATTAAGGATGCTTATTATATCATCAAAGAGTGGATCACAATGAATAGAGAAGAGCATGGCAGAGATATTTAATATGGTCTATCTTTACCAATTTACAGGAGTAGAGCTCTCTAAAGAAGCAGAGAGTTCTTACCTGAAAAAGGAACATGAGAGTCGAAAGAAATTGCAGAAATACAAGGTCAGTAGATTATTTTTCTTATTTACTCTTCAGCAAATGTTGATATCTTGTCAGAAATATTTATATCTGCAGTTCTGCACCCTGTTTTTCAGTAATATTGTGGCTGTCCACTTATAATCTTCATCTCAACTAATTATGGGTATCATCACTAAAATCAATCATGAGTTTGCAAGTTTCATAGTGTGTATCAGTTTCATGGTTCAAATCTACTGTTTTCTGTGGAAATGATTGCCTTTTCGGAGAATACAGGACTGGCTTCTTAGTTGTTCCCTTTTCCTTCTCCTAGTTAAGAGTTTGATTTGCATGTAAAATTGTTCTCACATACTTGAAGTGAACAGTTTTTGCACTCGAGTAATTAATCCTTTAGGATTTGCGAGAAGTCATCTGACATAGAAATCACCTGCTGTTTTAAATGGAAGGAGGATCTATGTCGGCTTTCACTTGTTGATATATTATTTGAGAAGGCAGAATACAGAAAAATTTCCCAAGCTTTTGTGATGATGGTATTGGACGTTTTTATTGTTTGTTTTCAAAATCAGAGAGGTTTAGCTATTGCCGGGGTGCAGCGTTAAATATGATTTCTTTGCCACCTCTCTCTCTTTCCTGCCCACATGGCTTGTCAGCCCACTGTCCCATCAAACAAACTAGCTCTCAAAAAGAAAATCTTAATCTCTCCCTCAAATGCTCTGAACTTCTGCTCCATTATATTTATCCCTTCATCAGCTTCATCAAAACTCTACTTCAAGAAAGAGAATCTGAAGAACCTGTCTTCGATATCAAAAGAAAAAAAATTGAGAGAGAAAACAGAGAGTCAAGTAAAAACATGGAGAGCAGAAGACCTGTAAAGAACAGGGAATGCTCTCTCAAGCCTTTCATAAAGCTTCTGATGCATGCGATTCACATTCTTGTTGGTCATCTATTAAGTTAATTGAGACCTTAGTGAAAGTGATGCATGGCTGGATAGTGGCGCTATGTTTCTAGTACTGTTATTGGTTTGAATTGTCCCCACTGCTGTTGCTAATTTGTTTTTGCATTTCTTCTCTGATAAACATGGCCAAAGAGGTTCTTGGTTTAGTTGATCTGTCATATTGCCCGGATCATGACCCTGTTTCTGACCATAACTGCCTTGAGGTCTAGACCTCAGTCTGGTTCCTGGTTGAACCAATAAACTGGCTGGTGTAGTTCACTTTGCACATCATTGGCATGATATCACAACAAACTAGGAAATTAACATACAAGTGAGCATGTGCAGGAAAATATGAATATGCCATAAAAAGAGTTGCAATGTTTATATACATGTTTTGACACTGAAACTTTGCAATCTCTTTGTTGATTATCCAATAGCAAAACCTCAACTGATTTCTCTTTGTTCAATTAGTAAAGCTTAAGTATGCATAAACAGCATTGTTGTATCATTTAGGAAATGCTGAGAGCTAGAGCTGCGCTGCCTATTGGTGCTTCAAAGAGTGAGATTCTGCAACTGCTGAAGGAGAACAATGTTCTTGTTGTTTGTGGGGAAACAGGTTCTGGCAAGACAACTCAGGTGAAAGTTATACTTAGTTTTCTTAAAGATTGTCTGCTTTCTGATGATTTAAAAACATGACTGTGGATGGGTTGTGATGTGCTTGATTGTATCTGATTTTCAATATATTATTCTCAACCTGTGATGTGATCTTTGACAGGCATTTCCTTATGTGCTTTAAAATGGCCTTTATTGTAGGTTCCCCAATTTATATTGGATGACACGATTGAATCAGGATGTGGTGCATATTGTAACATCATATGCACACAGCCAAGAAGAATAGCAGTAAGTTTAGAGTTTCTTTAACGTTTTCTCTCGGTGGTGGCCTTGAAATCATTAATGGGACAATAGATTCGTAATGTTTGCTTCATTAGTGGTTTCCCTTTATCTCTATGCCCGCCCCATTGCTATTATGGCTGCTGTGGTTTCTTAACACCAGTCATTGAAGCGGAGTCGTGAGGTCACTGCTTAAACTTTCAAGCATTGATAGATTGTCCACGTGTAGAGGGGTGGTGATTTCTTTGTTAAATTTTTCCGGCACAAGTGAATACACTTTTATTATGAAAAGCAAAGACCCAACAGTTTACATCCCAACTATGGCAGAAGAACGTTCAGCATCATCTTCTTCAAAGAAGAAGTCGGGGGCTGAGAAACCCAATTCAAGAGTACACCCTTGTCCTAAAATTAGTTGCAACCTGATGAGCACATGTATTTTCTTTGTTTTTCCAACATAAAATTTTACTTCTTCAGTATTCTGGATCTGTATTTGTTGATTTCTGAACGATGGACGTCTATCTTTCAAATAGTCATCTTCATGTCCCCTTTCCCCTTTCGCAATGAGTATAATATTTCTGAATCATCCTTCCACTTCGATTTTCATCCTCCCTTTAGCTCCATTCTGATTTTGATTGCCTAAGCCTGATTTACGTCTTCATCTGCAGATGTATTCTCTTGCATTCTCGAGCTAACAAGATGCATGTGCTATCCCTGGCAGTCACTCCTGCTGTATCCTCACCGGAGTGATCGTAAGCTCCATCCAACTCATATATACAACTCTCTCATCTCCTCTTATCCTCTTTGCTCTGAACCATTCCTTCTCAGAATACTTCCTTCCTCGAACCCCAGTAGTCCACATCAATGTTGTCAAAATTGAGCAATTCGAATTGGCAGTCTTAAAATCATGTTACTCAATTTGATTCAAACTGTGAGTTCTGTTTCATTCACCCTTCAAATGATTGTCTCATATGATTGAGTGGTAAATATGAATGATTCATATCAAAAGATGACAACTAATGTCTATAGCTTATTTTAGAACATTCTTTTGACCTAATTTAAGATTTTGGATTTGTTCGAAGCAAGTTCAATGATTGGTGGCCTCCTTTATACCATATAACTTCAAAACAAATATAATTACAAAAAACTGTGAAGTTCCTCTGACACAGAGTGAATAACCCAATTATTCTTCAAAAAGTACCTCCGAGCCAAGTTAATGAACCAAAGGCTATCCCTAACGTACTGTGCTCTTTATGCGCAGTATACCCTGTTCCTAATCCCGTACCTCATGATATCAGTAGTATGTGGCTACTAATTTAAAGTGATAAAGCTTGCAGGTTGGACTTAGGATTCAATAGATCAATTTCTCTTGGCTAATCTTAATGTTGATCTGACCCATCTTTATCTGGTGTACTTGACTTAACCGTGTTCCATAAGATGTCGTAATGTATTTCTCTATGTACATGGACCCTGAAGGGGCTAGAATGGGAAGTAGAGGAAACATACCTTTTATCATACTTCTTTCAGCATTCAACCTTTGGTGTACATTCTTGTGTCTGTATACTTCTTAAATCTTCTCTTCTACCATAGCATTACTTAGACAAGCGCTACTTTCATCTTAACTGCAAATTAAGAGCAATACCTAGGTGGAGAAGTCACTTTTGTTCGTTTTTATTCCTGTCATTAAATTCTAATGGCACTACGAAACTTAGCACACTAATAGAGGGTCTGATTTCTCCTTTTAGGCTATTTCTGTAGCTGAAAGGGTTGCTGAGGAGCGTTGTGAAGGTTCCCCAGGTTCCAAGGGCTCTTTAATTGGTTATCAAGTTAGGCTTGATAGTGCTCGGTACAATGTTTATTCTTCATCTCCTTCTCTTACGAATTTAATTTAAGGTTCTTGTGGCGGCGGTAACTGGTAACGCTTTGTTGATCATTCACCGATACTGAATTTTGTTTCAATCTGAGATTTTCTGCTATCTTTTTAGTTGTTCATTTCTTTTGGATTTAAACCTTTGATGTTGTATCGTTGACAGAAAAATTATCGTGATAATTAAGCTATTTCATGTTAAAAGATTACTTTTGATGAAGAGAAATCACAAGGTTGGCATTAAATCAGGGACGAGCAGTCAAGAGGAAAAGCAAACAAAGCAGTAGGGTATTAAGAATTAAAAAGAAACTAAATATTAAACAACAATGAAGAAACTAAATTGGAGATTCCCAAGTATAGGATAACATGCACATTTTCTCCCTCGCTTTAAAACTCAGCATGTTAGTTCACTTAACTCTTTTTGTCTGATTGAGAAATTCATCACCGAGTGGAAGTGATGCAGTCTATGCATGGGGCTGAAACTTCTGTAATGACAAGGATCTGCTACATTGTACGCATCTATCCTCATGCTCAGTTTTTAGGAAAAGCAGGCCCCGGCACTGCTGGGAACCTTAGCACCCCCTCCACTCAAGCTTTAACAGATTTTTTATGATTTTATTTTTAACAATGTAATTTGCCTGAACCAGTAATCAGTTGTGACTTTGAGGGAAGCATTGATTGAAACTTAGTTGTGGAAAAGGTAGGGCCTTCAATGCTCTTGTATGTTTCAAAATGTACAGGCCCGGTGATGTAACCTTAGATCCAGTCCTTTAGGATGTAGTAGTTTAATTTGGTTTAACCAAGTGCCAGCAAATACATATTTCTTGGCATGCTTATTTCTGAATGGAGCTGCGGGATAGGTTCCTTATGGTCATTTTCATCATTATTCTACTTCAGTTTTTGATGGTTTTTGCTCACGAATATTTCAGGAATGAAAAGACAAAGCTTCTTTTCTGCACGACAGGAATTCTTCTAAGGAGCATTTCTGTAAGTTGTCTGTTTATTAATTCCATATATGTAGTGCATATGGTAAGGAGCTGTGTGCAATCATGTACTTTGGTTGATGAAGCATGATTTTTAAACAGCCTTTGACAATGCACATTTGTGTACTTGGAGATGTTAAGAAACATGATTAATATATATCGGGGGCCTCTTTTCTGACAACTTAAGCTTTTGGACGGTGATTGTTTGATATGACAGCGTACTTGAAGAGCTTATTAGGTGTAAGGAAAATGCATAGGGATTAGAGCTTTGTACTAGGAGGCACCTTTGATGCTTTTTTGTGAATAAGAGTTTTTTTTTTATTGAAAGATGTCATTGGGAAATTCTCCTGATTCTATCTGACTGTTTCCTCTTTTCTTTTTCTTTTTTCTTTTTGATTTACAGGGAGACAAAAACTTGACCGGCATTACCCACGTGATAGTTGATGAAGTGCATGAGCGGTCATTGTTGGTGAGTTGGTAACAATTTCACAACCTGTATTGTGTTAATGAGATTGTGTCTGTGTGATCTAATATGCTGTTTCTAACGGTTTTCATCTAGGATCCTGGGCATTAACATACTAGAACATGGGTACTCCCTGTTTCATCTATCCTCATGTTTCTAACGGTTTTCATCTATATAAGGGCCCTGCATTGCTTGTCTATGAGGATTCTATGAACCTTATATTCACATAGTCTATCCCTCCAACTGTTGGCTTAAGTTTTTGGATTGGACTTTTTAACATGGTATCTTAGCCAAGTTTTTCTCTAAGTTTATTTTGCCCGTGCGGCCACTGTTCGTCAACTACACATGTTGTTCTGAATCTGGTTTTGCACATGCTATCCTACATCGCTTGTCTATGGGGTTTCTAAGGGCCTCATATTCATACAGTTTTCCTCTACCTCAAACACCCTAATTGCAAAATACTCAAGTATGGTCAATTTACAATCTAGTACTATCCTTGTGTGCTGGTTCTTTATGTCAGTTGTGAAAAGTAACTCATTATGCAAATTTTGAAAGAACATATCTCATTCTTTTGTTGATGTTCACGTTTTTCCTTTAATTTTCACATGAAAACTTTATGTGATACATATTGGTTGGAAACATTCGAAATAGGCAAAGCCATTTTAGCTTCTCTAACATAAGGTGAGGGTTTCTCTTCATTTCCATCGAGTTGAGTTGAACAGCCGTAAACTAAATTCAATCTACTCTTATTTTAATGCCATATTAGTTCAATCCTTTAGACTGTTCTCACTGCAAGAAGGTGCCGCTGAGGGATCTCTGTGCTGTTAAAACATCATGGACTGGAATTTTTTGGCAAAAGACCAACTTGTTAAATTCTTATCTAGGTACCCTGCAGGCCTGCATTTTATTCTTATTATTGATTGAAAATCCACTGTGTATTAATTAGTGTGTTTATGTTCTTTAGTCATCATCAGCATAGTGGGAACCTTTATTCTCTAGAATGATTCTGAGATCTTCAAGGCAAAGACGGTATCATGCTTGAGAATAAAGGATTTCGATAATAGAAATTATTGATTGGAAGAAAGTTTGCATTCAAGGGAGCGAAGTAAACGAGTAGATAAGATTGTGGTGAAGCACTTAACCATATGTGGACAAAAGTCATCATCTTGTAGTTAGTTCAAGTTAATGATGATGGGGATTAATTGAATGAATCTAACATTTCTATCTCAAGTTCAAGATTTCTCCATTGTGAGTGAATAATAGAGAAGTAGATGTCATTCCAAATATTAATGTATCGACACTATTAAACTATTGACATTGCTTGTATATGAGGTCTACAATGGCCTTAAATACATTTGCTCGCCCCACCTAATAACTTAAACTTTTAGGTTGGATTTGTAACGTGCTATCAGAGCTAGGTTTGCTTTATGGTTGTTTTGCATGTGGCTCCCTCTTCGTCAATTCTATGTGTTGTTCTAAATCCAGTTTGATGTGAGAGGTGGTGGTAAAGTATTATATATCACTTCCCTATGGGCTTTACAATGGACTTATATACATGTGATCTCCCTTTACTGAACATCTTAAGCTTAGTACAGATGGAGTAATGCATCTGTTCATGATGCAAATCAGGTGTCCTAGCAAAGTTTCTAAATTGTTTATGTTAGGATACTTGTCCTAATCCAGTTAGAACTCAGCCTAGAAGAATGTGAACTATGTCATCGATATTGTCTAATTGGTTTCCTTCTATGTGAGTTTCCTTTTTCTACTTGGAAAAGGATTGCAGGGCCAATCTATTTGTCGTCTGTCAATCCATGCATCTTTCTGTCTATTTTTTTTTTTATCACTCTATTCATATTTGTCACTATAAGTTTTCCTGTCCAATGGTGAATTAGATTTGTTGTACTTTTAGTTGTTCTTTGCACTTAAACTGTATGATCTGATTTTATTCTTTAAGTGCATTCTTCTGAATTAGGAGCTTTGTCATGATGCCTTCTACTCTTCCGAGTCTCTATGATGGCAACTTTCATGTTGAATTCCAACCAAAATAGGAGTCAAAATTTAGGTCATGCTGTTGTACATTCTAAGTTTCGGTTCATTCTGATTTTCGAGCTTTCCTCCAAAATTAAGGGATACATCTACATTTCCAAATGCCATTCGTTGGCATTGGTGAGAGGTAGAATTACAATCTCCTCCTCTTTCATATAATATCCTAATGGTACCTTATTTTCGTGTCTAAGGCCATATTAAGAGATACATCTTTGCAAATGAGTCAGACCACCCGTTAACTTGTTGCTCTACATGCCTAAACCATTATTTAATGAAGAATGACATGAAGTACTTTAGTGGATCTTAAGAACAAAGAGTAGTCTGATTAGGTGATACAAATGGACATTCCTTATTTTCTTAAAACTCATTCTTTCCTGTTGTTGCATAGACTTATCTGAATGTGCAAAGGCAAGTTTTGGCCTCTTAGACTGGGTTCCTGTACCTAAACATTGCACATCAGACTAGCCGGGCACATTGATATTTACATCCAAGACACCCTTGCATAAGAACAAGCACGAGAGGTTGAAATATTAAAGATTGAGGTAGTGTGAGTAGTAGGAGTTGCCCATAAAGTAGTGGCCTAACGAGGATGAAGTGGGAAATCTTCTATTATGGTGTGACAATGGATGAAGTGGGAAAACTTCTCTAATGGCGTGAGTAACACATGACTGGATCACACAGTTTACAATTATGTTTATTTGATCCCCTTCCCTCTGACAATTATGTTTACTTGTTGTTGAACCTATGCGAGTAATTTTAGCATGTTCTTTGTCCTGCTGGAATGAGGGATATCGTTGACCAGTTTCTTCCCCATGACAGGGTGACTTTCTACTTATTGTCTTGAAGAATCTTCTTGAGAGACAGTCTGCTCACAACGGGCAGGTGCTGAAAGTAATTCTAATGTAAGATTACCTCTTAAATTGGACAATATCGCTCTGAACTATTTCATTTGTGATGATTGACGAGCTTTGGGTAACCCCTAACATCTGCTTTATTTTCCTTTACCAGGTCTGCAACAGTTGATTCAGCTTTGTTCTCAAGGTACTTTGGTAACTGCCCTGTAATAACAGCACAAGGCCGGACACATCCTGTGAAAACATACTTTCTGGAGGATATACATGAAACGCTTGAGTATCATCTTGCCTCAGATTCTCCAGCTTCTATAAAATGGGAAACAACCTCCAAAGACAAGGTATCCAAGTAGTGAAACATGCAACTTCTGTGTTGAAATTTTCGACATTCAGCCCTGAATAAGATCGAGAATGTTTGATACTATCTTTATATTTGGAAAGATTACATCAAAAAAAAATAAAAAATCGCTGAAAGCTTTGAAGAAGAAGCTACTTAATTCTCTCAACTGGGGGGCTTTTGATAGAATTAGAATATTAGCCGCACTATCTCTACCGAATATATTTTCTTTCTGTGTTCATTAAAAAGTTGATTGCATTCGGCATTCAATTGATGGCTACAATTAAACAAACTCTGTTTTTCATTTTCACCAGTTAAAATTACCTACACTTAGCTTTCTATGTTGGCACCTTCCATACTTATTAAAGATTTCAAATAATGTTCAAACAATGGCTGTAAAGTGAATGCCCTCTCTGCTAAAAAGCAGATATTGTATGGCTAGTTGCATGCCCTCTCCATGTAGATAGAACAAGCACTATGTTAAGAGAATAATTTGATAGAGCAGGAATAGAAGAAAGGAAGGAGAAGAAGGAAGAGAGATAGGAATAGAATTGTAATTGCCTGCCTTCAGTGTAACCTAATGGCCCTTTAAATAGCCGAGTACACAAATGGATATCAATTATAAATGGAAACTAATAGATGGCCATCCCTTATAGATAGTCACTAATTGACAGCTATCCTTATAGATAGAAACTAATTGATAGCTATCCTTATTAATGCTGATTACTAATCCTGTCATAAATGGAATGCGATTCTCCTTAGCCTTGTTTAGGCATGTTTTTGCGCCGTGAATATACTTGCAATCCTTGGGACGTAACACACTAGCTGTAACATATGTTCTGTTTCTGGACCAGGTGAAGGTGTTTAGCTGTACATGTTTTGTTATTGTTAAATTTAATGCATTTGAATAATGCACAAGTAAGAATGTTAATAAGAAATTATGGCACGGAACATGATTGCTTAGTAATTTTCCTGTCAGAAGCCATGGGCTTGATTTTCTTGATCTGCCATGCAGTATATATGCTTGGCATTATCATTCATCATCAGCCAATTGTTTCGGCTGCCTGTTTGTTTGAATTTCGTTCTTCCTTTCCTGCATAACTCCTTTTTTCTTTTACTTGAGAATCTCATTGCTGGAATTTCTTCCTTATACATCAGCCTACGTTTTGGAAACTTGGGTGTTATCTGTACATTGTGCAGAGGTTTTTTTTTTGGTCATGGATCTGCTTTCATTTCAGAGAGGTCCTGTGGACAACCATCGAGGGAAGAAGAATCTTGTCTTGTCTGCATGGGGTGATGAATCTCAGCTGTCAGAAGACTGTCTGAATCCATATTATGAGCCAAGTAATTACCAAGCTTATAGCGAGCAAACTCACTTGAACTTGGTAAATGCTTATAGAATCCACTTATCAAATAATGGATTTCTTTTCTTTCCACTTACTATTTTTCAACTTCACAACCTTCTATACAGAGAAAATTGAATGAGGATATCATTGACTATGATCTTCTTGAGGACTTGGTGTGTCATGTTGATGAATCTTGTGGTGAGGGAGCAATACTGATTTTTTTACCCGTAAGTCACTTCAACAATTGTGGAAACTTGATCTTGTGATGTTTTCATACTGAATTAATTGTAATACTCCTCTTTCACCATATTCACAGGGAGTCTATGAAATTCATCAGCTAGTTGATAAGTTGACTGCCTCTTATCGTTTTAGTGGGCCATCATCTGATTGGATTCTTCCTTTACATTCATCTTTGGCACCAAATGACCAAAAGAAAGCTTTTTCACAGCCTCCTGCAAATATACGCAAGGTATGCTTCTGTTATAATTTTCCCAGTTCCCATGATTAAGCACTCTTCTGACTGTGGTGCACATTGATTCTGAGCAGAAAATCACTTTTCTTGTTTTTCGAATAGATCATACACTTGATAATGGCTTGTTCATTTACAGATATATATGATGAAAAGTAGATACTTGGAGAAGGGAAAAGTTTTCATGTCTAATCATTTGATTCTGCATGTTATCCATGATTTTCCTGTGTAATGAGTAGTTGCAGTAAAAGGAGTTTTGTAAGATTTGTTGATTGAAGCAGGGGATTAAATTGACACTCATTTTTGCCACTATGAAGATGGAATAATAAATGCATTAAAGTGGTAAATTGTTGGAATTTTTCTTTTGGCATGTTATCATATATTGGACGTAGTTATCCAAATGAGCATGGAATTCCTGGGAGCCAGTGACTTATCATGCAGATGAAATAAGCGAGAAGACCTTGTATGACATATAAAGTAGGAATTATATATCATAAACCGGCACCCAAGTGGTCTCGAGACTCCACCTCTTTTTTCTTTTTTTTTTTGGGGGGGGCGGTTGGACATGCACAGGGCCTTGATCGTAAGGCCACTTATAAGGAAAAGCCTCCATCGACAGTGGTTTCTAGATGAATCCATTGAAGTAATAATAGCCAAAACTTGTGTTCATTTAATTCCTTATTTCTGTGCAAAGTTTTCATTTCTTGAATGGTTAGATTTTTAACTGGTGGCATTTAAGAAATTTACACATGTTTGTACAGAAGACATGGCAATATAGATTTTCTGTACCAAATGACTTGGAATTAAGGATTTTAACTGAGTGAAACTTCTTTAACAAGGTGGAGTTAGAAGGTTAGACAGTAGATGCTAGCTTATCATGAAGTTAGATTGGTCCAAAAATTCCGGAAGAAAAAAACTGCATATGTGCTTGGCAGATGCCAGGAGCACATTTCGCTCTCTCATTTTCAAACAACAAAGAAGTTGTCCTGGAAAGAAGAAATCTTAAGTCATTTTTTTTATCATTCTTGGAGGAGCATCGTTTCTCATGTTGACAAAATATTGGTTATTTTTATGACCTAAGTTCTTATATCATATTTTCATAGGTCATTGTAGCTACAAATATAGCAGAGACAAGTATTACAATCGATGATGTTGTTTATGTCATTGACAGTGGAAAGCACAAGGAAAATCGGTATAACCCACAAAAGGTTGGTGCTGCTCTCCTCTTCTAATATGATTTGCATTGCACTACAAACACGTAGAACGTAGTGCCAGGATGGTCTTGTTTGCATTTTATTGCTTAGAATAAGTATCTGGCATACCGTGGTTTACTATTCATGGCAGATCCTCAATAATGCAACAGGTGGTATGCTTAGAATACCTTTATTCATATGTGAACACCTGCTATTTCCATAATCTTATTGCTTGAAAATAACCTTTTGTTTGTGGCTCACTTGTCTGTGAAGTTAAATGAGCTTGTAATCTTGTTCTGTAATGTGTGAATGTTCATATGCTAAATTGCTAATCCATCAGTGCACCTTTGTTTGACTAAATTTTATGTAGGCTATGCTTGTAAAAAGTTTTGAGTATAGTTGATAGCTAATGGCGTGGGTCATGATATTTGGACAAACTGTAACTTTAAAGGAGTTGATGCACTTGTTAAAGCAGCTTGATTCTTTTTGTGTAGAAATTAACTAGCATGGTAGAAGACTGGATATCTCAAGCGAATTCAAAACAGCGGCGAGGAAGAGCTGGGCGTGTGAAACCAGGAACGTGCTTCTGCTTCTATACACGTCATAGGTTTGAGAAGCTAATGCGGCCTTTTCAGGTGCTTATTGTCTAATTAATTTCTGACAGCTCTCTATTTGTTTAGACAGTCAATTCTTTTTATTATTATTATTGTGTTCACTTGATTGTTTTATGCTGGAAGGCTCCTGAGATGCTTCGAATGCCCTTGGTAGAGTTAAGTTTACAGATTAAGCTGCTTTCTCTGGGTTACATAAAACCCTTCCTGTCCAAGGTAATTAATGCTGATTCTCGATCAAGTGTTTTTTTTCCTCTTATTTTGTAATGATATTAGTTTCTTTGTTCAATTGTTCTGCTTTTCAGGCCTTAGAACCTCCAAGAGAAGAGGCTATGACTTCAGCAATTTCATTGTTGTATGAGGTACTTCTTAATGACCATCAGGAATATAATTTTAAGTGGTGGTTCTGAATAGGAACTGAGATGGGACTTGGTATTTTACCTTAAAACTTGCCAGAAAGATGATGTTAGTGGAATCGTTTGATGGGGTATCATACTCATAAAGAGATATTCACTATTATTCCATTAATTCTGACTTCAGGTATTTTGGATATAATGGTATCCCTGCAAATTTATTTGATACTTTATTTTTATAGGTTGGTGCATTGGAAGGGAATGAAGAGTTGACTCCTCTCGGATATCATCTTGCCAAACTTCCAGTTGACGTACTGATAGGGAAGGTCTGAATGAATTCAACACTCATACTGTGTGTGTCCAAGATTGTACTTGGGAAATACAAATCGTAGCTTTTTTTTACTCCTAGAGTTACCGAAATGCCAATGTCCACTTTCTCTCATGTCATGAGAGAAAAAAAAGGGTATGTCTACTAGTAAATCTATATACCAAAAGAAAGTTAAATGTGCAAATTTGCCTTTCACTGTAATATATAATCTCCCTAGTATATAAAACTGATCTGATTGGGGGATAAATACCTGGATTCCTATTTGTTCCAATTTTGTTGATGGATTGAGACATACCCCTACTGGGAAAGTCTGTTTCATTATTGTGAGCTATCTAACAATGCTTTGGAACTTATTCTGTGAAAATAGGGAGGAACAAAGGAATACAATAATTCAGGAATGATTGCAATCTGATTTACTTTTATTACAGAAGCTGAATTGGTAAAGTGTTCTACTGACTATATGAACAACGTCAGTATACAAACACATCATCTCTTTCTCGGCCAATTCATTATTGCAGCCTAGGATATGCTTTATCAATATCCACAGTATATTTCGTTCCACATTGCAGTTTCCTATAAATTGACCTGTCTCGTCCGGATACCCTATTTTCTCAAATTTCATATATGGTGAGGTGTTGGCAGGGAGATCCTGACTTTGCTGATGAAGCTTGGTTGTGTCATTTTATTTCTTTCCTTGGTAACTTTGCTAAAGAATTTTCTTTTTTCATTCAAATTCCAGATGATGCTTTATGGTGCAATTTTTGGCTGCTTGTCGCCCATTCTTTCAATATCGGCTTTTCTGAGCTATAAATCTCCATTTGTGTACCCAAAGGATGAGGTTTGTTCCAAACTTCTTTTATGTTCTGTTTTATGCCTTTGTGCATGAACTTGGGTAAGTCTATGACCACATTGTATTTTCATCTTCAGAAGCAAACTGTTGAAAGGGCAAAACTGGCATTGCTGACTGATAAGACAGATCTAAATGAGGGTGACCGGCAGTCCGACCATCTATTAATGATGGTTGTGTACAAGAAATGGGAAAAAGTTCTTAATGAGGTTTGTTGGCTTTTGCTTTCATTAGGTTTTTAAATAGCTCTTTAAAAACACGACTTATGAATTTCATGAAAAGTAGTGGTAATGCATGTTCAGGACGATGATTATGGGGTAATGTGTTTTCTCCTTTTATATTCTCATTTCTTTCTTTCTTTTTTTCTTTGAATATCTCCTGCATGTAAGTTTGTTTTGTAAGTTGGGTATTTGCATGGTGGATGGTGCCAAAGAGACTTTATTTTCCAGTTACTTCTCGTTGTTTGCCATTTCCCTTTCTTTTATAAATTGAACTTAGTAAAACAAAGTAATTCTCTGCTGTTAATATAATACATGTAGTTTTCAAACAAAACCATTTCTGTCCAAAGCATGCTGTTCATTACTTGTACCAATGTTGTTCTACAGAAAGGAGTCAAAGCTGCTCAACAGTTTTGCAATTCATACTTTTTGAGCAGTCCAGTTATGTTCATGATAAGGTGAATGTCTTCTTAACTTTTCATGTTGGTGGTAAGCCAACTGGTCGAACATGTTTTTTTTTTTTTTTTCCTTCTGATTTTCTGATGAAGGTACTAATCTGTAGGGACATGAGGGTACAGTTTGGAACTCTGCTAGCAGATATTGGGCTTATCAGTTTTCCCAAGAATTACCAGGTAGATGTTCTACCTGCAGTTAATGCACTAGTTGATCTGTATATTATACATTATCTTCATTATACTATTGCACAATTTAAAGTTAGTTGGAGTACATTATTTACAACCTAGGATGCTACAATGATCGATATTTTTACATATTGAGTAGCTGTAAGCATTGATATCCTTATATACTCAAGCAACTGTAACCGTTGTTCCATAATACAACCATTTTACATTAAATTAATGTCATCATAGGTGACTTTATATATCAAACTTAATGCTTTAGTGAAGTTGGAAATTGTTTATCAGAAATATCACCATTTACGCAATCTTTCCTTTTTTCTCTTATTAAAAATAAATTACAGCAACCGCAAAATTGGTACTTGAATTATACTATGGTAGCTAGGACTATATCATGTAACTGTAGAGAATTATCTTTAGTCCTTTACTTATCAATTTCTCTTTGTGATATAATTAAAGAATCATAATTGACACCTAGCTGCTCAAAATACAGAAAATGTTTAATTTTGTTTCTTTATTAATCTTGGTAAAGGAGTATACACGACAGAATTGGTCAAGGTATTTAGTTAAGAGAATGTCATGTATCTGTAGAGAATTATCTTTAGAAATTTACTTATTTATTTCACTTTGTGATTAAATGACAGTATATTATGACACCTAAATATCCAGATTAGAAGTCTATCTCTCAAACGGTGTACCCTATGGATAATGCGTTGTTTTTATGTGCAGCAGATCACTTTATCATCAGTGTGCTCAATGACAAATCAGATCTTAGAAAAAAAATATATAGTGCAATAGCATGAAGATTTACTTCTTAATTCGAAATTCAAACTATAATTGTTCTTACGCCAAAAGCATAATTATTTTACTGAAATGAAATGGGACATTGTAGCTCGCGGTAATTTCCAGTGTAATCTTATTATTCTTCTCATCCAACAATCGGAGCTCCAGATAAAAATCAATGCAAAAGATTAAGAAAAGGAAGGGCAAGGGTAGTGTTCACTCTTTTGAGTGGTACTCTCTCTCTCTCTCTCACTCGTACATGTGCACACATGTGCGATATGTCCATTCAGATAGATTGTGGACCCAAAAAAACAAAAAAACTAAAATGCCCACCAATTTAATTTGACCTGGCTGGATTTGTTTTGTCCTTCCCCCACGACTTTCCCTGTGTCTTATTGGCTAGGTTCACTTAGGATTTTCTTGCCAGAAAATGTACATCGTCTTCCACTATTTCAACCTTTTTAATTATTGTATAGTTGTATTGGTTTGTCTTTGAATATAAGGTTTTTTTACTCTTTTATCCTATGGTTTCCCTTAGGAGAATTCTCATATATAGTCCTAACTTACTATTATATTGAAACTTGTTCGTGATAAGTCTTATGGTGTACTCATGGTGAATTTAACTTTAAGTCTTTTATACATTAGTTGGTAAAAGGTGCATTATATCATAAGGAATCCATCTTTAAATAAGTTCTAACAGCGACATAATTATGTGGCTCAGGTTATGCTAAGAAAGAAGGAAAAACTTGACAGTTGGCTTTCTGATTTATCACAACCTTTCAATAGGCACTCGCATCATTCGTCAGTTGTAAAGGTAAGAAAAATATTTCTTTCAGTTGACTTTTGCATGCAGTTTCAGTTCTAGTTATAATTTCAAATTGAGGCCGATTGAACTGGTTTGACAGGTATTCCACTGCTGATTACTCGGTATACTAGTAAATGCACCTCAAGCCTGATGGGCGATCAATGGTTGAGTGATAGAAAGATTTTCCTACAAAAGCTTTGGCTGTTTTGTCTTACTGTCGAATTCCATTATCTTTTTTCTTCCCTTTTATCTTTTTTCAGATCATACATGGTCAAAATCATCACAATCTGACAATCTACATTACATTTAAGCAATATTCCTTCTTGAATCCTGTAACTCTGTTTTTCTCTCACTCATGTCTAAGTCTCTTCTTTTCGAAATTCAAGTTTCAACCTAGTAAACCCCTCACCTTAGTAATGGACCAATTCGTGGCAAGGGTTGGTTCAAACTGTAGGAGAATGAAAGGCATCATTCTAAAATCATAGTGGATGGAAGAAGTTCTACAATCGTTGAAAGCAATGAAGAGGGGCCCTGACAAGATTTTTTTAAGTCATGGAGTTCACAACCACTTTAAATGGGTTATAGTGGTTTGAATGGTTGAACTGTGGTAAATGCCAATTCTATCTGGTTCTTTTGCCACTATGGTTCAAATTACTCAACCAGACAGGAATTACTTCTGGCTGCCAGTTGAATTGGCCGGTCTAGTCCGGTTTGCAAAACACTGATTCCAGTTAGGCTCGTCAGTCTCCATTAGGACCAAATGTTCCGATGACAGCAGAATCATAAGATCAAGCTAACTAATTGCTAGAAGTGAAAAATCATCCCACCTAGTTTGGCTGATGATGTATAGGAAATTGAGGTTAAATATATACCTGGCTTTCCATTAGAAGTCAAGCACGACAGCCGTGGTTTTGAATATCTCAGTGAAGCTGGATAACATGAAAGAAAGGAACTTTGAGCATTATTGCCTCAAAGTTGGTTAAATTTGCTGTACATTTCACTATGCATACTGTAGACTTTTCTGAAGTAAAATTCATATTAGCTGCGATTTACATCTCTCATCTATAAGTACTTTTGACCTATCATTTAAGAGAAATGTAAGAGTAAAGTAAACGTGGTTTTTAATCCAACTTCATAAGAGAACGCTGATCAGTGCCAATCTTCTTCAGAACCTCTTAACATAATAAAATTTTACAGTGTTGGGCACTTAATTGAATGCTAGTAAAGTTTTAGAACTGTGGAGAAGTAGGAAGGAACCATCCCCTGGAGTAGAATCTGAATCCTAGCATGGGAAGTTGAATCTGAATCCTCGGGATCAGGACCTCCTCTGTCCATCCCCTAATCCTGGATGTGGAAAGGAGTTACTTTGAGTTGATACCCATAGGTTAATCTACTAGGATGGTAATTGTGTTGGTTCAATGACCAGGATCTCTGTTTCCTTTTCTTTTTGTCTTCTTGGCCAAGGATCTTGATTTTGATAACCATGTTTCAATCTTCAGATGCCAGTGTTAAGCTGCTTTATGTAGATTATGCTGTTGCCATATTCCTCGAGCTTTTTAAAACTCTTTGCGCCTATGCTTATAATACCTAGTTAATGCTCATAATGAAAATGTGGCTGCTCACATTTGCGGATTCATGCAACCTTCTTATTGGAATGAAATTCCATATTGAGAGATGAATGCAACATACCTCTTTCTTGGAAGAAGGAAGAACATTTGGTATCATTAAGTCAACATTTCCCTTTATGTTGGTATAATATCGATTTGGTATCATTAAGTCAACATTTGGCTCTTTTTTATTATTATGTTGGAGACATTTTTATACGAGTTCCGTTTTCCGTTTCATATGTTACATCTAAAGCTTTTTTATTGTCCACAGACTCTAGACCATATTCTTTCGGTCTGATGATATCATGGTACTTCATTAATTTATGTTATCTTTGTAGGCAATTCTATGTGCAGGTCTGTACCCCAATGTGGCAGCCACCGAGCTAGGAATGGCTGGGGCAGCTCTCAGCAATCTTAAACAGTCGGCTGGTCCATCATCCAAGGGTAGTCTAGCCTGGTATGATGGAAGAAGGGAAGTTTACATACATCATACTTCCATCAACAGTAGCCTTAGATCATTTCAGTACCCATTTCTGGTCTTTCTTGAAAAGGTTTGTGAACTTGTAGTTAATTAATTGTATTAATGTTTTCTTAATCTTTTACTTTTGTATTTGTTCCCCAAATTATAAAAATCTGTTCCAAGCTCAGCTCTATGACTTGTTGATACCATATTTTTCATTCTTCTGACCTCCACCTCTTAGTCTTACTGTCAACCTTTTCCCTGTTTTTTCTCCCCTGGCTTTTCTCTATTATTGTTAAACCATGAAAACTAGGATCATAAGAAACGTCAACTCATTCTTATTCTATATTGGTATGAATTATTGGATTACTTGGCGAGGTTTGGTCATGAAACAACTGGACATTCATTATCTTCAATGGGGATGTACACATGATCTAGTTCAGTCCATGTCAAATAAGGGATTCAAGAGGGGGTCACAGTGAGCGAATTTTCATTGTTAAAATCTTTATTGGGAAAGGCTAGTAGAAAGAGCTCAAAAAGTTGCCTCCAACCTCGAATTGCAATAAGTTCCTACATGTGTACTTCGGTGAGGATGACTGCATATTTTTCTGGGCACACTGATCTAGCTAGAATTTAGTATTATTAGTCAGACAATAGTTATTTATTAAGTCTGAGGAATTCAATTTCTCTAGCATTACTTTCCGGCAGCACATAATTTGATGCATAAATTAGGTCCTGGAGTTTTAGATGTCACAAGAATCAGTTTCCACGTTGGCAATGCTCAGGTATTCCATAAATCTTATAGAATAACTATGTCGTGACGGAGAGTTTGCTCAGTTTGTTTCTCTGGCTAGTGCATAAAGCTTTTATATGTCTAATAAGCATAAGCTGATATAGAGCGCTCTTTCTTGAATTGACAATGATAGATTGAACTTTTGAAACCTGGAGTTATCTAGGTTTTCCTTATAATCAGGCCAAGTAATTCACACATTCATGGTAAAGCACCTATTCTTGAAGAGTATAGGGAGGTCATTACTTTTGTAGATATGAAATTAGTTATGTGACAACCAGTTCGTTTCACAAGTGTTATACATGTCCAAATTTTTGTTTGAACTCTAGAACACTGTAGGCAGTGAGGTATGCTTTTTAAGTCACGTCAAGCTGACACTTGTGGCTTGTTGAACTCCAATTCTGTATAGAAGAAATAAATACTCACTTCCTTCTTGTGATTAGCTAATTTGATGACTACAATGTCGTTTTTCAGGTTGAAACCAGCAAGGTGTTTCTGCGGGATACGACCATTGTTTCGCCTTACTCAATTTTGCTTTTTGGGGGATCCATTGATATTCAGCATAAGGTAGTCTTCTTGTTGAATTTTTCTCTGAATATATGCATGCATATGTAAACTAGGAAGTAGAAAATACATCAGAATGTCCCCTCTCCATTTTCTTTCAGAAAGAAGACACATAAAGATTTGGTTAATAATGATGGTCATCCACTTTTAGTTCACCCTTTTTTTTTTTTGGTCGGATAGTTCACCAGGATTCAATAGTGATAAGATAAACCGAGGGGGGATAGCGTGTTCATGTTGATGGGTGCATGTGCACCTGTAATCAATGCCCTGTCTCCTGGAATAGCAATATTACACTAGTTGAACATGCCTGATGGATTTTTACTGTTTGTAAAAATGTTGTCCGTGGTAATTTTTGGGATTGAGTTGTAGTATTCCCTGATGTAACTTTTTGTGTGAAAAAATCTGTACATTCCAACCTGTTGAGTATTTCTCCACTTGTCGGTAATATTTCTTCATGTTAAGTGCTTATGATGCTTGGTTGTTTCAGTCCGGAGTCCTAATCATCGATGGATGGTTGAAACTGATGGCACCAGCTCAAACAGCTGTCATATTCAAGGAACTTCGATTGATGCTTCATTCTGTGTTGAAGTCGCTGATCAGAAATCCTGAGGTACTGCTGTATGCTTCCCTTTCGTCTGAAATTATGGAGTACTTCGAAGTTGATTTACATGACTATGAAGATTAGTACTCATTTGATACCATCTGATCTGATTAAGTGAATCCTTTAATTTCAATTTGAGTCACCACTTTCCAAGTCATTACCTTCACTGCCTTTGAGTGCGTTTATCTTTTGGAGTGTTCACTTATGATTCTAAATTGGTGAAGTCTATCCAAAACTCTCATGTTACAAAGCATGCTCAAGCAAGATTTAGTGAGTTCCAAAATAAATAATGAGGTATCATCTCAAAAAGTAAGCAATCTGATACCACACTACTCAAGTACAAATGATAATAGTCATTCCGTTGTTTGCCACAAGCCTCTCTTTTCTTGTGGTTGTAATGCCAAAGATGGAATTATTGCTTATTCCTTTTCCTCAACAGTCTGATAAGCTCATCATTATTCTAAAAGGCAAGAGTTCAGTGTGAAGTTGTAGGCCAGACCATACTGATGCATTGACTTTGGCAAATTTTTAGCTCGTCATAGGAGATAGCTATATAGACCAGGCTTTTGATTCAAAATGAGTTTTGTCTGAATTTGGAAGCTTATCCTGCTGCTGACCGTGACAAAGTGCACTGCATTTTCCTTGTATAGCATCAACCACTTTACTGTTCATAAGATGTATTCAGATTGGCTGTTACGCAGTTGGAATCATTGCACAACCTGTGCAATGATGCCCGCAGCAAAATTTGGACAATACTCATTTTTGGTCTTTTGCACCAAAAGTTGGAAGAAATGACCTTTATTGCTTTCTTTAATGCTGAATACATTTCAATGGTCCTTACCCAAAAAAAAAATACATTTCACTGGAGATATGGAAATACAAGCATCATACATTTTCTTCACACGAATTGCAAGTATTAGTTGCAAGCATATACTTATTTTGTGTTCAGAATTTACCATACAGTTTCGTTAGATGTGCGATGCAGATCTAGAGTATCCTTCTGATCTCTACTTTTTTATTCTTGCACATGGTAATAGACATCGTGCTGATGCAGTTCCATGTTTTTCAGGATACGTCTGCTAGTAATGAAGTCGTCAGCTCCATCATTCATTTGTTGCTACAGGAGCAAACGCCTGTAAACTGAACTATGAAATGGTATCTCAGCAGTCTTCTCCTGTTCACAATTGGGCATGTTATGTGCCAAGATGTAAGTTCCAACCCGTAGTGTGATGTTCACGATTATGATTCTTAATGATGTTTCTATTTGCCCGTGGAGTCTCTTGACATTATGATCCGTGCAGTCTGGAGGTTGATGCATCTGATTTAAGCACATCATTGGAGCTCGATGTTGAGGGTGAAGTTAAGGTTTCCATGTCGTTTTTCAAGCATATGAAGTGAAGATGCGTCTCCCCAAGCACACTCGCCGCAGATGTGATTGTGCACATAATACCATATGAGCCTACAGGACGATGCCTGCGCGGCTGCAAATTACAGGACTAGTCTTTTGTAGATCCGAATGTAACACATATGTCCCATATGTTATTGTCGGCATGATTGGTCTAGTAGCCTTCACTTTTTTTCTTCTTTTTTTGAAGGTGAGGCTCTACGAATGAATCAGAGTTCCAAGGAGAAAGTCGTTATCACTATGCCCATTGTATCTCTTAAGGTTATATCAGTCTTCAAACTCGCGTCTTTCTTTTGTCGAAATTCTTTATTTGAATTGTTTTTCTGTCATCCGACAAAGCTCGTCCTTATGATCATTCAAGGTCCTTGATGATATGGCACTAAAAGAGCTTTCGATATTAGTCCTAACATACCATAATTTGGACTGAAAATGTGGTAAACACTTTACAGTTTCGGCTCGGAGATTACGAAAGTCGATCTGCATTATACACCCACGATTGCCATTGAGAAGAGAGCTACTATTTCCGCCGTAGCGCAGCCTCTTTCAGCCATTTAGGGTGCGCATGACAACACTTCAATTTCTTAATTTCTGTTCCAGAAATCATTCTGGAACAGGTTTGGAACAGAAATCCGTTTGGTAACGTAACTTCATTTTTCTATTTCTGAAACAACCTTTTGTTTCAAAAATCATTCTGAAACAGAAATCAGAAGTTAAAATTTTCAGCTTTTTTATTTCTGAAACAGAAATCAGAAATTTTCTCTCTCCTCTCTCTCTTTACAACTTGTCGCCGCCGGCCATTCGCCGTTTGCCCGCCGACCACCCTCACCACCCATCGCCGCCCACCGCCACTTGCTACCCGACGCCGGCCGCCTACCGCAGGACGCCCGTCGCCCATCGCAGGACGCCAACCACGGGACGCAGGAAACCGGACGCCGGCTGCCAGACGCCGGCCGCCCGGACGCGGGACGCGGGACGCCGAACACGGGATGTGGGATGCGGGACGCCGGCTGCCGGACGCTGGCCGCGGGACACCGAAGAAATAGAAATTTTATGTTGTTATCAAACGAATTTCTATTTCAGAAATAGAAATTTTGTGTCGTTATCAAACACATTTCTTTTCTTAGAAATTGATTTCTGAAACAGAAATAGAAAAATTAATTTCTTTCCAGATATTAACTTCTGGAACAGAAATTTTGTCATGCGCGCCCATGCCTTGGACATATTTTCTTCATTGGCTCTTTTTGTTACTCGATCCGGCGATTGATGATTTATATGAAAATAACGATGCAATGCAATGCCACATGCATTAGATTCTTTCGTGTTAGTCATGATCTATATAGTGTTATGCAAAGTAGAAAAAAAAATCTTCTACTTTTGAAGGATTTTAAGGTCGCGCATGACAATCATTCTATTTCAGAAATCAATTTCTGAACAAAAATAGAGAAATAGAAAATTTTTACTTCTGATTTCTGGTCCATTTCTACTTCTGGAAGAGAAATTTGTTCCAGAAATAGAAAAATGAAATTGCGTTATCAAAAGGATTTCTGTTCCAAACTTATTTCTGAAACAGAAATTCTATTCCAGAATGGTTGTTATGCGCGCCATAAGTATGCTAAAATATTTATTTTGCAAGTATTGAATTTGTGAGCAAATGTGTGAATTATAATTATCTTTACTCTCTCACAAGTTTCATAATTATAATCTAATTTTTCCTATCCTAAAATAACCGTCCTATAAGAAATTCAAATTTCGAAATATTTTTTATCCTAAATTCAAACCTTCCTAAATGTTTTATATATGTGGAAATTTTCATTATTTCGCTTTAATTTTCCCCCTTCCTCAGTCGGTCTTTTCGTTGAGCTTCCTTCGTCTTGCAACTGGCAATGGTCATGCACCTCGTAGCAGCTGAAGTTCCAGCGATTACCCCCCATTTCACTCCAACTCGAGCATGGAGGAGCCGTCCGAGTCTGGAAGATCGCGACGGTTTCCGGGAAAATTCCGAGTTCTCCCTCGCCGCCCTCATTCAAGACTGGTTCTTTCTTTAATTGCGGATTGCTTCTTGGGATTTGGCTCTTAGTTTAGACCGACTTCATTGCGTTGCAGTGCTGGGATTTGTGCATGACGTAAGGTCAAAGATCCCGAGGATACTATATTTACACGTCGGAAGCATCTGAAGCGAAGTTTCCTTTTTACAGTTAAGATATGTTTGCTTTCAGATGGTTGAGGAGACATGTTTCTTTATTGCTTTCTCAAAAAGAATTGAATTTTAATTGTGTTCCAGGCATGTGACTTGTCCGAGAAAGTCGCATGTTTGTAACATTCATGAACATTGCACATGAACTTTCCGGCACAGTGATTAGGAAAGGACGGTGGGTTTGGCTGAAGTAGTTGGTTTGAACAAGTAATCATGGGAAAAATAAACAATTGCTCTCTCTCTCAGAGTCAAATCCCATATGGTGTATTGCAAGGTAGATGCCGAGAAAGTAGAAAGAAAGTCATGTTGTATATCAGTTCAACAGATTCTGGGGCAGGCTTTTTTCTGCAGATTGTCGGTGAAAAAGGGGCGCAAAAAGGTTTTACTGTTGAGATCCTACTTTTGTACTCGTTTGGTGACTTTGCAAATGGATAAGCCAATGTCATTTTCGTGACCGACATTATGAGGGAAATTTTACCAAGAGGTTTGGAGGAAAAGTTTTAGAAATGTTGTTAGAGGAGCAACCGATGAGTTGACTGTTAGAAATCCTAATACTTCGTCCCTACGTATCCCTGTTATTGGTCCGGAAGGTCAAGACCGTGTTGCGATGGTGATCAACATAAATAATTTGACTTCTGGTGTTGTGGTCAATTGAAACTAGGTTTTAGAAAGATATATAAGGGAGCTCAGCAGCCTCAGCTGAGGACTCCATTAAACATATCATTCATTTGGCCTGTTCATATAAGGATCAAAACTTCTCCTCACCTGTTTTAGTTCTGCTTCATCTTCATCATGATGTGCAAAACAATTGTAGATATTCCAACCCCTAATCTAGTGTATAGTAGATCCCTTATTGCTAATTCTGGTATTCATTATCCATTTTCTCCCATGAAAGCTGTTCAGAGATCTAATTGTAGAACTCTGAAGGTACGCGTCCGGGAAACTCTTTGTGCTCTTCCAGCACAATGTTCGCAAAAGAAATTTTATTGGAGCCGCAGGCTCAATGAAGATTCCTATCGGAGAAAAGGACTGCAAAGCAGTTATTCAGATGCTGGAGAAAGTTCTGATCTACCATCTTATAGCTCTGCAGATTTACCTGGCGTCGAGTATGAAGTTTTCTTGAGCTTCAGAGGCCCAAATACACGCAAAGGGTTTGTGGATTGCCTCTATCACGGGCTTATGGATGCCGGAATCCGTGCTTTCAGAGACAATGATGAGCTCCCGGTTGGAGAGAAGATCAGTTGGCTACTCCAAGCAATCAACAACTCAAAGATATGCATACCCATCTTCTCTAAGGACTATGCAGAGAGTGCATGGTGCTTGCGTGAGTTGGCACAGATGGTGGAGTGCAGTAAACTAACTGGGCTGGAAATTCTGCCCATATTCTACGACGCTGAGCCGTCTGAAGTAAAGCTGTACAAGGGACCATATTTAGAAGCCCTCCGTCATCACAAGAAGAAGAATAAGCCCAATCTTGTGCACCAATGGGAAGAGGCTCTGAAGGAGGTTGGAAAGGTCAAGGGCTGGGAGTTAGAAAAGGACACTAATGGGTAACTTTCTCAGGCCCTTGCTGCTATTATATTTTTTTTTTCTTGTGAATTCTATTTGGAATCTTAGTTTAGTTCTCTTAATCAAGGAAACAAGACAAAGTTGGGGAATCCGCAAAAAAGAAGTACAACCAGAATTTCAGTCTCGACTCATATTTATTGATATTGTCATTTTCTTTGTGTCAAACTAAACTTTTTTACCGCATCTTACTGTTAAGTCCCTGGATGGACTAGAATGGCATAACTCATTCTCTCAAATTCCGTTTTCCTTAATTTGATGATCTTTCTTATTGGAGTATTCTCATCTCTCTTGCCTTCAACTATCCATGTAATGCAGGCATGAAGGAAAACTCATAGAGTTAATAGTTCGGAAAGTTCTGGTTAGCCTGAAGGTGCACCATTTGAATGTAACTGACCAGTTAGTTGCAATTGATGATCACGTGGATAAACTCATGAGAATGCTGAATGTGGGTTCCAATGATGTAAGGATCATTGGGATCCATGGAATGGGTGGCATTGGAAAGACCACTCTTGCCAAGGTTGTGTTTAACCAGCTTTCAAATCGTTTTGAGTACTGTAGCTTCCTCGCAGATGTAAGAGAAACATCACAGAGCAGGGGTCTCGAATTTTTGCAGAATCAACTGATCTCACACATCCTTAAAAAGAAGGGTCCAGAAATTACTAATGTTGATGAAGGCATCAACACAATCAAAGAGAGATTCTCCGGTAAGGAAGTTCTTATCCTTCTTGATGATATTGACAAGAGAGCTCAGTTAAATGCGCTCGCAGGAAAGCGCAATTGGTTTGGTCCCGGTAGTAGGATCATTGTTACCACCAGAAACAAAGATGTGCTCAATGTACCTGAAGTGGATTGGGCATATGAACTGGAAAGGATGGATGAAGATCAGTCCATTCAACTTTTCAGTAGGCATGCATTCAGAAGGGACTGCCCTCCTGATGATTATTTGGCTTACTCAGATAAGGTGGTCGACATCACTGGAGGCCTTCCTTTGGCTCTTGAGACCATAGGTTCATTTCTGTCAGGGAAAATAAAAAAAGTTTGGGAGGACACGTTGAAAAAGTTGGAAAAAGTACCTCGTGATGAAGTTGGGAAAAAGTTGAGGATAAGCTATGATGCTCTAGATCATTGGCAGAGGCAGATCTTTCTTGACATAGCATGTTTGTTCATTGGATTTGACAAGAGAATTGTAGTTCACTTATGGGATGATGCCGATTTTTTCCCAGAGGAAGGTATTGAAGTCCTTCGTCTCATGTCTTTGATAAAGATTGGTGATGACAACAAGCTGCGGATGCATGACCAGCTTAGAGATCTCGGTCGAGAAATTGTTCGACAAGAAAGTAGCATGGAATTCGGGAAGCGCAGTAGATTATGGAACCATGAGGAAGCATTGCACACATTAATAAATCACAAGGTAAAAAGATTTCCTGGTTGACCATTAGCTTAAGTAAATGACCATTCACTTCTAGGGGCTTACACGCATTGCTTGCATGATGTCAAATGCTGTTACAAGCTTTTACCAATGGCCTACTTAAAATGCTCTGAAGTAGGAACAAGCTATTTTGCTGATCTATACTGTATGTTATTGTGGCTTTTGTCCTTATTCTGTTTCGTGTTGCATTTGTAGGGTACTGAAATGATTGAAGCCCTCTGTCTTAAGTTTGACAGCAAGTCACAGTACTATTTCACTCGAGTTGAATTTGCATGTCTATCAAACTTAAGGTTCCTCCAGGTCAATGGTGTGAACCTAGCTGGTAACTTTGAAAATCTTCTTCCACAGTTAAGGTGGCTTTGTTGGCATTATTGCCCTTCAAATTTCTTGCCCACGAACTTTTATCTGGTAAATCTAGTCATACTTGATCTCTCTTGGAGCAAGATCAGTGAATACTGGGAGGGCTGGCATCAACTCAAGGTAGGCCATGCTTTGTGACTCCGATGATATTATTTGAGGCTCCATATTTCAGTATACCTATGTATTTATTGCCCTTATTGTTGTTATTCTTGCAGATGTCAAAGAACCTAAAGGTTCTTAATCTTACGGGATGTACATGCTTATATAGGAACCCTGATTTTTCTCCCTATGATGCTCTTGAGATACTAATTCTTGAAGGCTGTGAAAGTTTAGTTGGAATCGATGCATCCATTGGTGGCTTAAAGCATCTTGTTTCATTAAATATGAAGGACTGCCATTCAATCCAAGAGTTGCCTGAAAAGTTGGGCTCCATGGAAGCTTTGACAGAGCTCATTGTTGATGGAACCTCTGTAGAAGAAATTTTTATCATGCCTGGAGGTATGAAGAAGCTGGAAACTCTCAGTGCCCGTGATTGTAAGTCATTGACCCAAATTAGGAGCTCAATCAGCCAGCTGGAATCTCTCACATACCTTGCATTAGATAATGCAAAAATCACTCATCTCCCAGACTCTATCGGAGCGCTAGTAAAACTTGAGCGCTTATCTCTGAAAGGTTGCAGGTCAATAAACAAACTTCCAGACACCATCGGGCAACTAGAGTCATTGATCGAGCTGGATCTATCCAGCACAGGGATAACTGAGCTGCCCGATTCGATAAGCAATCTGAAAAACCTGAAAGTGTTGAAAGTCGAGGGAAGTTACATAGAGCAATTACCAGTTGTTATTGGGATGCTGGAAAAACTTGAGGAGATACATGCCAAGGGTTGCAACCTGGAGGGTGAAATTCCTAGTGATATAGGGGAACTTGCATATCTGAGAATCTTGAGCTTATCAGATAATCGTATTCGTAGTTTACCAGAAACTATTTGCGAACTCTCTCATCTGCAGACCCTTGATTTGGAGTTATGCAAAGAGCTTAAAGGGCTTCCAGCGCTTCCTAGTAGCTTGATTAATTTACGAGTTAGTTCTCAGTCAATGGAGAAAATCCCAGATCTCTCCAATCTAATTAATCTGAGGCATTTGTATTTGTCCGATGGCTCTCACCTGCAGGGATTTCCCACCAACGACCCAACCAAGCTGGTTGAAGATCCTAACCCTATGTGGCTTGGAATGTTATCAAAATTGGAGACATTGCAGCTGTCCCTCTCGAAAATTACTTCCTTACCGGCTAACCTGGGTTCGCTTTATCGACTCAAGAAACTGGTATTGTCCTGTGTGGATCTGCAATCCTTCATTCAACTTCCCTCTAGTTTATCTACATTATATATAGGGAACTGCAAGTCTATGACAATCGTTCCTGATCTTTCAAACTTGAGAAATCTGTCAGAGTTGGAGCTCCTTCACTCGGCTATATCAGAGATTCAGGGCCTTGAAGGGTTGGAGTCGCTTCAAGTTTTCGATGTGATATACTGCAAATTAAAAAAGCTTGATGGGCTTGAACGGTTAGAATCCCTGAGACGCTTGGTTCTACGTAACTGTGAGTCCCTTGACAGATTACCCAATCTCTCAAACTTGAAGAAGCTGAAAGAATTCAAGCTGCGAGACTGTGAGAAGTTGCTTGAGATCCAAGGACTTGATAAATTGGAGTCATTGGAAGAACTGCAGATATCCCACTGCAGATCCATCGGGAGTTTACCTGATTTGTCAAACTTGAAAAAGATGAAAGTTTTGGAAATTATGAATTGTGATAAGATCAAGGATATTGAAGGGCTTGACAGATTGGAATCCCTGGAGGAATTACAGATTTCGGAGTGCAGATCCCTGGAGAGACTACCAAACTTTTCAAACTTGAAGAAACTGAAGGAATTGGAGATCGAAAATTGCGAGAAGATAAGCGACATTGAAGGCCTTGACCAACTGGAGTCCTTGGAGAACTTGAGAATTATTGGCTGCAAATCTGTGGAAAAGTTGCCGGACCTATCAAACTTCAAATGCCTGAAATCTCTGTACATTGAAGATTGTGAAAAGATACGTGAAATTGTAGGTCTTGGGATCCTGAGATCCATCAAAGGAGATAACTGTTTCTAGGCATGACTCAGCTTATTTTCTTCAAATTAAGCAATAGTAGGTTGTTTGTGCAGGAAAATAGGCAAGAATAAAAGAACTCAAATGTTGTTTACTTTCTTTTTTTAAAGATAGTGTCCTCCATATTTGTTCAGCTATAGATGCAACAGGATTGTTTATATAATGAAATAATTTTACTGTATATAAGTTCTGAGGTGCCAATAAGATTTCCTTTCCTTCCCTTTCTCACTGGTTATGGGAGATTTTTTCTGGCAGTTCAGTCATATGTAATCACAGTGATGGAGTTGAGAGCTCAATGTATGAACCTACTTGTATCTATCAGCACTTAGCAGCGTAAAGATTCCTTTTTGCAGCTATGTAATTATGGGTTTATGACACTATAAAGTAAATAGGATTGTCTCCGCATGATCTCCCAAAGTCTATGTTAATTCCCTGTTTAATTTCATCAGTGCAACTTATGCAGACTCTATCAAATAAATTATCTCAAAAGTTACCATACTTGATGTTTAAGCCCAGTACAAATTCTTCTCAGGATTTATTTTTGTATCTCTGATTCTAGTTCCAGCGTAGTCTGGATACTGGATCGCAAAATTCCCGTCAAGCCATCCTCGAGTGGAGTTCTCTTACTGTGATTTTTGAGTACTTTTTTTCAGGCCAGAGATTTGAAGAGAATCGAGGTAGAAATAGTTCAGTTTGATGGCAATTGCCATTTCTGGACCAAACCTGCCGTCATATACTAGCGACCGTCTGTGCAACTCAACTCTTTGCTCACTAGAAAAAGTTGTTGCCGAGCATATTTTCTTCTCTCGTGATGAAGATGGCAAATTAGTACCATGGGATTTAGTAATAAGATACATTCCCTAGATTGAACCTGGAATCACGGTATTCACAACTTGGCACCACAAAGTCAAGCAAGCCAGTATTATATGTTAAGTGGACCATACAATGAGGGGTCTTCTTAGAACACCAAATGCCAGATCTAGCAACCTGCTACTGCACTCTCTAGTCCTGTTTTCTGGGGGAAGTTTACTTCCGTATATTTCCTTTCACATGGCAATTACATTAAGTTTAGCATGCCGTCACTCGCAAACTTTTTTCTTTCAACGAAAATAAGACACCATATGAGACCGAAACAAGAAAGAGTGAAGTGAGGATAAAAGAAGACCGGTATGATAAGTTGGGTGAGAAGCCATTCTATTTACTCCTCGAGTCGAGTCGAGCCCATCTACCCTCGCTCTCTTCCTTTCTTTTTACTCTGAAGTGGCTAGTCTTCAACATCCTGGTCATGCTCATAACTTGCACTTGCGAGAGTTGAGTAGTAGATACTGCAATTCCATTAAATGTCCAGACTGTTCAATGTGCGAAATGGAAATCCTGGATTGCGCGTACTGCTGTGAAGAATGCAGACTTTTCCTCCACAAGTCATGTGCTGAACTGCCTCTCCAGATACAACATCCCGGTCATTTAAAGCATCCTCTCTCCTTCGAGTACGCCGGGGGCCTCTCACTAGTGTGATGCTTGGCAAGAGTATAACGGTTGGCCCTTTTTCTGCGAATCATGCGACCTAGATCTTCACATGAACTGTGCGTTGCAATTCTGCCGATTATCTTTTTCTAGCATGGCAGGGCCATATTTTCTTTAAATTAAGCAATGGTAAGCTGCTCGTGCCGGAGAAGAGGCAATATTGAAGAACTCAACCGCCGTTTTTTTTGTCTTTTTTAAGATTGTCTTGTGACTCTTGTCCACTTTTGTATACCCAGAGATGCAACAAGAGTGTTACTGTGATGGAATTATTTTACTATATAAAGTAGGAGCTCATAAGATTTCCCTTCTGATTAGTGTCATATATAGGCACAATGATGAAGTTTAGAGCTCAATATATTAGCATATCCTCTTATATCAATCAACACTTACCAGTGTAATGATTCTTCTATGCAGCCATATGATTTTGAGTTCATAACACTCGAAAATAGATAGAAGTATTGCAGCAAGTTCTCCACAGTCCCACCTAATTTCATCAACGTGTCTCATGCAGACTCTGTCAAATGAATCAGCTCAAGAATTACATATTTGCATGTTTACATGCACACACAAATTGTTCTCAGCATTTAGCTTTGCATCTACAATTCCAGTTCCAGCATAATCTGGATACTGGATCACAAAAATCATGTCAGGCAGTCATGAAGCCGGGTGCTTTCTTACTTCAACTGAATATATTAATTGAGTATCGATCAATGCTTGCAACGAGAAAACTTGTCTCTTCTAGGAGAACTTTCATGCCACAAAATTAAAGAGACAATACGACTGTGATTAATGACAGGTTCAGTTTCGTCGAAATTCACAATTCAACTACGTGAAGCTCGCAACCGGTGCTCATGTAGTAGAAAATCCCAAGAGGCTTTGATGACTGAATTGCATAACTATTGATGCTAATTATACGCTTCATGAAGCACATATTTCTCCATGGAACAATCTGAGATAAATACATTTCATTTCCATTCAACCGAAGAGCAACACTTACACCTGCTCGAGTATGCAAGCTAAAAGACAACACTTCCCAGAATGCCATATTGAACTTATGAAAAGGTCAAGTATTTAAACTAATTACATAAGCAAAAAAAAAAAAAAAAAAAGGTGCCCAACTCCGCCCAATTCCATTAGCAAAGCACTCAAGAAAAATCCAACAGAGTCATTTCATCAAACACATGAAGTACGCACTGTTAGCAGGCACTTGCCTAATCACCAGAATCCTTGTTGCGAAGCCTGTAGATGATGCGCCCTCGCGTCGAGTCGTAGCGGCTCACCTCAATCTTGACCTTATCCCCAGGCAACATCCGGATGTAATTCTTCCTGATCTTCCCCGAGATGTACCCAAGAACCACGTCCTCGTTGTCCAGGCGGACGCGGAACATGCCGTTGGGCAGCGACTCGACGATGATGCCCTCGTGGGTCCATTTCTGCTCCTTCATGCCCTGCGACGTCTTCTTGGCGCAGAAAGCCACGACGGGCCGCGGGGCGATGGGCCGCGAGATGGGCAGCGCAGGAGAATTGTGGGGTCGGAGCAGCTTGAAGGAAGCGGGAGGAGGGGTCTGGAAGAGCTTGTTGCCGCCGCCACCGCTGGTGGGTATGCGAAGCCATGTATGGGGTGCGTTTGGGGTGTTGAAGAGAGCGAAAGACATGGCTGAGGAGTGAAGGGAAGGGAAGGGCTTGTGAGGAAGAGGAGGAAGAAGACGAAGTGTGGAGCGAGGTTTGTTCAGCTTCTCATCCTCTCCGAGGTGTGTGTCTGAATGTGAGACTGGTTTTCAGTCGAATGATATCCTCAGCCTTAACAAGTTCGAGGGGGCTAATCGCCTGCGCCCCTTTGCAGAGATGACCATACACAAATTTGGTATTCATACATTTCATTTCTAGGCATTAGAGTTTACTCCTTGGGACACGAGTGCTCCAAATATTTTTTTCGTCTGACCAATGCTACCAAACTTGTACCGGTGATGCCAAAATATATTCCGTCATATTCTCCGATCACGATGGCCGTTAAATATCCGATGCGGCAATATTTATGAATAATGCTAGGCAAATGAATTTGATGTGGCAATCGACACACGTTGCCACGTCAACCAAGAGCATCATAATGTCAGAGTTTTAATGGTCGCGCACTCTGTCACAGCAGATTTTCAACGCCCATAAGGACGGAAGGTGATTTTGGATCATTATTACGAGTTTGGGGACATCGATGAGATGGAAAAAGCTTTTAAGGTATTAGTGTTACACGGGGGGAAAAGTTCAAGTTTTTTCGTGAGACTATTCATTGGTAACCGACTAGTCCTCCATCGATTATGTAGTCGGGGTCCCATGCAATCCAAATAAAACTGAAATTTTATATGTATACATGATCATGAGTCTAGGGCACCCAGGCCCTACTCTTAGCGTAAAGGCTCGAAGACAATTTTTTATGCGCTTGGGCAAGAAATTGTGAATGATAAAACCCAGCCCAACCTGATAGGACCTCAGCCAAGCCCAACCATGCCAGAAGAATCATCTATAAGAACTATGGGATAGGCATTAGGCAAGCTTAGGCAAAAATTAACATGGTCAACAAAATGGGTCACTAACTCATATTTTTATTCATATTATTTAAAGTAGGTAATAAATGGGTCGGCTCAAATTTGTCATATGAACTATAATGGGTACTGAAAAGAAAAGTCTAAAATAAATGGGTCTAAATTGATCTGTTCAGAAACTCACTTTCAACTCATATAATCAAAAGAGTAAAGTTAAAAAGTAAAGAGGTCTGGCCCATTTTCATCCTTGCCGGTCTCTTCTCCTCATCGACATAATTTCTGGAGAGCGACGGTGATGCCCTTGCGGCGGCTTCAGCTTCCGTCTTCCGTTACTTCCTCTCTCTGCACCACTCCTTCTCCTTTCATGGCGTCCAACACCATTTCGCTTCGTCCGCACCGTCACTTCACCTCCCTCTCTATCCCACTTGCTCTCACCCGCGGCCGTTCTCCGAGTCCTCTGTCGCAGCGCTTGAAGAGGAACTCTTTCATTTGTATTATTTCTGTTGTCGTTCGTCATCGGTGGTAGTTCACTGAATGCTTTGAGAAATCATCTCGTTCTTGTTGGTGGAAAATAATCGGATTGGACAGGTTGGTATATTACCGGCGAATGATTTACCAAGCACTTGAACAGACTCTGCGCTCTCCCGTTGCAATTGGATGGTTTGGAACAATATCTTAGACCCAGCATGTTGCCATGTTTTGTCATCAACACTAGGACTACGTGAAAATATGTCCCTATATAGGTCTTGCAGTGTAATGACGCAATTTGTAGTGTGTTGAACTCAGCTTGAAATGCTCATTTTTTTAAAAAAGTTTTTTGTATAAGGAAATGAATTGTATTGCATATAAATGCAGTTAGTAGCGTCTTTTAGTAATGTGGATCGGGTATGGATCAAATCAGGTACGAGTCATTAGATTTATATTGCACGTGAATGGATCGATATGGCTTGGATCATTTTTTGCTCGACCCACCCATTTGACAGCCCTAGCAAAAATTAAGGGGAAAAGTGTCCAAAAAGTTCTAAACGTATTGCATTGGTGCCAATTCAGTCCTAAACCTTTTATTGGTACCAATTCAGTCATAAACCTTTTATTGGTGCCAATTTAGTCCTAAACCTTTTGCATTTGTGCCAATTGAGTCCTTCCGGCCAATTTTGGCTGGAAATTGCTAACGTGGACGCCGGCCGTTCGCTAGCGCTAACATGGACATTTTTAATAATTTTTTTATTTTTAAATAATTTTTTAGTTTTTTCTTCTTCTTTTTCTTTTTCTACTTAAGTGACCTTAGGTCAATTTCATACGTTTGCTTTGCACTATATGGTCTCTTTGTAGACGTTCCACTTTTGATTTCCAGAAAAATCATATTGTTGCAAGCGAAATTGGGCTATTTGAGGGTGGATGCCTATCTCGACCTTACCCATGTTTATCGAGTGAATTGCAGACATTGATCATTCGAGGTGAGCCGCACCAAATTGAAAGGTTGTGATTACCCACAATTCAAGAATTCGAATACGGAAAAATGATTTTTACTATATCAAAAGATGAGTAATGTATGAAGGTTAACTAATAGGTTACTAAAGAGTCTTGAGCAAATTAATCAGTAGGTCTTTACAAGTGAACTTGAATAAAAGTATAGAGGGACCAAAATTGAACTTTACTAATTGAGATAAGGAAGCTCGAGAACGTTATTGAGAAAACAACACGAACATAAATTAAAGAACCAAGCCTATGCTTACATATTTAGGCAGATCGAAGGTTGCTAGGGCGAGAGGACCTTCCTTCAGACGGTGGTGCCATTGGGCTTGGGCAAAGCAAGCCCCTATTCATACGAAGCTAAAGAGGGAGAGACGGGAGAAACCGACGACATTGAGAAGGGCAGCGATGGTCGAGCGAGCGAGTGTGGCGGGAGCCATACAGGCCGAGGCAAAACTTGAGAGATATCCGAGCAATGGACTGACAATGGGCAATGAAGGTAGCATGCGATGGCAGCGAAAAGCAAGTGACGCGAAAGGTATTACACTGTGGTATGGCGCAGATTAGAAGTGGAGTGAGTTAAGGTTCGGATTTAGAGGTTTCGTGTGAACCAATTGGCCATTACAAATATTAAAAGAGAGATCATTCACTTAACCTAGTTCTCGTTGAAAGAGTTCCTGCTTACCTATAATCTTAATAACAACCGCCCGCTACTTCCCTGATCAATGCATATATGAAAGTTAAGTGCCGAAAGATTAAGGAAGTTGGTGACCTGATGGCAGGGTACTTAATATAGTAAGTCTTATAGTTTCATGAACACACGCTTAGCATGAGTTGGTGCTAGTTTCTCTAAATCTAGAGGTCATTTTATCCTATTTTTAGGATAATGGCATGCCTAATTACTCCTAATTTTAAAGGATCTCCATAGTAAATGACATTTTCCCTGATCACTCAAACTCAAAGATAAAGGCTGAATTGACATTATCATTTACCTTTCCACCCAAAAAGCCTTTTTTGAAAATTCTACTGGTTGGGCCACTAGTGATGGTTCGATTTGGGTCAAGAATTGAAAAGCCCATTACCATGTGGAAGCCCACGGTCTCATTAATAGAGAAATGCAGAGGAAATGCAATGCAAGCGCTGGCACTTTCTCTCCCAGATTTGCAGGTCTACATTCTCGAGCAGTTGGTATTCTATTAATATGAAATGTGACGTAAGATAAAAAGATGAGATTTGCATAATGGAAATATTCTATAGTTTTGTAGAAGAATATCGTACTTTTGAAGGCCTAAGATTAATGCGTGATAAAAAAGAGATAGCTATAAATATATTGTTAAGTTTCAATAAATAAATAAAAATCGACAAAATTAGGGGAGACAGTGACAAAGGATAGTTTGAGCCAATAGCTCTCATATTGGATTAGATAAGCCCGATATGAGATCCACATGATTCAACGATCCATATGCTACAAATCGATGAAAAACAAAGGCATGCAAGGAGTGAGGAGTCGCACACAGTTTCATAAGGACCGATATAAGCTATAATTAACGTTTAAAAATCTTCGGTTTGATGGGTAAATACGCAAGTTTTGACATTTGAAATCAGCCAAATGGCTTTGAATTGAAGCTTGTAATTAGTAGAAAACTTTTTTCTTTTAGAGAAATTACAAATAAAACTAATGAATGGGTGGGGTAGATTCATTATCAGGTCTAAAGTTTCTTGTCTATACCAATTTATAGGGAAAAAAAATGCACATCTTATGTAAAATTGATCAAAATCTAATCAGGTTTAAAAAACTAAATAGGTGGAATCCAAGAGGAAAAATGAGTAGTCTAACCACGATGATTTTGCATATCTATTCAATAGGGCTGTTTCGATCATAGCGAGCCCCATGCCCATGATTATTTCAATATGATAGAAAAGTAAGAAAGTTCTGACAGTTGTAATTGACCAAATGATTTGACTTGAAGCTAACAATTAGTAGAAAATTTTTATTTTAAATAGTTACAAATACCGATTGAATTTGTATAAAGTAAATTCATGAATGGGAGGGGTAGACTCGGTGTCAGGTCTGAAATGTCTTGCCTAGACCGATTCACGATTAGGAAATACATATTTTTAGGTACGATCAATCAAAGTCTAATAAAATTCGAACAAACCTAATTAAACACATGAAATTTAAGATATGAATGATATGTTTATCATGATTATGCAGATTTCGTCGATCGCGCTAGCTCAATCATAGTGGGCCACATGTCCAAGGTTGTTTCAAGAATCAACTTCAAAAGCATCTCGACATACCCGTGTGGGGCCAATCTTTTATGTTTCACTAACTTTTTCGAACGCTCGTGTGAATGTAATCCCCCTATAATCTACTGAATTGGCTTTGCTCAACAAATCCAACTCATGTCCCACGTTTTTGCTTTCTTCATCCATTCTCGACCGTTGATTTGTCTGTCCACGTTCACACACAAGTGAGATTATCTAGTCATATCCCTTATTTTTATCCCCCCTGAAAAGATGCTTTCTTATCGTTCGTCGAAAATTTTGTCGTTGTCGAGGTCAAACCAAACTAATAAATAGTAATTTTAACCGACCCCATAAGCTGCCATTGAGAACGGGTAACAAGTAACAATTCAATATGGCTGTGCGCTTCTCTATAATCATACAACTTGAGTCGTTTTCAATTACTAAATTCACCTAACATGCAAACGTCATCGGGTACATGTCAAAACAAATAATGAAAAAGCCAATTGTCTTTTATTATTATAGCTTGCGAAAAAAAAAAAGTAGTTGATGAATGTGATGGCTTAAATTCATGTCGAAAGGCACGCAATTGAAATAAACCTACTCTTCTTCCTTTACTCCAACGCTAATTTCTTACTTTAAGATTTTTAAAACAACTTTCTAGTTCGATGTCCGAGGGATCTGATTTAAGTGTGAGCGAGTGATCGAAACATAATTAGGGCTTAGTTGGATAGATTGGGGAAAGAAAAATTGAAGGAAATTTTCATTTTGTTTAAATTTCACATTTTTCCACTCAAACTTTCATTCTTCGTTTTATAAAAGATAGCATCAACCTGGTCAATGGTTTGAATGGAGGATGGACAATGGATTAGGTGGTGTCCTACTTTAAGTGGTACGACCTAAAAACAAAGATTTTGTTAGAGAACACTTAAAGACGAGGAAATTTTTTCAATTAAAAATCTGAAGTAGAAGTGTTTTCTTAAAAGAAGATCGGGAGTGTCCTAATTAATTTCAAATAAGGGGTCTAAACTAGATAAATAATAGCGCACATTATAATGAATATATAATTCATCAAAAATTACGAAAAAAAAAATCCTTAATTGGATATTGAAGGAGTGTCGGTAGTTGTCATTCAAAGAATAAATTGCACATGTGGTCCTTTGTTTTTTCTTTTTTTTTTCCTCAACAAAAGGACACGAGTGAAAATGGCCTCCTCGTCTCTTTACCTCGAGCGCCGCCCCACCACTTATCACAGAAATAGATCTGCCTTATCACGTGGTTCTCTTGATAAGCTACCGGCAGCCTGTCCGTCCTCTTCTCCGATACCTTATTAGATGCGACGGGCCCACCCCGCCCCTGGACTAGTCCAGTCAACATCGGAGACAGGCTGTCATCGCGGGGGATGGGGCCCCCCATCGCGTCCCTCCAAATTGAACCGGTGGGGGCCCGCCACGTGTGGCTCTGGTCCCTCCCCCGCGCCGCGGGCCCCACATCTCACGTCGTTTTCGCGATGGGGGTCGTGTTTTGCTTTGCCGCTGTCGTCCCAATCAACGTGAAGAAAAACAAAGCGGAGGTCTAGGTTGGCCAGCTGAACGTGCAATTTTTTCCGTACTCCCTCGTGGGAAAAGGGAACGATTTCAACCAAATTGGAAAATGTAAAAGAAAAGCACTAGTCGTGGCCATACGAAAAGATATTTGGAAGCCTAGGCAGAAATAATCATTGGGTAGACTTCAATTGGATCTTACGATCGTGCTTAATTTCTTGATCAAACACGTGCATCTGTCTCGTTTTCGACCAAATGCCATTGACTTGAGCCCGCTACAGTGTCTTCAGTCCCTTGTGTCTCGGACTAGGTCGGGATAGGCTCGTGGGCCATCACGCCTACGATCCGGTCTAGTTTGGGGAATCGAACTTCGATGATGCTATCACAATGAGAACATGTGGTTTTATTTGTGGCATATATAAGTATTGTTCGTTAATGTTGTTACAATAAAATGTGCTATTTCATATTTCATGTTAAGAATTAGGAGTAATCCGAGAAATGAGGTATCCAACTGTATCCCAGATAAAATTGCGAGGGGAGGCCCTGAGCATCTTTTGAGGATGTAGAAATTGAATGAATCGAAATGGAAATTGCATTAGACTAAATATTCAAAATCCTTGAGAGCACTGCGTTATTTTAATTCTAAGTAAACAAAAATTGCCTTGTAAGCTTCACCTAACTTCAACCTATACATCGCCGGCCTTAATTTGTGAAATACTACAGCTTGACATATGAGATTTTTTTAGTAATGGACCAAGCACTCATCTTAATATTTTTTTTTTTATCGGTAGAAAGGGTGAGAATGGGCGACCGGTGTCGGCAACCTCTCGAACGTAATCATTCCACACCAACAATAGAATATCCAATTTAAGCCATAACTTAGGGATGTGTATGGGGTGCAAGAAATCCTTGTCCCATGTGGATCGCTTCGAATGGGGCAAACTTTCACGTGAAAACGCCCCCTAAGACTCGAGCATAAATCATCTCATGCCACGACAAGGTCAAACCTGCACCGCGGACAAACCAAGGCTAACACTTGATTCGAGGTTCAACTGAATAATTCTGAAATCGCGATCAAAGAGGTCTCGAAATCACTTGAAAGTGACAAAAGCTGAGAGCCTCCTATTACTATCTCCTTTTCTTCACGTTTGTCATTTTTAATTGATAAAAGTGTTTTTGATGACAAAAATGACAGTCTAGCTTATGGATTGGAGGGTTAATCAATTAAATACACCACCAGCTTACCTGGATGCTGATTTGGACCCAGACAAGCTGTCGGACACGTGTATGAATATTTACCACGCGACTTTTTTTAATCAACACGATATCTCAAGCAGATTGAATTGAAAGCACCGAATTATTTGAACCATGTTGATTTATCACACTTGCGTGGCATACAAATCATCATCAACGTGCGGTTCTTAGTAATTCCAAAATTTTCTTTTTAAAAATAATAATAAAGGCTAAGTCCGTACAAAGGCTCGTTAAAAGCAGATTCCTGCCCACTTAATACAAAATCAAATTATTCAAATTTCTTTTGGAAAATCGAAATTCATAAATGACACATGGCCATGTAATTTTTCTTTTCATAGCAACTGAAGCTATCGAATTACAAGAGGTACACAATGACTTTTTTCACTTGTGAGCAACTAAATCATTCAAAGAGAAAGCTAGTCTTATATCGATTAAGGTTTGACCTACGAAATAATATGTTTCGCCAATCCTGATAAGGTGAATCTTGAATCGATTAGCAAGATGAAGAAGGGCTATACGAAATTATGAGGATCAAAAATGTGGAATTGCAAAGTACATGGGACCTTTCTGAATTAATCTACAAAAATATAGGTCTGAAATTGTAATTAATGAAAGTTGAAAGAAAATAATGTCGACACAAAACATAAGCAGAGAGAATCTGCATAGATACAGCAGATTGCATGGGCCACCTTCATAATGCAATCCATGAACGGTCTGGATGTTCTTTGGTTTGATGTGATACTCTATCCACCACAAAAAAAGAGAGAGGATATTTCAATCATGAATTTTTCTTTTTATTCTCGTTATTACAATTAACAATGGATAGCCAACAAGAAAAATGATAGATACTCTATAGTTCCAGAATCTCTGGGACACTATATCATGTGACCATGCATGATGCATGGATCGATTGAAATAGTGCGGTAATATATAGTTGGAGAATCTTTATATGATCGAAAAAATGTAATTTTACCCTCCTTAATTAGTCAATTAAAAAAATTAAAGTCGTTCCAATTCATCTTAAATACTACATTACAACATTTCGAACAGTAGAAATAAGTTGTTTTATATAATTTAAATTGATTTTTTAATTTTCTTACTTTATTTTACAAGCAGTTGGCTCATAAGGAATTGTCCACGTCATGAATTTTTCTATCACTTTCGTAGGGTTATTTCCCTAAAAAAGCACGAATTTTAGGTCTAGTACCAAGTTTGGACAAGAATTTTTTTTTATCTTATAAAAAGATCATCAACTTTTACTCAAATTCCAAATCTGGCTTTTGTTAATTGAGAATCCAACTTGACAATTCCACATAAGCAATAAATACATGTCAGTTTTTTTTTTTTTTTACTCACGTTTTATTTATTTATTTGCATTTTGAGGATTCTTAGTGTTCGTAGCCTAGAATTTTTTCTGCCTAGGCAACTCTAACAACGGCCCTACTGTTGGCGTCGCTAATAGTGTCCATCACATGGTGGTAGCATCCATCAAGCGACCCTGTCGTGGTGGTCGCCTGAGATTTCAATTCCCCGGCCCCCTTTGTTTCTTCCCTGTTGGTGGTTGACCACCGTCAAGGTGGTCACCATGGATAGGCGACCACCGCGACGGTGGCCAATTAATGGTTCCAAATTAACAGTAGCTAAGTTTTAGACTCGAGTAAATTAGGCAAAATAAAATTTGGGCCGGAATCGACATTAGACCTAAAGTTGATGCTTTTTAAAGGGAATTAGCCCCATTTTCATACCAACCTCACGTGATTTGTTGACTTCCCAGTTGATTGCAGAATCAGTCGAACGACGTATTTCGCTATTATGCAACCTAAGAAAATTGAGTGTCAATATTATAATCTCAAATATATGTCATAAATGTGAATTATTTTATCAATTTTTGCTTTTATCGTTATGTTGTTTTTTAAAAGAGAAATAGTACAAGAATAACTTTTTTTTAACTCTTGTTAATCACTTTTCAACAATTGATGATTGTTCCTAAAATTGTTAAGGGCCTGTTTGGTAACGATTTAGATTATCTGATTATGTTCCTCAGAATAGAAAAGGATGATAAACCTATTTGGTAACGAAAATGATTCTGATTCTCTAATTTTTTGATTCTGTTCTCGGAAATAGATTTGAAGCGGAAACAAAAAAAAAGGTTGATTTTTTGTTCCAGAATCATTTTTGAGAAAAAAAATTACCAAAAAAGTCTAAACCTATTGCAATTGTACCAATTCATTCATAATTTTTTTTCTTTTGCCAATTGAGTCCATTTGGCTGGCCAACGTTGACGTAGACAAATTTTAATATTTTTTCAATATTTTATTTTTCTTTTTCGATTTTTTTTTTGTCTCCCCATCTTCTTCAACCTCTAGCTAGTCGCCAAGCCGGTGACCAGTAGAGGCGAGGGCCAGCAAGGTGGTTGACCTCGCCCGCCTTGGGCAAGGCTTGCCCCCGCCGGTCACTAGCCAAGGCGACCGGTTAGAGGTTGAAGAAGATGGGGAGACAAAAAAAAAAGGAAAAAAAAGAAAAAAAGAAAAAAAGAAGGAGTGGGGCCATTAGGGAAGGTGGAGATGACCTGAGAAGAGAAATTGTTCCCGGAAACAGAAGTTTTATGCAGTTACCAAATGCGTTCTAATTCTTTAAAACTTGTCAAGGGAATAGAATCAGAAAAAGTCAATTTTGAATAGAATTCATTTTTTGGATCAAAATCGTTGCCAAACGTGTCCTAACATACCTCATATTTGTGGTAGTTGGAAGAGCAATGCGATAAAATTGGTAGAACCTTTTTCTAATTATTTTTCGGATCCTACAATTATTGGCAATTATTGGCATGGTATAATTTATTAGCAAATTATTGGCATGGGAAGGTACAACACTGTCTTGACAATGATATAATAGTTTTGATTAGTCATTAGATGATTAAACAAAAGGGATTAGTTGGCATGTGAGGCGCTTAAACGCGCCTCCGATTCGCATAATTAATTTCATTTTCCTCCATGGCATTCTTTTCTTTCATTCTTCATAATTCCTTCTCAAGAAATATAATGGCCGTAACGTAGGATTAGCGAATAATTAAGCTCGGAGATTGGTGATAAATATAAAGACAAGAGAGTAGATTCCGTAATTATTATTACTGATCGATCACATCTAATTAATAATAATAATAATAATAATAATCTCAAGGGTGGAAAATTATCCCTGTTTTTCCTACCAAAGTTAAACTTCGATAAATATATGAAGAGAGTGGATTTTTTGAAATCTCGAACTACAATTTCTAGGGTTTTGAAACTAGAAGTGAAAAAGTGTAATTAAGGGAAATCTTACATGATGGCTTTTGCAAATATTAATTATTCCTCAAGATTTTCAGTACGTAGATGCATAATCAGGAGGATCCAATGAATTTAGGTAATTCAGCAATAAACTCGAGTCTTGAGTTTCTTTCGGGTTTTACAACTCAATTTCGAACTCGAGCGACTATATCTGATGTCGGATATGATCAACTCCATTTTATATCGAACTCGAGCGACTATATCTAATGTCGGATATGATCAACTCCGTTTTATATCGAACTCTCTGCCATTCCTACTCTATCGAGTTAGGTTTAATTAGAACTATTAACCCAATGCTCTAAACATGATCTACCCATAACACGTTATAGCTTATATGATGAAAAAGGACAAGCTTAATGTGGTTGGTGATAATCATTACTTCTTATCTACAGAAAGTTCCATATAACGTGGCTTAGTAACGAGTTGGGATAATTGTCCAAAAAGTATTAAATCTATTGTACGGTGACCAATTTAGTCTTAAACTTTTCGATTTTACCAGTTTAGTCATAATTTTTTTTATTTTATGATTTGTCAATTTAGTCCTAATCCTTTTGACGATTTGCTAATATAGTCATTCTGGCTAATTTTGATCGGAAATCGCCACTGTGGCGGTTATGCCACATAGGACAGTTAATAATGTTCACGTCAGCGATTTCCAGCCAAAATTGGCCCGAAAGAATATATTTGCAAATCATCAGAAGATTTAGGACTAAATTGGGGAAATTGAAAAGTTTGGGACTGAATTGACTGCCGTACAATAGATTTTGGACTTTTTGGATAATTTTCTGTAATGTATAATCAATTTACAAGGATTTTATAATGCCTACTTGTGAGCATGATGGAGGCAAACGTGTTGAACGACCTTTATACAATTATTTTCTATATTTGCCAGGTCAAATTAGTTGGCAACAACACGCTGGAAAAAAATATAATTGTTTGCTCGAGTGGTTGGGCATTTATGTCCAGAGAGTTCAACGACTCAGCTACAAGTAAGCAGCTCCGAATGAACTGATCTGAAGGGGAAACTTGTAAGTAATGTTGAAACTTCTTTTGTAATTTGTGTACTTAATATTTTGGAATTCGAACATCTCCTTATCATACATTATTAAGAAATGCTTTTTAAAATTTTGTTATGTATTCTGCGGGATGCTAATCGTTTCGAGACTTTTCCCATTTATTTTTCTTTAGTACTTGTTCTAGTGTGATCTCCGAACTCTTAACTTATGCAATTAATAATTAGATATTATAGGATTATTTTTTTCAATCGAGTCCCTTTGTCGCTAATTCTAGCAAATTAAAGCTCAAGTGTAGAAGGGTGCTAAGCTAATCAATGCTACCGTGAAATAAAAGGCTACTGAAATTTACTTAATTGTATATTGCATTAATTTTTGTATAGTTCGTTTTGCGCGAATTTATTGTCTAAGGAGGCACCGGATATTTCCAAAGCATACTTTTTGTTAGTATTGATAGGTATGTCAAACTTCAATTTTTCCATAATAAAAGTCCAAAAACCTGATTGGGAAATTCTAGAAGTCCGAGTACTTGATCTCACAAATCATAAATTGGAGGACCACTTTAAAAAAAAATTGCAAATTCAAGGACCAAAAAATACATATTTTTTTCCGAAAAAAGATAGAGCTAATCAATAAAAAAGAATCAAAGCTGTGGAGGTGAGAGTAATGGACCGTGCACTCGTTCTAACTTTTTTTTGTCATTGGTAAAAAAAAACAAAAGGAACGATCAACGTTAACGAGCCCTCCAATGTTATCATATAAATTTTACACTATCAATAGAACGTTCCATTTAAGTCATAACTTAGAGGATCAATACTGGGTGTAAGGAATCCGTGCCTTGCATGGCATCGCCTCGGAAATGTCCAACAGAAGTAGATTCGGAATTATTCTATGCCATAACACAATCAAACCACACCGCAAATGAACCAATGCTAACTTCTTGAGGTTGAGGAGCGACTAAGAGACTTTAAAATTGTGATAAAAAAAAATGCCCAAAATCACTCGAGAGCATACTTTACATCACTTAGGCCAATCACCACAATGGTTGCACTCATTCTAGCATGGTACCAAAGTCGAGAGCCTCCTATTCACTACTGCTTTACTATTTCCTTTTCTTCGCTATTTCTCATTATTAGTTAATAGAAGTGTTTTTACTAATAAAAATGATAGTCTAGCTTATGGTTTGGATAATCAATTAGATGGACCAGCTGCTTACGTGGGTGCTGTCTTGGAACGGGATGAGCTGTTGGACACGTGTACAAACACTCACCACACGACTTTTTCAAGTGGACTGAATTGAAGCACTGAATCATTTGGATCGTGCTTGCGTGGAATATTATTATCATTTACGTGTGGTGCTTAGTAATTACCAAAAAGATTATTTTCTTGAAAGGAAAAGGCTTATTACATACTAAAGGTATGTCCATTTTGCGAAAAAATAATGATTCGAAAAATATTTTCCTAAAAGTAATCGCTTGTATCACTTATAGAAATGAATTAACGAAAAAAAATTCATCGTCCATTAAAATATTTAAACATAAAGTGTTGTCAATGATGAAGTATTTTTAATTAGTTAATTATTTTAAGCAATACAAATAATTATTTTTAGAAAAAATATTTTTAAAAATATTTATTATTCGTGAAACAAAGAAAGTTGACTCGTTAAAAGATTAGATGAGCTAAACTAAGGAAAGAAGATTGGTTCACACTTCATTGAAAACCAAATTTTACAATTTTTTTTTTTTTAGAAATTTAAGTTCATAAATGACACGTAGCCATGTAATTTTTCTTTGGACAAGACATTGTCCACCCGTGATCAGCTAAACCCCATTATTAGTAGCACATCTTACATAGATAAATCCCCCACCCACGATCTTGTATCTCACTAATCTTGAATAGGTAAATCTCGAGCCGGACGGTAAGCTCGATAAGGGGAACAAGTAATTATATGGGTCGACATTGGGGAATCGCAAAATACAAGGGACATTTGTGAGTTAAGGCTCCATTTGTTTTGTGGAAAAGAATAATTTGAAAAAAAAATTCTTAAAAATGATCGTCTATATCATTTATAAAAATAAATCAATGAAAAAAAATTCTTCATCAACAAAAATGCTTAGACATAAATAGTTCTCGATAATGAAAACATTTTTCATTGGTTAATTATTTCAAACGATACAAAAATCTTTTTTAGGAAAATATTTTTTAAATTATTAATTTTTCACGAAACAAATAGAGCCTAATCTAAAAAATATCGGTCTAAAAGTGTAATAAATCCTGTTTTGTGAAATGAAATTATACGGGCCCCTTAAATCTGTCGCATTTATTATTATTTTTTTAATCTGTGGGATTGAAATGATCAATGAAGTGTTTGTTGAAAGAAATAATGTCGACACAAAATATAGAGAGAATCTGCATGGATCCAGCAGATTGCATGGGCAACCTTGTACATGCAATTAGTAGACCATCCACGAACAGCCTGGATTTTACTTGGTGTGATGTGATTCTCAATCCACAACATAAATTTGATAATTTAATAATGAAATTTCTTATTTTAAATCATTATTTTAATTAACCATATGTAGCTGCCAAGAAAAAAGGTAGATACCTTGTAGTTCCAGAATCTTTGTGGCATTATAACATTAACCGTGCATGATGGATTGATTGACAAGCTATTCTAAAGATAAACAGAGATATTGTCCACGAGGTAATCATTTGGATAAGATTCTAACTTGTTTAAGGAGTTTCCGAAATGAGTACATCCAAAAAATTGTAAAGAGATTTAGAAATAATTGACTAAATTAAAAAGTTTATAACCGAATTGACCGACATATAAGGGGTTTATAACTTTTTGACAATTTTTCCTTTTAACAATTGATGACTGCTCCTAGAAGTGTTAACATACCTGCCAGAGTAGTTATGAGAGGTTAAAATGATAAATTAATTATGCCTTGGAAGTTGGAAGAACAATGTGATAGATTAGATAAAAACCTTTATCTAATCATTTTTTTTTATCTTACGACTCGAGTTACTATATGAAAGATTTTGTGGGATCAATGTCGATTGTTTAAAAGCTTAAATTGTTAAATGAACACGTGATATAATATTTAATTATTTTAACACTCCCCCTCACGTTTAATTTGGTCTTTTCACCTAGTACTAAGTATGGATATATGAATTGAGGAGGCAAATGGGGCTTGAAAAGATTTGAACTCAGGAGCTCATATTCTAATATCGTGTGAGATTTTGTAAGATCACTGCCAATTGTTATAAAAATTTAAGCTTTTAGATGAAGGCTTGATTTAATATTTAATTACTCTAACAACTTTTAGTTTATGCCGAACTGAATATTTTTTCAATGAAATTACACAAATAATGACATGGTATTATTCATAATCATTGGTACAGTCAACTGAGGTACAACACTGTCATGAAAATGAAATGGTCCTTTAAATAGTCATTAGATGAATTAATCAGAAGGGATTAGTCGACAAGTTATTAGGCGCTTAATTCCCATAATTTGATTACATTTCTTCCATTGCATTCTTTTCTTTCGTTCTTTGTAATTCCTTCTCAAAAAGTATGTTGGGTCGTTTGATATCTCAAACTACAACATGTAGGATATTGAAACTAAAGTGTGAAAAGTGTAAACGAGAGAATTTCGCATGATGGTTTTTGCAAATATTAATTACCCCTTAAGGTTTTAAGTATGTCGATATGTTACCATGAGGATCAAAACTCACTTTAGGTATTTCTGAAATAAATCCGAGTCTTGAGCTTCTTCTAGGTTTTCCAACTTAATTTCAAACTCGATCGAACCTATCAGATGCCGTGTGTGATCAATATATCGACTTAGATTAAATTAACGTATCAACTTAGATTAAATTAACGTATTAACGTATCAACATATCAATTGGCGAAACATGATCGTCGCGTGCAACATTATATAAAGACAAAGCTTAAAGTAGTTGGTGATAATCATTACATCTTATGTACTTTAAGTTCTTATTATGAAAATTTAATAATGCCTACTTGTACGCTCGATGGAAGCAAAGGTGTTATTATATATTTTCCAGGTCAAATAAGTTTTCTTTTTTGGCAGCCAGGTCAAATGAGTTGGCAAAGCAAAAGAATAAAATTAAGGGCTTTTGGATTTTTAATTCCAAATTTTTTGCATGAGCGGTTCACATCGAATATATCGGAGAGTACGATAAGTCGGGTACAAGTAAGCAAACTCCGAATCAACTAATCTGATGGGAAACTTGTAAGCAATATTGCAAAATATTACAAAAAATAATTATTGATGATCGAGTCATATCCACATGCGTTTCAAAGCTTGAACCACGAAATTAATTATTAAATGATTTCTTGTATTAATTTAATAGTAATAATTCATAGATGACCCTCGAAAACATGTTGCTTTTCATGGAATTTCTAAGGCTCTGTTTGGTAACGTTTTTTATTTCTCTATTTTTTTGTATTTTTGTTTCTGAAAATAAAAATCTATTTGATAATTTTTTGTTCCTGAAAACTATTTTTATTCTCGAGAACAGATTTGGACAAGAAACAAAAGGTAAAAAGAAGTTACTTCTTGTTTCCGAGAACAAAAAAAAAAATCAATTTCTTTCTTTCACTTTTACTTTTTCTCGCCATTCTTTCCACCACCGGTTGCCACTCACGAGTCCATTGCCCGCTACCAGCCACCCCTACTGCTCGTCGCCACCGCCGACCACCCGTCGCAACCGTCACCCATCACCTCCGCTACCCACCACCGTCGGCTATCGTAACCGCTACCACCCGACACTAGCCGCCATCACCACCGATCGCCACCATCGCCCATCGCCACCAGCTACCACCGTCATTGGCAGCTATTGCTGCTCCCGATCCGTCGCCACCTTCATTGACATTTTTTATAATTAAGTGAAAAAAGATTGAGAATAGAAGTTTTTTAGATCGTACAAAACGCATTTATTTTCTTTTCCTATTTTGAGTAAATATGTTCTTTTGTTCAGAAACTGTTCTCCAGAACAGAAATAGAAAAAAACTATTTCTAAGTAGAAATTGTTCTCGAAAATAAAAACGTTACCAAATGCTCCTTAAGAGTGATTATTGATGTACGAATGCTTAATTAAGGAGCAATAAGTCGTGTCGATATCCTTTTTGGAAAACCCTACGATATCGTGATGATGTAGTGACCAAATTATATTCGGAATTGTTATCACTAAATTAATGTAAGGTGCTGCTCTAACAGCTTTTGCGTGCGGGATTTCTTTATCCTCTTTCATCGAGACAATTACTTCGGGTTAGGTTAAATGGAAGCAACTCCTAATGATGGCGTAGAATGGTCTTATGTTTATGAATGGACCAAAGAAGCGGATCGGACCGAGTTCGATAAGTGGAAGTTGACCCGAAATATCACGTCACGTCGTGATTGTCATTGATTGTACGAATATGATCTTTATATGTGTACGAATATTGTCATTTGATTATTGTACCATGTCCGACAATCAAGCCACCCTCTGGAGCCGAAACTTGAGGGGATTTCCATTTGAACAATCTAGAAATTCAACGATAGTTTCGTCGCAGTCGACCTTGAGCTTTCCCATGTTTAGTTTACGCCAGTGCAATGTCAATTCTGTGGGAACTACCTAATATATCTGAAAAAAAAATAAAAAAACAACAACAACAACACAAATGAATTAAAATCCATGTACGAAAGGAAATTACCAACTCATGACATTCGAGAAAATTTTCCAAAAAATCCCAAATCTATATAGTTCTAAACTTTTTAATATGATCAATTTAGTTTTAAAATTTTTTGACGATTAGTCAATATAATCATTTTGGTCAAATTGATCGGAAATCATTGACGGAATGATTTTTGCAATTTATAAAAAAAAAAAAATTGAATTTTTTCTTTTCTTTTCATTCCTTTTTCCCTATTACCCTCCGCCGGTCACCTAGGCCTCCGTGATCCTTGTCACAGCCCTCTTTGCCACCCCTCGCTAGATCCAATGAGGGAGATCCTCGCCTGTGGCCGGCAACTAGTGGAGGGAAATAAGAAAATAAAAAGGAAAAGGAAAAGAAAAAAGAAAAAAATTCAGAAAATTAGAAAAAAGAGAGGAAAAATCGTTTAAGTCAACATCGGTAGTACCACGTGGGACGATTGGCATCCACGTGAATGATTTCTAATTAAAATTGGCGAGAGGGACTACATTGTTAAATCGTCAACATGTTTAGGACAAAATTGATCAAATTATAAATTTAGGACTAAATTGATTGCTATATAATAGATTTAAAACTTTTTAAAAAATTATCCGCATGACATTCACTAAAGCCCGTAAACATAAAACACATATATGTGTTATGTGCCGGTTAATTGAAATTATTTATAAATAAGCCTTGCTTGAATCTACATGCATAGGTAGCTAATTCTCTGTGGGATCAATGACATGACGATGACTAGACATCTAGCTGTACATCTTTAAACACACAAAAATCCACATGTGATTGTGAAGAGATCATATCTGCCCACGCCCTGCCATATCTCTCCACTATTAAATTCAACTACATTTTTGGGTGCACTATTTAATTCCTATTTATAAACCTTTTAAAATAAGGAAGAAAAGAGTTGCAAGTTGTTAGCACAAAAAATCTCGCTCATATCATATTTATTCCAAATTAATATTCGTATTACAAAAAATTCTAAGCCGGAGCATTGTGACAAAACTATCAAAATCATAAGGCGCAGCTAGAGATTTTTAAAGAAAAATTAGTAGATTTCCCAATCTCAATCCATTTTCTTCGGATATGGCTCCCCAAGACGACGATGTTTGTGAGAGTCATTAATCCACGTCACGGGCCTATTATCGAGTTGTTGCAACGTGATTTTTCATGTTGGCAATTTGACGATGATACTAGACAGAAGCTAACAGAGAGTTGATTTATGACGAGTGTATCAATTTGAGATTTTTCATGACCCGAAAATCAATTTTGGGGATGAATGTGATATGGGTTATCAATTTGAGAATTTTTTGTGGTATTAACTCGAAAATCAAAACATCGCGAACCAATAGAAAAATTCAATTCATGTACGCGTTTTTGCAACTACTGATTTCTCGTAGTTTTTTATTTCAATTTTGGCGCAATGCTTGAAATGGAAACTCTTCCCCATGAACTAAAGGAAAACTCTTTGAACAAGCAATAATGTGAAGTCCAAGAAAAATAATAAACTGAATTAAATTAAATAAAACCGGCGGGTCCCAATTTTGACGCAGACAAATAAAAAAACGTTACGAAATTAGTGAAGGAAACGTGCCGCACGTGCCTTTGAAGAAGACCACGTAGTCAAGAGCCGGTGTGGACGGATAGGATATTAGGAACGCCACTCTATATATTTTTTATTAATTTATTACTACGAAAACTCACTTAATTTTTTTCGAAAAAGATAAAAATAAATAAAGCGAAAAAGGAGAGAGCGTGATAAGTGTAGCTCGACACGGTCTAATGATCACGCTCAGTCCCCACGGTCTTGTCTGTTCATACGCTGTCTCCATTCTCACCTATGTAGCCCCACTTCAAATGGCTTTTATGTTTTCCTTATTTTTTTTGAAAAATATCATAAAAAACCACAAATTATGCCCACTATAATACCGATATCCAAATTTATGTGTCACCAAAATCCTCAAACTTGTATCAGCGTGATAAGAAAGTCTTAAATTTTTGTCAAGTTGGTATAAGTTAGAAAGTTTTGGCGACACAGAAAGGGGGAGGGGGAGAATTGTCCAATAAATATAGATGCTAGTTTAATCATAAACTATTCAATTTTGCTAATTTGGTTCTAACCATTTGCTTGAAGTTCCAACCTAGTCTTGTCGGGGAGAATTGTCCAATAATTCGGAAATATATTTTATACAAATGCCAGTTCAATCCTAACATTTTCAATTTTGCTAATTTGGTTCTAACCATTTGCTTGAAATTCCAACCTAGTTCTACTGGTCAACTTTTGCTATAAATCGCCGCGTCAGAGATTTGGGTGAAATGATCGAAAGAACTATATTGAAATTCCACTTAAAAGTTTTTCAGAATTGAACTAAGCCGTACAATATATCTAATATTGATTGGATAATTTTCCTCAATACAAGGTCTGGGATATTGGTATTCGGTAATGCAGTGGGCATAGTTTATAATTTTTTTTACATAGTAGTATCACAATAAACATTAAATTATTGGGGGTATTAATCTCTCTTTTTTTCATTATCAAGTCATTTTAGCGGGGAACAAGGACAATACGAGCTATGAAGTACGTGGTGACACGTAACCTAAATAGAACAATGATTGTTAAAGCGATGTTGATCGTCGTGACCACAACATAAACTTCTTAAATGTGCTTTACAGATTAAATTAGAAAAAAAAAGATATGTAATCACTAGAATGTTGTATAATTTTTACATAATTAAATGGTAAATATTTTTTTAATGTAAAGCGGAAAAGGTGGATTTGCATACATAAATTTCGGGATTAAAAAAAAAAAGAATGTTGTAATTAGTAGATGGAGGCTACTTAAGGAAAGTTTTTGTTTCTAATGTTTATAATATTGGATCACTTTCATTTCTTTATTGACCAATATAAAGGATTGAAGGATATAGACATAATTCTACGTAATTGCACATATCTAGAATTATAAAGTATAAAAAAAAAACCCTACCTTTGAACCGTTGGTTTTTATCTTTTTGTTTTGGTCGAAAATCGTCCATACTTAACTTGAATTCTTGATCTTTCTCTCCTTTTCAAAGAAGAGAGATGCCATAAAAAGAAGGGTTAATGCCACGAAAAATCTCAAATTGATACACCTGTAACAAATTTACCCCAAACTATTTTTTTGACAACGAAAATCCCTAAACTGGTACATCTGTGACAAATTTATTCCAAATTGGTACATCTGTAACAAATTTACTCCAAATTGGTACACCTGTAACAAATTTATCCTCCATCAGTTTCAGTCAAATTGCTAAGTTTGATAACACATAACAGTTGATAGGATCTATCAGTTTAGGATTTTACTCTCCGTTTGTCATAGGTGTGCCGATTTTCGATTTTTTGTGGTATTAACCAAAATTAACGAAAATTAATTGAAGGTAAATTTGTCACATGTATACCAGTTTAGAGTAAATTTGTCACAAATGCACCATTTTAGGATTTTTCGTGGTAAAAAAAATTAGTTCGTGATAAATTTGTCACAGATATATCAGTTTTGGGTTTTTCGTAATAATAAAAAATAGTTTGTGATAAATTTATTACAAACGTACCAATTTGTGATTTTTTTATGATATTAACCCTAAAACGAAAGGACTGTCGAATAGTCACAACTTTTATTTACCGGTATAAAATTAGATCATACACATATAGATAAATAATTAGGGCCATTATGTTACCATTTAGGGTAGAAAGCGAAATTGGTAACATTTTCAGAAAAAAAAAAGATTTCTAAGAAGGTTTTAGACTATTAAATAAGAAACTTCCTTCGCGATCATTTCTTATAGAACACATTAATTTCACTGTGCTTTATTTTTGAATAAGTCCTATCTCCACTTGCGTTATAAAGACGTATCGCCTCGTGCCGTGCCGCGAGCTAATCTCGCCGGTTCTCGAGGAACTATTCTCAAATGATCGTTTAAAACAAGCAAAGCCTTCTCAATTTATTACTTACAAGAAAATGATTTTTTTGTTAAATGCTGAAAGAAAGGGCTCGCATTATTATATAATGTTGCAATTTTTCTTTTTCTTTTTTCTTCTTTTGGGTGACGACAGAGATATTTGCTGTCTTAAAAGACAAGCGTGAATCTCCCTTGGTGCTGGTTCCTGCCTTTATATAAACCTCCCTCCTCCCTCACTCATTTCCATATATTCTGCTCCCTCGTCAAAGCTCGCATCACTCGCATCATTCACAGAGAGAGAGTGAGAGAGAGAGAGAGAGAGGGGGATGGGGAAGGAGATAGTGAGCGCAGAGGCGGAGATGCAGAGGTGGATGATGGAATCGTCGTCGTCACATCAGCCGAAGCTGCCGCTGCTGTCGCTGAACCATGTGTCGTTCGTGTGCAAGTCGGTGGTCGAGTCCGTGAGGTTCTACGAGCGAGTCCTGGGCTTCGTCCTCATCAAGCGCCCTTCCTCCTTCAACTTCGAAGGCGCTTGGTAATTCCCACCATGCCCTCTCCTTTCCTTGTCGGTATCGCTCCGAATCAATGCTTTGAAAATTGTACTTCATCGGACCGGGGCATGAGTCGCGCTACTAGCCCCGGTCCTTGACGTGGCAATTCATTTTATGTGTTTCAGTCGGTCCGATCGGATGTGAAACTTTAGTATGATTTGAGCTTTGGTATCAGAAAAGTAAAGATGACCCACTCAAGCATGTAGATCTTTCAGCTCATCCATAGCTTACTTTGGAGATGTATGGTGGGAGTCGAAAGAGCCATTCTCTTCTTGCTAACGGGTCCCCACTCTATATGAAATCCTTTCATGCCATTTCACTCAAATCAACAACAAGCTTTTGAAATGAGCCTCAACTTATAGTGAGAATCATATTTTCTCTAAATTCCGATCTTTATTAACGACAAAAACCTTTTATTATGTCATCTTTGAAGCCCATTTGTGTTTTTTTCTATAGTTTTGAGGGCTTCCAAAGAAATTAACTCCCATGTGGTCTACATAATCTAACACCTCGGACCTACAGAAAGTCTTTTGAGATACCAAGCATTTTAGCCTAACTTTTCTTGATTTGTGCTGGCACAACTTGTTCCCGTTTATTGTAGCAGCCTTTTCTAAAAGTGCTTTGTAGACTGCGGAAAAGAAGATGGTCTTTTTTTTTT
>BCNH02000007.1:19134-45014 GCA_001662345.2 Metrosideros polymorpha var. glaberrima | reverse complement strand
TCCTCGTGCCTAAAATAATTTTAGTAGAAATTAATGCATTTTAATGCGACATTGGTAATTGACGTGGAGATATGCCGAATGTTTAATTTTATGTGATTGAATAATCCACTAGGCTTGAAATGTGAAGCGTGCAAAGTTGGGCGTAAAAAGCACGTCGCTGTGATCACGTGTGATTTTTCTTGTGAAAATGACAATATATTTTATGTGTGAGTACGATCATGGCATGAGCATGGATTATAGTAGCATTATGAAATTGGGGGTGCCTATGTGCTCGTGTGATTACAAAAGTGTACCGACCCTCAATGGTGATTGTGGATGATGCCCGGATGATTTATGACCCGGATGCCCGGATGATTTGTGACCCAGATGCCCAGATGATTTGTGACCTGGATGCCCGGATGATTTGTGACCCGGATGCTTGAGAATGGTGGCAATAATTGGAACATGTTAAGATGCATTGTGTACGAAAAATGAGGTTGTGTTTTGATTACATGCCTTGGCTGATGCATTGTTTTAGAATGCTATTATAACTGATAACATGCAGGGCGCGTGCATGTACCAAGGCGAGGTAACTACGCCTGTGATTTGTTGGTTGATCGGTGAGTGAGTTGCTCGAACCCGTTATAGGTTGCGTAGAGCGAGTGTTGCTCGCTATTAATCTGCCATCGACATTAGGTTGCATATTTAGGAATGCTCTAGGTAAATCGGTATCCTACGCGAGGCTTAGGCGGTTAACTCGCTGAGATTTATATCTCATTTGTTGTTGTTAACCATTTTTCAGGTCCGTAGAATGGAAGGTCGACGGGTACGGTTCAAGGTACCCCTGGTGTAGAGGAGATAGGTTAACCCCGACCCCAGTTCCTCTTTTTGTTGGTCGTGTAGGAAGTGGCTTGATAGTGAGGGCTTGTAAATATAAACTTCCTAGGGTTAACATGTTGATAAATAAAAAGGTGTGGTTTGTTAATGCTGTTTGTTCTGTTATTGGTGCTGCTGTTTTTCCTGCTATCCCTGCTGTCAGGGGTTGTCTATGTTTTCGCATGCGCTAATTGAAAGATAAAAGGAATGGGTCATCGATGCGTCCTGGGACGTCAAAATTTTTATTGACCCAATGGTTAAGTGACAGGGATGGTCGCGCGCTCGAGGGTTCGGGGCGTGACAAAAATAGACATGAAAACCAAAAGACAAGAAAAGATACTTTTTGCCAAGAAAGATACCGTTTCGATTTTTTCACAATAAAACCTATTCCAACAGGAAAACTGTCGAGACAGGTCTTTCCAAATCAGTTTATTTTGTTTCAATTTCCGGCATACGAGATGATCGCTGTCGAAAAGAGAGGCGAAACATAAAAAAAAAGAAAAAAGAATTGCTCGAAAAGATACTTTTTGCTACGAAAGATACTATTTCGACCTTTTGTCCTATAACACTTATTTTTGTAGCAAAACTGTGGGGACACGTACATCCTAATAACATGATTTTATTGTAATTTCATGCATACGAGATGGTTGCACTAAAAAAGACATGAAAACCAAAAGAGAAAAGAAAAGATACTTTTTGCCGCGAAATATACCGTTTAGATTTTTTCACAATAAAACCTATTCATAAAACAAAACTTTCGTGACAGGACCGTGCAAATATGTTCATTTTGTTGCAATTTCCGGCATACGAGATAATCGCTGCCGAAAAGAGAGGCGAAACATTAAAAAAAAAAAGAATTGCCTTGAAAAGATAATATTCCCGCGAAAGATACAATTTCGATCATTTGTACTACAAAACCTATTTCTGTAGCAAAAATATGGGACAAGTATGTCTGAATTACATGAACTAATTGTAATTTCATGCATACGAAATAGTTGCACTAAAAAAGACAGAAAAACCAAAAGATAAGAAACGATACTTTTTGCCGCGAAACATACCGTTTCGATTTTTTCACAATAAAACCTATTCTGGCAGCAAAACTGTAGAGACAGGTCCGACCAAATAAGTTTATTTTGTTGCAATTTCTGGTATACGAGATTATCGCTGTAGAAAAGAGAGGCGAAACATAAAAAAAAGAATTCCCTTGAAAAGATAATTTTCCCGCGAAAGATTCTATTTCGATCATTTGTACTATAAAACCTATTTCTGTAGCAAAAATGTGGGGACAGGTATGTCATAATAACATGATTTTATCGTAATTTCATGCATACGAAATAGTTGCAGTAAAAAAGACAAGAAACGATACTTTTTGCCACGAAAGATACCGTTTCGATTTTTTCACAATAAAACCTATTTCGGAAGCAAAACTTTCGAGACTGGTCTGTCCAATTATGTTTATTTTGTCGCAATTTCCACCACAGGAGATGATCCCTGTCGAAAAGAGAGGCGAAACATAAAAAAAAGAAAAAGAATTGCCTTGAAAAGATAATTTTTCCGCGAAAGATACTATTTCGATCATTTGTACTATAAAACCTATTTCTGTAGCAAAAATGTGGGGACTTGTATGTCAAAATTACATGAATGTATTGTAGTTTCATGCATAAGAAATAGTTGCACTTAAAAAGACAGGAAAACCAAAAGACAAGAAAAGATACTTTTTGCCATGAAAGATACCGTTTCGATTTTTTTACAATAAAACATATTCCGGCAGCAAAATTGTCGAGACAGGTCCGACCAAATAAGTTTATTTTGTTGCAATTTCTGGCATACGAGATGATCACTGTCGAAAAGAGAGGCGAAACATAAAAAAAAGAAAAGAATTGCCATAAAAAGATACCTTTTCCCGCGAAAGATACTATTTCGATTATTTGCAATATAAAACCTATTTCTGTAGATAAAATATGAGGACTTGTATGTCCTAATAACATGATTTTATTGTAATTTCATGCATACAAAGTAGTTGCACTAAAATAGACACGAAAACCAAAAGACAATAAAAGGTACTTTTTGCCACGAAAGATACCGTTTCGATTTTTTCACGATAAAACCTATTCCGGCCGCAAAAAAATCGAGACAGATCCGTCCAAATAAGTTTATTTTGTTGTCATGTTCGGCATACAAGATGATCGCTATCGAAAAGAGAGACGAAACATAAAAAAGAAAAAAGAATTGCCTTGAAAAGATACTTTTTCCCACGAAAGATACTATTTCGATCATTTGTGCTACAAAAACTATTTCTATAGCCAAAATGTGGGGACATGTATGTCATAATAACCTGATTTTATTGTAATTTCATGCATACTAAATAGTTGCATAAAAAAGGCACGAAAAGCAGAAGATAAGAAAAGATAGTTTTTGGCACGAAAGAGACCGTTTCGAGTTTTTCACAATAAAACCTATTCCGACTTTTTCACAATAAAACCTATTCCGGAAGTAAAACTGTTGAGACATGTCCGTCCAAATCAGTTTATTTTGTTACAATTTCCGGCATACGAGATGATTGCTGTCGAAAAGAGATGCGAAACATTAAAAAGAATATATGTATATATATATATATATTGCCCCAAAAGATACTTTTTGCTGCGAAAGATACTATTTTAACCTTTTGTACTGTAAAACTTATTTTTTTAGCAAAACTGTGGAGACACGTACATCCTAATAACATGATTTTATTTTCATTTCATGCATACAAGATGGTTTCAGTAAAAAAGACACGAAAACCAAAAGACAGAAGAAACGACACTTTTTGCTGCGAAAGATACGGTTTCGATTTTTTCATAACAAAACCTATTCCGGCAGCAAAACTGTCTAGACACGTCCGTCCAAATAAGTTAATTTTTTGCAATTTCCGACATATGAGATGATCGCTGTCGAAAAGAGATGCGAAACATTAAAAAAAAGAATTGCCTTGAAAAGATACTTTTTCCCGTGAAAGATATTGTTTCGATCATTTGTACTATAAAACCTACTTCTGTAGCAAAAATGTGGGGACATGTATGTCCTAATAACATGATTTTGTTGTAATTTCATGCATACGAAGTAGTTGCACTAAAAAAGACACGAAAACCAAAAGACAAGAAAGGATACTTTTTGCCATGAAAGGTATTGTTTCGATTTTTTCACAATAAAACCTATTCCGGCACCAAAACTGTTGACACAAGTCCGACTAAATAAGTTTATTTTGTTACAATTTCCGGCATACGAGATGATCGCTGTTGAAAAGAGAGGCGAAAAACAAAAAAAAAGAAAGAATTGCCTTGAAAAGATACTTTTTCCCGCGAAAGATACTATTTCAATCATTTGTCCTATAAAACTGATTTCTGTAGCAAAAATGTGGGGACATGTATGTCCTAATAACATGATTTTATTGTAATTTCGTGCATACAAAATTGTCGCACTAAAATAGACACGAATACAAAAAGACAAGAAAATATACTCTTTGCCACGAAAGATACCGTTTCGATTTTTTCACAATAAAACCTATTCCAGCAGCAAAACTGTCGAGACAGGTCCGTCCAAATGAGTTTATTTTGTTTCAAATTCCGGTATACGAGATGATCGCTATCGAAAAGAGAGGCGAAACATAAAAAAGAAAAGAAAAAAGAACTGCCCAAAAAGATACTTCTTGCTGCGAAAGATACTATGTCGACCTTTGTACTACAAAACTTGTTTTTCTAGCAAAACTGTGGGGACACGTATATCCTAATAACATGATTTTATTGTAATTTCATGCATATGAGATGGTTGCACTTAAAAAGACACGAAAACCAAAAGACAAAAGAAAAGATACTTATTGCCGCGAAAGATACCGTTTCGATTTTTTCCCAATAAAACCTATTCTGGAAGCAAAATTGTCGAGACAGGTCCGTCCAAATATGTTTATTTTGTTGCAATTTCCGGCATACGAGATGATCGCTGTTGAAATCGGAGGCGAAACATAAAAAAAAAGAAATTGCCTTGAAAAGATACTTTTTCCCGCGAAAGATACTATTTCGATCATTTGTACTATAAAACCTATTTCTGTAGCAAAAATGCGGGGTCATGTAAGTCCTAATAACATGATTTTATTATAATTTCATCCATATGACATTGATGCACTAAAATAGGCACGAAAACCGAAAGACAAGAAAAGATACTTTTTGCCACAAAAGATACCGTTTCGATTTTTTCACAATAAAACCTATTCCAACAGTAGAACTATCGAGACAGGTCTGTCCAAATAAGGATATTTTGTTTCAACTTTCAGCATACGAGATAATCACTGTTGAAAAGAGAGGCGAAATATAAAAAAAAGAAAAAAAATTGCCCGAAAAGATACTTTTTGCCGCGAAAGATACTATTTCGACCTTTTGTCCTATAAAACTTATTTTTGTAGCAAAAATGAGGGGATACGTACATCTGAATAACATGATTTTATTGTAATTTCATGCATACGAGATGGTTGCACCAAAAAGACACGAAAACCAAAAGTGAAAACAAAAGATACTTTTTGCTGGGAAAGATACTGTTTCGGTTTTTTCACAATAAAACCTATTCCGGAAGGAAAACTGTCGAGACAGGACCGTCCAAATATGTTTATTTTGTTGCAATTTCCAGCATACGAGATGATCGCTGCCGAAAAGAGAGGCGAAACATAAAATAAAAGAATTGCCGTGAAAAGATAATATTCCCGCGAAAGATACAATTTCGATCATTTGTACTGTAAAACCTATTTCTGTAGCAAAAATGTTGGGACAAGTATGTCCGAATTACATGAATTAATCGTAGTTTCATGCATACGAAATAGTTGCACTAAAAAAGACAGAAAAACTAAAAGATAAGAAACGATACTTATTGCCGCGACAGATACTGTTTCAATTTTTTCACAATAAAACCTATTTCGGCAGCAAAAGTGTCGAGACAAGTCCGACCAAATAAGTTTATTTTGTTGCAATTCCCGGTATACGAGATGATCGCTGTCGAAAAGAGAGGCAAAACATAAAATAAAAAAAAGAATTCTCATGAAAAGATACTTTTTCCCGCGAAAGATACTATTTCAATCATTTGTAATATAAAACCTATTTCTGTAGCAAAAATGTGGGGACATGTATGTCCAAATAACATGATTTTATTGAAACTTCATGCGTACGAAATAGTTGCAGTAAAAAAGACACGAAAACCAAAAGACAAGAAAAGATACTTTTTGCCAAGAAAGATACCGTTTCGATTTTTTCACTATAAAACCTATTCCGGAAGCAAAACTATCGAGACAGGTCCGTCCAAATATGTTTATTTTGTCGCAATTTCCGGTACAAGAGATGATCGCTATCGAAAAGAGAGGCGAAACATAAAAAAAAAGAATTGCCTTGAAAAGATAATTTTCCCGCGAAAGATACTATTTCGATCATTTGTACTATAAAACCTATTTCTGTAGCAAAAATGTTAGGACTTGTATGTCCGAATTACATGAATTTGTTGTAGTTTCATGCATAAGAAATAGTTGCACTTAACAAGACAGGAAAAGATACTTTTTGCCCCGAAAGATACCGTTTCGATTTTTTCACAATAAAACCTATTACGATAGCAAAACTGTTGAGACAGGTCTGATCAAATAAGTTTATTTTGTTGCAATTTCCGGCAAACGAGATGATCGCTGTCGAAAAGAGAGGTGAAACATGAAAAAAAAGAAAAAGAATTGCCTTGAAAAGATAGTTTTTCCCGCAAAAGATACTATTTCGATCATTTGTACTATAAAACCTATTTCTGTAGATAAAATATGGGGACTTGTATGTCCGAATTACATGAATTTATTGTAGTTTCATGCATAAGAAATAGTTGCACTTAACAAGACAGGAAAACCAAAAGACAAGAAAAGATACTTTTTGCCACGAAAGATACCGTTTCGATTTTTTCACAATAAAACCTATTCCAGCAGCAGAATTCTCGAGACAGGTCCGTGCAAATAAGTTTATTTTGTTTCAATTTTTGGCATACGAGATGATCGCTGTCGAAAAGAGAGGCGAAACATAAAAAATAACAAAAGAATTGCCCGAAAAGATACTTTTTGCCGCGAAAAATACTATTTCGACCTTTTGTACTATAAAACTTATTTTTGTAGCAAAACTGTGGGGACACGTACATCCAAACAGAAATGATTTTATTGTAATTTCATGCATATGAGATGGTTGCACTAAAAAAGAGACGAAAACGAAAAGACAAAAGAAAAGATACTTTTTGCTGTGAAAGAACTGTTTCGATTTTTTCAAAATAAAACCTATTCCGGAAGCCAAATTGTAGAGACAGGTACGTCCAAATATGTTTATTTTGTTGTAATTTCCAGCATACAAGATGATCGATGTCGAAAAGAGACGCGAAACATTAAAAAAAAAAAGAATTGCCTTGAAAAGATAATTTTCCCGCCAAAGATACTATTTCGATCATTTGTACTATAAAACCTATTTCTATAGCACAAACGTGGGGAAATGAATGTCCTAATAACTTGATTTTATTGTAATTTCATGCATACGAAATAGTTGCACGAAAAAAGACATGAAAACCAAAAGACAAGAAAGATACTTGTTGCCATGAAATATACCGTTTCGATTTTTTCAGAATAAAACCTATTCCAACAGCAAAACCGTCGTGATAGGTCTGACCAAATAAGTTAAGTTTGTTTCAATTTCCGGCATATGAGATGATCGCTGTAGAAAAAAGAGGCGTAACAAAAAAAAAAAAAGGAATCGCCGGAAAAGATACTTTTTCCCGCTAAAGATACTATTTCGACCTTTTGTTCAATAAAACTTATTTTTGTAGCAAAACTGTGGGGACTCGTACATTCTAATAACATGATTTTATTGTAATTTCATGCATATGAGATGGATGCACTAAAAAAGACATGAAAACCAAAATTGAAAAGAAAAGATACTTTTTGCCGCAAAAGATACCGTTTTGATTTTTTCACAATAAAACCTATCCCAGAAGCAATACTTTCGAGACAGGTCCGTCCAAATATGTTTATTTTGTTGCAATTTCCGGCATACGAGATGATCGTTGTCGAAAAGAGAGGCGAAACATAAAAAAAAAAAAAGAATTGCCTTGAAAAGATACTTTTTCCCGAGAAAGATACTATTTCGATCATGTATACTACAAAACCTATTTCTGTCGCAAAAAAGTGGTGACATTTACGTCCTAATAACATGATTTTATTGTAATTTCATGCCAACGAAATAGTAGCACCAAAATAGACACGAAAACCAAAAGACGAGAAAAAAATACTTTTTGCCAAGAAAGATACCGTTTAGATTTTTTCACAATAAAACCTATTCCGGTAGCAAAACTGTCGAGACAGGTCCATCCAAATAAGTTTATTTTGTTGCAATTTCTGACATACGAGATCTCTCTGTCGAAAAGAGAGGCGAAACGTAAAAAAAGAAAGATATCCTTGAAAAGATATTTTTTCCCGCGACAGATACTAATTCCATCATTTGTACTATAAAACTTATTTTTGTAGCAGAAATGTGGGGACATGTATGTCCTAATAACATGATTTTATTGTAATTTCATGCATACGAAATAGTTGCACCAAAATAGACACGAAAACAACAGACGAGAAAAAATACTTTTTGCCACGAAAGATACCGTTTCAATTTTTTCACAATAAAACCTATTCCGGCAGCAAAACTGTCGAGACAGGTCCGTCCAAATAAGTTTACTTTGTTGCAATTTCCGACAGACGAGATGATCTCTGTCGAAAAGAGAGGCGAAACGTAAAAAAAAGAAGATATCCTTGAAAAGATACTTTTTCCCGCGACAGATACTATTTCCATCATTTGTACTATAAAACCTTTTTCTGTAGTAGAAATGTGGCGACATGTATGTCCTAATAACATAATTGTGTTGTAATTTCATGCATACGAAATAGTAGCACTAAAAATGCCACGAAAACCAAAAGACAAGAAAAGATACTTTTTGCCACGAAAGATATTGTTTCGACTTTTTCACAATTAAACCTATTCCAGCAGCAAAACTGTCGAGACAGGTACGTCCAAATAAGTTTATTTTGTTGCAATTTCCAACATACGAGGTGATCGCTGTCGAAAAGAGAGATGAAACATACTAAAAAAAGATTTGCCTTGAAAAGATAACTTTTCCCGCGAAAGATACTATTTCAATCATTTGTACTATAAAACCTATTTCTATAGCAAAAATATGGGGACATGTATGTTATAATAACATGATTTTATTGTAGTTTCATGCATACGAAATAGGTGCACTAAAAAAGAAAGGAAAACCAAAAGACAAGAAAAGATACTTTTTGCCACGAAAGATATCGTTTCAATTTCTTGACAATTAAACCTATTCCAGTAGCAAAACTGTCGAGACAGGTCCGTCCAAATAAGTTTATTTTGTTGCAATTTCTAGCATACGAGGTGATCGCTGTCGAAAAGAGAGTTGAAACATACTAAAAAAAGATTTGCTTTGAAAAGATTCTTTTTCCCGCGAAAGTTACTATTTCGATCATTTGTACTATAAAACCTATTTTTGTAGCAAAAATATGAAGACATGTATGTTATAATAACATGATTTTATTGTAGTTTCATGCATACGAAATAGGTGCACTAAAAAAGAAAGGAAAACCAAAAGACAAGAAAAGATACTTTTTGCCACGAAAGATACCGTTTCGATTTTTTCACAATAAAACCTATTCTGGCAGCAAAACTGTGGAGACAAGTACGACCAAATAAGTTTATTTTGTTGCAATTTCCGGCATACGAGATGATCGATGTCGAAAAGAGAGGCGAAACATAAAAAAAAAGAATTGACTTGAAAAGATACTTGTTCCCTGGAAAAATACTATTTCGATCATTTGTACTATAAAACTTATTTCCTTAGCCAAACTGTGGGGACATGTAAGTCCTAATAACATGATTTTATTGTAGTTTCACGCATACGAAATAGGTGCACTAAAAAAGACAGGAAAATCAAAAGACAAGAAAAGATATTTTTTGCCACGAAAGATACCGTTTTGATTTTTTCATAATAAAATCTATTCCGGTAGCAAAACTGTGGAGACAGGTCCAACAAAATAAATTTATTTTGTTGCAATTTCCGGCATACGAGATGATCACTGTCGAAAAGAGAGACGAAACATAAAAAAAAAAAAGAATTGCCTTGAAAAGGTACTTTTTCCCGCGAAAAATTCTATTTTGATCATTTGTATTATAAAACCTATTTCTGTAGCAAAAATGTGGGGACATGTATGTCCCAAAAACATGATTTTCTTGTAGTTTCACGCATACGAAATAGGTGCACTAAAAAACACAGGAAAACCAAAAGACAAGAAACGATACTTTTTGCCACGAAAGATATTGTTTCGATTTTTTCACAATAAAACCTATTCCGGCAGCAAAACAGTCAAGACAGGTGCGACAAAATAAGTTTATTTTGTTGCAATTTTTAGCATACGAGATGATCGCTGTCGAAAAGAGAGGCGAAACATAAAAAAAAAAAAAAAGAATTGCGTTGAAAAGATACTTTTTCCCACAAAAGATACTATTTCGATCATTTGTCTTGTAACACCTATTTCTGTAGCAAAAATGAGGGGACATATATCTCCTAATAACATGATTTTATTGTAATTTCATGCATACGAAATAGGAACACTAAAAAAGACAGGAAAACCAAAAGACAAGAAAAGATACTTTTTGCCACAAAAGATGCCGTTTCGATTTTTTCCCAATAAAACCTATTCCCACATCAAAAGTGTCGAGACAAGTCCGTCAAAATAAGTTTATTTCTTTGCAATTTCCGGCATACGAGGTGATCGTTGTTGAAAAAAGAGGCAAAACATAAAAAAAGAATTGCCATGAAAAGATAATTTTCCCGCGAAAGATACTATTTCAATGATTTGTACTATAAACCTAATTCTGTAGAAAAAATGTGGGGACCTGTATGTCCTAATTACATGAATTTATTTTAGTTTCAAGCATTCGAAATAGTTGCACTAAAAAAGACAGGAAAACCAAAAGACAAGAAAACCGAAAGACAAGAAAACCAAAAAACAAGAAAAGATACTTTTTGCCATGAAAGATACCGTTTCGATTTTTTCACAATAAAACCTATTCCTGCAGCAAAACTGTCGAGACAGGTCCAACCAAATAAGTTTATTTTGTTGCAATTTCCGGCGTACGAGATGATCGCTGTCGAAAAGAGAGGCGAAACATAAAAAAAAAGAATTCCCTTGAAAAGATACTTTCTCCGGCGAAAGATACTATTTCGATCATTTGTACAATAAAACCTATTTCTGCAGCAAAAATGCGGGGACATGTATGTCCTAATAACATGATTTTATTGAAGTTTCACGAATACGAAATAGGTGCACTAAAAAAGATAGGAAAACCAAAAGACAAGAAAAGATACTTTTTACCACGAATGTTACAGTTTCGATTTTTGCACAATAAAACCTATTCCGACAGCAAAATTGTGGAGATAGGTCCGACCAAATACATTTATTTTGTTGCAATTTCCGGTGTACGAGATGATCGCTGTCGAAAAGAGAGGTGAAACATGAAAAAAGAGAATTGCGTTGAAAGGATACTTTTTCCCGCGAAAGATACTATTTCGATCATTTGTACTATAAAACCTAATTATGTAGCAAAATTGTGGGGTCATGTATGTCCTAATAACATGATTTTATTGTAGTTTCACGCATACGAAATAGGTGCACTAAAAAAGACAGCAAAACCAAAAGACAAGGAAAGATATTTTTTGCCACGAAAGATACCGTTTAGATTTTTGACAATAAAACCTATTCCGGCAGCAACATTGTTGAGCCAGGTCCGACCAAATAAGTTTATTTTCTTACAATTTGCGGCATACGAAATGATCGCTGTCGAAAAGAGAGGCGAAACATAAAAAAAAAAAAGAATTGCCTTGAAAAGATGCTTTTTCTCGCGAAAGATACTATTTTGGATCATTTGTACTATAAAACCTATTTCTATAGCAAAAATGTGGGGACATGTCTGTCATAATAACATGATTTTATTGTAGTTTCACGCATACGAAATAGGTGCACTTAAAAAGATAGGAAAACCAAAAGACAAGAAAAGATACTTTTTGCCACGAAAGATACCGTTTCGATTTTATCATAATAAAACCTATTCCGGTAGCAAAACTGTGAAGACCGGTCTAACCAAATAAATTTATTTTGTTGCAATTTCCGGCAACCGAGATGATCGCTGTCGAAAAGAGAGGCGAAACATAAAAAAAAAAAAAAGAATTGCCTTGAAAAGATATTTTTTCCCGCGAAAAATACTATTTCGATCATTTGTACTATAAAACCTATTTCTATAGAAAAAATGTGGGGACATGTATGTCCTAATAACATGATTTTATTGTAGTTTCACGCATACGAAATAGGTGCACTAAAAAAGACAGGAAAACCAAATGACAAGGAAGGATATTTTTTGCCACGAAAGATACCGTTTCGATTTTTTCACAATAAAACCTATTCCAACAGCAAAACTGTTGCGACAAGTCCTACCAAATAAGTTTATTTTCTTACAATTTCCGGTATACGAAATGATCGCTGTCGAAAAGAGAGGCGAAACATAAAAAAAAAAAAAGAATTGCCTTGAAAAGATACTTTTTCCAACGAAAGATACTATTTCGATCATTTGAACTATAAAACCTACGTCTGTAGCAAAAATGTGGGGGCATGTATGTCACAATAAAATGATTTTATTGTAGTTTCACGCATACGATATAGGTGCACTAAAAAAGACGGGAAAACCAAAAGACAAGAAAAGATACTTTTTGCCATGAAAGATATCGTTTCTATTTTTTCACTATAAAAACTTTTCCGGCAGCAAAACTGTCGAGACAAGTTTGACCAAAGAAGTTTATTTTGTTGCAATTTCCGGCATACGAGATGATTGCTGTCGAAAAGAGATGCGAAACATTAAAAAAAAAAAAGAATTGCGTTTAAAAGATACTTTTTCCCGTAAAAGATACTATTTCGATCATTTGTACTATAAAACCTATTTCTATAGAAAAAAATGTGGGGACATGTATCTCCTAATTACATGAATTTATTGTAGTTTCAGGCATTCGAAATAGTTGCGCTAAAAAAGACAAGAAAACCAAAAGACAAGAAAAGATACTTTTTGCAACGAAAGATACTGTTTCGATTTTTTCACAATAAAACCTATTCCGGCAGCAAAACAGTCGCGACGGGTCCGTCTAAATAAGTTTATTTTTTTTCAATTTCTGGCATACGAGATGATTGCTGTCTAAAAGAGATGCGAAACATAAATAAATAAATAAAAGAATTGCCTTGAAAAGATACCTTTTCCCACGAAAAGTACTATTTCGATCATTTGTACTATAAAAACCGATTTCTGTAGCAAAAATGTGGGGACATGAATGTCCTAATAAAATGATTTTATTGTAATTTCATGCATACAAAATAGTTGCACTAAAATAGACACGAAAACCAAAAGACAAGAAAATATACTTTTTGCCACGAAAGATACCGTTTCGATTTTTTCACAAAAAAACCTATTATGGTAGCAAAACAGTCGAGACAAGTCCGTCCAAATGAGTTTATTTTGTTGCAATTTCCGGCATACGAGATGATCGCTGTTGAAGAAAGAGGAGAAACATAAAAAAAAAAAAAAAGTATTGGCTTGAAAAGATACTTTTTCCCGCGAAAGATACTTTTTCGATCATTTGTACTATAAAACCTAATTCCTTTGCAAAAATGTGGGGACATGTATGTCCCAATAACATGATTTTATTGTTGTTTCATGCATACGAGATAGGAGCACTAAACAAGACAGGAAAACGAAAAGACAAGAAAAGATACTTTTTGCCACAAAAGATACCGTTTCGATTTTTTCACAATAAAACCTATTCCGACAGCAAAACAGTTGAGACAGGTCCGTCCAAATGAGGTTATTTTGTTGCAATTTCCGGCATACGAGATGATCGTTGTCAAAATGAGAGGCGAAACATAAAAAAAAAAAAGAATTGCCTTGAAAAGATACTTTTTCCCGCGAAAGATACTTTTTCGATCATTTGTACTATAAAACCTATTTCCGGTGCAAAAATGTGGGGATATGTATGTCCTAATAACATGATTTTTTTTGTAGTTTCATGCATACGAAATAGGAGCACTAAACAAGACAGGAAAACCAAAAGACAAGAAAAGATATTTTTGGCCACGAAAGATACTGTTTCGATTTTTTCACAATAAAACCTATTCCGGCAGCAAAAAAGTCGAGACAGGTCTGTCTAAATGAGTTTATTTTGTTGCAATTTTCAGCATACGAGATAATTGTTGTCGAAAAGAGAGGCGAAACATAAAAAAAAAAAAGAATTACCTTGAAAAGATACTTTTTCCCGCGAAAGATACTATTCCGATCATTTGTACTATAAAACCTATTTCTATAGCAAACATGTGGGGACATGTAAGTTCTAATAACATGATTTTATTGTAATTTCATGCATAAAAATAGTTGCATAAAAAAAGGCACGAAACCAAAAGACAAGAAAATATTCTTTTTGCTACGAAAAATACTGTTTCGATTTTTTCACAATAAATCCTATAAAGCAGCAAAAAAGTCGCGACTAGTCCATCCAAATAAGTTTATTTTTTGCAATTTTCGGCATACGAGATGATCGCTGTCGAAAATAGAGGCGAATCATAAAAAAAAGAAAAAGAAAAAGAATTGCCTTGAAAAGATACTTTTTCCAGCGAAAGATAGTATTTCGATCATTTGTACTATAAAACCTACTTCTGTAGCAAAAATGTGGGGACATTTATGTCCAAATAACATGATTTTAATGTAATTTCATGCATACGAAATAGTTGCACTAAAATAGACACGAAAACCAAAAGACAAGAAAAGATATTTTTTGCCACGAAAGATACCGTTTCGATTTTTTCACAATAAAACCTATTTCGGCAGCAAAAATGTCGAGACAGGTCCGTCCAAATAAGTTTATTTTGTTGTAATTTCCGGCATACGAGATGATCGCTATCGAAAAGAGAGGCGAAACATAAAAAAAGAAAGAATTGCCTTGAAAAGATACTTTTTCCCGTGAAAGATACTATTTCGATCATATGTACTATAAAACCGATTTCTGAAGCAAAAATGTTGGGACATGTATGTCCTCATAACATTATTTTATTGTAGTTTCATGGATATGAAATAGGTGCAGTAAACAAGTCAGGAAAACCAAAAGACAAGAAAAGATACTTTTTGCCACGAAAGATACCGTTTCGATTTTTTCACAATAAAACCTATTTCGGCTGCAAAATAGTCGAGACACGTCCATCCAAATAAGTTTATTTTGTTGCAATTTCCGGCATACGAGATGAACACTGTCGAAAAGAGAGGGGAAACATAAAAAAAAGAAAAAAAAATTGCCTTGAAAAGATAGTTCTTCCCGCGAAAGATACTATTTCGATCATTTGTAATATAAAACCTATTTCTATAGCAAAAATGTGGGGACATGTATGTCCTAATAACACGATTTTATTGTAATTTCATGCATACAAAATAGTTGCATAAAAAAAGGCACTAAAACCAAAAGACAAGAAAAGATACTTTTTGCCACGAAAGATACCGTTTCGATTTTCTCACAATAAAACCTATTCCAGCAGCAAAATTGTCTACACAGGTCCGTCCAAATAAGATTGTTTTGTTTTAATTTCTGGCATACGAGATGATCGCTGTCGAAAAGAGATGCGAAACATTAAAAAAAAGAAAAAAAAGAATTGCCCGAAAAGATACTTTTTGCCGCGAAAGATTCTATTTCGACCTTTTGTACTATAAAACTTACTTTTGTAGCAAAACTGTGGGTACACGTTCATCCTAATAACATGATTTTATTGTAATTTCATGCATACGAGATGGTTGCACTGAAAAACACAAGAAAACCAAAAGAGAAAAGAAAAGATAGTTTTTGCCGCGAAAGATACTGTTTCGATTTTTTCACAATAAACCTATTCCGGAAGCAAAACTATCGAGACAGGTCCATCCAAATATGGTTATTTTGTTGCAATTTCCGGCATACGAGATGATCACTGTCGAAAAGAGAGGCGAAACATAAAAAAAAAAAAGAATTGCCTTGAGAAGATAATTTTCCCGCGAAAGATACTATTTCGATGATTTGTACTATAAAACCTATTTCGGTAGCAAAAATGTGGGGACATGTATGTCCTAATAACATGATTTTATTGTAGTTTCATGCCTACGAAATAGTTGCACTAAAAAAGACAGGAAAACCAAAAGACAAGAAAAGATACTTTTTGCCACGAAAGATACCGTTTCGATTTTTTCACAATAAAACCTATTTCGGCAGCAAAATAGTCGACACAGTCCGACCAAATAAGTTTATTTTGTTGCAATTTCCGGCATACGAGATATCGCTGTAGAAAAGAGAGGCGAAACATAAATAAAAAAAGAATTGCCTTGAAAAGAGACTTTTTCCCGGGAAAGATACTATTTCGATCACTTGTACTATAAAATCTATTTTGTAGCAAAAATGTGGGGACATGTATGTCCTAATAACATGATTTTATTGTAATTTCATGCATACGAAATAGTTGCACTAAAATAGACACGAAAACCAAAAGACAAGAAAAGATACTTTTTGCCACGAATGATACCGTTTCGATTTTTTCACGATAAAACCTATTACGGCAGCAAAATAGTCGAGACAGGTCTGTCCAAATAAGTTTATTTTGTTTTAATTTCCAGCTTACGAGATAATCGCTGTCGAAAAAAGAGGCGAAACATAAAAAATGAAAGAATTGCCTTGAAAAGATACTTTTTCCCGCGAAAGATACTATTTCGATCATTTGTACTATAAAACCTATTTCTGGAGTAAAAATGTGGGGACATGTATGTCCTATGTGATATCCCGAAATTTAGACTTTATGGATTAATCAACGGACGATTATCGATTCAAATTGAAAAAAGTGTACAATCGAATTTTCTGACGTTTACACACTCTCAAGGTAATGAATTAGAATTCGATGGATGTTATATCACGAATTCAAATCCGATGAAAGGTTTTGGACGTTCCGTTTTCGATAATTCAAAGTGTATCAGTAAAGCCTGAATTTTCACAGAAGAGTCGATAAGCCAAAAATTAAGGAATGAAGAGATGTTTCGGGCTTAGCGCGAACCAATGGGCCTACTTTATATTATTTTCGGATTTCAAGAAAGCCTATAAGGGGAAATGACCATTTTGCTCCCGAAAGCCCATTTTAGGCCCAATTAAAGAGCCCATTGGATTTTTGACCTGTTGGGCCCGCAAAAATTCAAGCCAAGCCCAAGTGAATAGTGCAGCTCGTGAATAGTGCCAAGGGTGGAAATTACCGTTTTTCCCTTCTTGAAAGTGGGATATTTTGAAGATAGCATTGATGGGCTAAAGACAAGCTTAATCAAAGCTTTTGTCTTGCTTTTTCTTATCCTTCCCCCCTTGCCTCTCTCTCTCTCTTGCTTTTCTTCTTTCCTCAATTTATTGCTTAAGATTGTCTTGAATTCAAGAAGACAAAGTTGGATTTTTTGGGGTTGCATTTATGAGGTTCATTAATGCAAAGTGAGACTTGGTGAGGAAGTTAAGACTTTGGAAGAGTTATAGCAAGATAACTCTCTTCTTCTTCACTTTCTCTCTTTCCTCTCAAAATTCGTAGCTCCCTCCTCTCTCCCCCATTTTCACCCTTTTTCCTTCTTGTTTCACACCCGTCACCTTGCCGTCGTGCTACCCAAGACATACCTTGAAGCCGTGCCCTTGCCGCCGACGTTTAGGCCGTCGTCGCCAAGCTGTGTCGCCGTGCCGAGCCCTTACCGAACTGCCGTCCGCACGCCGCGCCGCGCCGAGCCGAGTCGAGCCGCCATTAATAACCATTTTCCGTTTACGCGCCGTCACCAAGCCACCACTACCATCGTCTTCGCATCGTCGTCACCGTAGTCGCCGTCACCGTTAAACGGTGAGTTAACTCCCTAATCCTTGAATAGGTTGTTAATTGCACTTAGGGTTAGTTTAAGGTGCAATTAGACTTTTAACTATGGTTAAATGAGTAACTATTGTTAGTTTAGTTAAACCATAGTTGGGTTAGTTAACCTTGGTTAGGTTAGTTGACCTTGGTTAGGTTAATTAACTATAGTTGGGTTAGTTAACCATAGTTGGGTTAGTTAACCATGGTTAGGTTAATTAACCATGGTTGGGTTAAATTTTCTATATATGCTTGGTAAGTTTTTAAGATGAAAATTGCCTTGGAAAAATAAGAGGAATATGCTTTGTGAGTTTATAGTAGAAAAGAATGTATTTTGGCATGAAAATAAGAATTGTTGTGGTGCCGTGTTGAAATGCTGAGTGTTATGCTTTGGAACCAAGTATTTGATTTGAAAAGTGAGGCACGTGGAGTTTGGCATGAAAAGCATGTTCGTGTGATCACGTGTGATTTATTTATTGCATTTTTCGTGTGAAAATGGCAATGAGCATGACATATGGCATGAGCACGTATCGTGAGTTTATTGACAAAAAGAAAAGAAGAAATGAGATTTGAATGCCTGTATGCTCATGTGATCACAAAGTGTACGGACTCTCAATGGTGATTGGGGATGATGCCCGTGTGATCGAAGTCCTAGCAGGGCAGGATCGGGTTCCGCAGGGCTAGGACGATGAAGATCTATTGGATGCCTGACTGGGTCGGATGACGGATTGCGGTGGAGGCCAGACCGATTCTTCTTCGGAAATGCCGTCTGCCTATGGGGAGGGGACGTTGCCGCGCCTGATGATTTTGTGGCGATGCCCAGTCATGCCGGAGGTACCTTGCGTGGAGAAATTCATGGGTCTTGGTAGTGCCTTGCTCAGACTGATTCGTGTGTCTTTGCAGGGGCCTTGCGCGGTCTGATCTGTCAATCTTGGCGGGAGTCTTGCACAGACTAATCCGTGGGTCTTGACATAAAATTGGAATACGCCTGGATGTATTGTGCATGAGGGATAATGCTGCGTATTCTGATTGCCTTGGCTGATGCATTATTTTTAAAGTGCTATTATAACTGATAACATGCAGGGCGTGTGCATGTGCCAAGGCAAGGTAAGAATATCAGTGAATTGTCTATTGATTGGTGAGAGTCACCGAACCTGATATAGATTGTCTAGAGCGAGAATCGCTCGCTATTGATCTGCCATCGACGTCGAGTTGCATGTATAGGGTATGCTCTGAGTGAATTGGCACCCTGCGCGAGGCTTAGGTTGTTACCTTGCTGAGATTTTTATATCACTCGTTGTTGTTAACCATTTTTCAGGACCATAGATCGGATGGTTGGCAAGTGTGGTTCAAGGTGCTCTCGTGTAGATAAGTTTAAGTTAACCCAACCCCCGGTATCTTATGTTGGTAGTGAAGGAAGTAGCCCGAGAGTGAGGGCTTGTAACATATACTTCATAGGGTTATCGTGTTTATAAATAAAAAGGCGTGTTTTAGTAATGCTGTTTGTTACGCTATTTTTCCTTCTATCCCTGCTGTCAGGTGTCGTTATTCGTTTCCGAATGCGTTAATTCAAAAGATAAAATGAATGGGTCGCCGACGCGTCCTGGGACGTCGCATTTCTAATGACCCAAAAGAAGAGATTCAACGGAATGGTCGCGCACTCGAGGGTCGGGGCGTGACATCCTAATAACATGATTTTATTGTAATTTCATGCATACAAAATAGTTGCTTAAAAAAAGGCACGAAAACCAAAAGATAAGAAAAGATACTTTTTGCCTTGAAAGATACCGTACATCCTAATAACATGATTTTATTGTCATTTCATGCATACGAGATGGTTTCGCTAAAAAAGACACGAACACCAAGCGACAAAAGAAAAGATACTTTTTGCCGCGAAAGATACCGTTTCGATTTTTTCATAATAAAACCTATTCCAGCAGCAAAACTGTCTAGACAACTCTGTCTAAATAGGAATTATTTTGTTGCAATTTCAGGCATATGAGATGATCGCTATCGAAAAGAGATGCGAAACATAAAAAAGAAAAGAAAAAAGAAATGCCTTGAAAAGAGACTTTTTCCCGCGAAAGATACTATTTTGATTATTTGTACTATAAAACCTATTTCTGTAGCAAAAAAGTGGAGACATGTACTATAATTTGATGCATACAAAATAGTTGCATAAAAAAAGGCACGAAAACCAAAAGACAAGAAAAGATACTTTTTGCCACGAAAGATACCGTTTCGATTTTTTGACAATAAAACCTATTCCGGCAGCAAAACTGTCTAGACAGGTCAGTCGAAATAAGTTTATTTTGTTGCAATTTCCGGCATAAGAGATGATTGATATAAAAAAAAGATGCGAAACATTAAAAAAAAAAAACAAGAATTGCCCGAAAGATACTTTTTGTAGCGAAAGATACTATTTCGACCTTTTGTACTGTAAAACTTATTTTTGTAGCAAAACTGTGGGGACACGTACATCCTAATAACATGATTTTATTTTCATTTCATGCATACGAGATGGTTTCACTAAAAAAGATACGGAAACCAAAAGGCAAAAGAAATGATACTTTTTGCCGCGAAAGATACCGTTTCCATTTTTTCATAATAAAACCTATTCCGGCAGCAAAATTGTCTAGATAGGTCCATCCAAATATGTTTATTTTGTTGCAATTTCCGGCACACGAGATGATCGCTGTCGAAAAGAGATGCGAAGCATAAAAAAAAAAAAGAATTTCCTTTTAAAGATACTTTTTCCCGGGAAAGATACTATTTCAATCATTTGTCTTGTAAAACCTATTTCTGTAGCAAAAATATGGGGATATGTATGTCATAATAACATGATTTTTTTTTTAATTTCATGCATACGAAATAGTTGCACTAAAAAAGACACGAAAACCAAAAAACAAGAAAATATACTTTTTGCCACGAAAGATAACGTTTCGATTTTTTCACAATAAAACCTATTCCGGTACTAAAACTGTCGTGACAAGTTTGTCCAAATAAGTTTATTTTGTTGCAATTTCCGGCATAAGAGATGGTCGCTATCGAAAAAAGATGCGAAACATTAAAAAAAAAAAACAAGAATTCCCCGAAAACATACTTTTTGCCGCGAAAGATACTATTTCGACCTTTTGTACTGTAAAACTTATTTTGTAGCAAAACTGTGGGGACACATAGATCCTAATAACATGATTTTATTGTCATTTCATGCATACGAGATGGTTTCACTAAAAAAGACATGAAAATCAAAAGACAAAAGACAAAAGAAAAGATATTTTTCGCCGCGAAAGATACCGTTTCGATTTTTTCACAATAAAACCTATACCGGCAGCAAAACTGTCTACACAGGTCCGTCCAAATAAGTTTATTTTGTTGCAATTTCCGGCATACGAGTTGATCGCTGTCGACAAGAGATGCGAAACATAAAAAAAAGAATTGCCTTGAAAAGATACTTTTTCCCGGGAAAGATACTATTTCGATCATTTGTACTATAAAACCTATTTCTGTAGCAAAAATGTGGGGCCATATATGTCATAATAACATAATTTTATTGTAATTTCATGCATACGAAATAGTTGCACTAAAAAAGACACGAAAACCAAAAAACAAGAAAAGATACTTTTTGCCATAAAAGATACCTTTTCGATTTTTTCACAATAAAACCTATTCCCGCAGCAAAACCGTCAAGACAAGTCCCTCCAAAAAAGTTTATTTTGTTGCAATTTCTGGCATACGAGGTGATCGCTGTCGAAAAGAGAGGCGAAACATAAAAAAAAAAAAGAATTGCCTTGAAAAGATACTTTTTTCAACGAAAGATACTATTTCGATCATTTGTACTATAAAAGCTATTTCTGTAGCAAAAATGTGGGGACATGTATGTTCTACTAACATGATTTTATTGTAATTTCACGCATACGAAATAGTTACACTAAAAAAGACATGAAAACCGAAAGACAAGAAAAGATATTTTTTGCCACGAAAGATACCGTTTTGATTTTTTCACAATAAAACCTATATTGGCAGCAAAACGGTGGAGACGGGTCTGACCAAATAAATTTATTTTGTTGCAATTTCCGGCAACCGAGATGATCGCTGTCGAAAAGAGAGGCGAAACATAAAAAAAAAGAATTGCCTTGAAAAGATACTTTTTCTCGGGAAAGATACTATTTCGATCATTTGTACTATAAAACCTATTTTTGTAGCATAAATGTGGGGCCATATATGTCATAATAACATAATTTTATTGTAATTTCATACATACAAAATAGTTGAACTAAAAAAGACACGAAAACCAAAAAACAAGAAAAGATACTTTTTGCCACAAAAGATACCTTTTCGATTTTTTCACAATAAAACCTATTCCCGCAGCAAAATTGTCAGCACAGGTCCCTCCAAAGAAGTTTATTTTGTTGCAATTTCTGGCATACGAGGTGATCGCCGTCGAAAAGAGAGGCGAAACATTAAAAAAAGAAAAAGAATTGCCTTGAAAAGATACTTTTTTCAGCGAAAGATACTATTTCGATCATTTGTACTATAAAAGCTATTTCTGTAGCAAAAATGTGGGGACGTGTATGTTCTACTAACATGATTTTATTGTAATTTCATGCATACGAAATAGTTACACTAAAAAAGACACGAAAACCGAAAGACAAGAAAAGATACTTTTTGCCACGAAAGATACCGTTTCGATTTTTTTCACAATAAAACCTATACTGACAGCAAATCTAACGAAACAGGTCCGTCCAAATAACTTTATTTTGTTGCAATTTCCGACATACGAGATAATCGCTGTCGAAAAGAGATGCGCAACATAAAAAAAAAAGTATTGCCCGAAAAGATATTCTTGCCACGAAAGATACTATTTCAACCTTTTGTACTGTAAAACTTATTTTTTAAGCAAAACTGTGGGGACACGTACATCCTAATAACATTGTTTTATTTTAATTTCATATATAGGAGATAGTTGCACTAAAAAAAGACACGAAAACCAAAAGACAAAAGAAAAGATACTTTTTGCCGCGAAAGATACCGTTTCGATTTTTTCACTATAAAACCTATTCCGGCAGCAAAACTGTTTAGATAGGTCCATCCAAATAAGTTTATTTTATTGCAATTTCCGGCATAGGATATGATCGCTGTCCAAAAGAGATGCAAAACATAAAATAAATAAAAAATTATTGCCCGAAAAGATAGTTTTTGCCGCCAAAGTTACTATTTCGACCTTTTGTACTTTAAAACTGATTTTTGTAGGAAAACTGTGGGGACACGTAGATCCTAACAACATGATTTTATTGTAATTTCATGCATACGAGATGGTTGAAATAAAAAAGACATGAAAACCAAAAGACAAAAGAAAAGATAATTTTTGCCGCGAAAGATACCGTTTCGATTTTTTCACAATAAAACCTATTCGGGCAGCAAAACTGTCGAGATAGGTCCGTCCAAATAAGTTTATTTTGTTGTAATTTCCGGCATACGAGATGATTGCTGTCGAAAAGAGAGGCGAAACATAAAAAAAAAAAAAATTGCCTTGAAAAGATACTTTTTCCCGCGAAAGATACTATCTCGATCATATGTACTATAAAACAGATTTCTGAAGCAAAAATGTGGGGACATGTATGTCCTCATAACATTATTTTATTGTAGTTTCATGGATACAAAATAGGTGCAGTAAACAAGTCAGGAAAACCAAAAGACAAGAAAAGATACTTTTTGCCACGAAAGATACCGTTTCGATTTTTTCACAATAAAACCTATTCCGACTGCAAAATAGTCGAGACATGTCCATCCAAATAAGTTTATTTTGTTGCAATTTCTGGCATACGAGATGATCGTTGTTGAAAAGAGAGGCGAAACATAAAAAAAAAAAAAAGGAATTGCCATGAAAAGATAGTTCTTCCCGCGAAAGATACTATTTCGATCATTTGTAATATAAAACCTATTTCTATAGCAAAAATGTGGGGACATGTATGTCCTAATAACATGATTTTATTGTAATTTCATGTATACGAAATAGTTGCACTAAAAGAGACATGAAAATCAAAAGATAAGAAAAGATACTTTTTGCCACGAAAGATACCGTTTCGATTTTTTCACAATAAAACATATTCCAGCAGCAAAACTATCGAGACAGGTCCGTCCAAATAAGTTTATTCTGTTGCAATTTCCGACATACGAGATGATCGCTGTCGAAAAGAGAGGCGAAACATAAAAAAAGAAAGAAAAAAGAATGCCCTTGAAAAGATACTTTTTCCCGCGAAAGATACTATTTTCGATCATTTGTACTAGAAAACCTATTTCTGTAGCAAAAATGTGGGGACAAGTATGTCATAATAACATGATTTTATTGTAATTTCATGCATACGAAATAGTTGCACTAAAAAAAACACGAAAACCAAAAGACAAGAAAATATACTTTTTGCCACGAAAGATACTGTTTCGATTTTTTCACAATAAAACCTATTCCGGCAGCAAAACTGTCAACACAGGTCCATCCAAATAAATTTATTTTGTTTTAGTTTCCGACATACGAAATGATCGCTGTCGAATAGAGAGGCGAAACACAAAAAAAAAAGAAAAAATAAATGCCCGAAAAGATACTTTTTGCCGCGAAAGATACTATTTCGACCTTTTGTACTACAAAACTTATTTTGTAGCAAAACTGTGAGGACGCGTACATCCTAATAACATGATTTTATTGTAATTTCATGCATATGAGATGGTTTCACTAAAAAAGACACGAAAACCAAAAGACAAAAGAAAAGAGGGTTAATACCACGAAAAACCCCAAACTGGTACGCTTATGACAAATTTACCCAAAACTATTTTTTTGACCACGAAAAACCATAAACTGGTACATTTGTGAAAAATTTACCCCAAACTGGTACACTTGTGACAAATTTACCCTCCGTCAGTTTCTGTCAAATTTTACTGTCAAATTACTGAGTTTGATGACACGTAACAGTTGACAGGATGTACTAGTTTTGGGTTTTATCATCCGTTTGTCTTAGGTTTGCCAGTTTGGGATTTTTCGTGATATTTATACAATTTAACAGAGGGTAAATTTGTCACAGATATACCAGTTTGAGGTTTTTCGTGGTCAAAAAATTAGTTTGGGCTAAATTTGTCACATGCGTACCAATTTGAGGTTTTTCGTGGTCAAAAAAATAGTTTGGGGTAAATTTGTCACAGGCGTACCAGTTTGGGGTTTTTCATGGTATTAATCCAAGAAAAGATAGTTTTTGCCGCGAAAGATACCGTTTCAATTTTTTCACAATAAAACCTATTCCGGAAGCAAAACTGTCGGAACAGGTCCGTCCAAATAAGTTTATTTTATTGCAATTTTCGGCATACGTGATGATCGCTGTCGAAAAGAGAGGCGAAACATAAAAAAAACGAATTGCCTTGAAAAGATAATTTTCCCGCGAAAGATACTATTTCGATCATTTGTACTATAAAACCTATGTCTGTAGCAAAAATGTGGGCACATGAATTTCCTAGTAACATGATTTTATTGTAATTTCATGCATACGAAATAGTTGCACTAAAAAAGACACGAAAACCAAAAGACAAGAAAAGATACTTTTTGCCACGAAAGATACCGTTTCGATTTTTTCACAATAAAACCTATTCCAGCAGCAAAACTGTCGAGACAGATCCGTCCAAATAAGTTTATTTTATTGCAATTTACGGCATACGAGATGATCGCTGTCGAAAAGAGAGGCGAAACATAAAAAAAAAAAATTTGCCTTGAAAAGATAATTTTCCCGCGAAAGATACTATTTCGATCATTTGTACTATAAAACCTATTTCTGTAGCAAAAATGTGGGGACATGAATGTCCTAGTAACATGATTTTATTGTAATGTCATGCATATGAAATAGTTGCAGTAAAAAAGACACGAAAACCAAAAGACAAGAAAAGATACTTTTTGCCACGAAAGATACCGTTTCGATTTTTTCACAATAAAACC
>BCNH02000007.1:0-19006 GCA_001662345.2 Metrosideros polymorpha var. glaberrima | reverse complement strand
TATTTCGATCATTTGTACTATAAAACCTATTTCTGTAGCAAAAATGTGGGGACATGAATGTCCTAGTAACATGATTTTATTGTCATTTCATGCATACGAAATAGTTGCACTAAAAAAGACAGGAAAACCAAAAGACAAGAAAAGATACTTTTTGCCACGAAAGATACCGTTTCGATTTTTTCACAATAAAACCTATTCCAGTAGCAAAACTGTCGAGACAAGTCTGTGCAAATAAGTTTATTTTGTTTCAATTTCCGGCATACGAGATTATCGCTGTCGAAAAGAGAGGCGAAACATAAAAAAAAAAAATTGCCTTGAAAAGATAATTTTCCCGCGAAAGATGCTATTTCGATCATTTGTACTATAAAACCTATTTTTGTAGCAAAAATGTGGGGACATGTATGTCCTAATTACATGAATTTATTGTAGTTTCATGCATACGAAATAGTTGCTCTAAAAAAGACACGAAAACGAAAAGACAAGTAAAGATACTTTTTGCCACGAAAGATACCGTTTCGATTTTTTCACAATAAAACCTATTCTGGCAGCAAAACTGTCAAGACAAGTCCGACCAAATAAGTTTATTTTTTTGCAATTTCCTGCGTATGAGATGATCACTGTTGAAAGAGAGGCGAAACATAAAAAAAAAAAAAGAATTGCCTTGAAAAGATAATTTTCCCGCGAAAGATACTATTTCGATCATTTGTACTATAAAACCTATTTCTGTAGCAAAAATGTGGGGACATGTATGTCCTAATTACATGATTTTTTTTGTAATTTCATGCATACGAAATAGTTGCACTAAAAAATACACGAAAACCAAAAGACAAGAAAAGATAGTTTTTACCACGAAAGATACCGTTTCGATTTTTTCACAATAAAACCTATTCTAGTAGCAAAACTGTCGAGACAGGTTCGTCCAAATAAATTTATTTTGTTTCATTTTCCGGCATACGAGATGATCGCTGTCGAAAAGAGAGGCGAAACATAAAAAAAAAAAAGAATTGCCCGAAAAGATACTTTTTGCCGTGAAAGATACTATTTCGACTTTTTGTACTATAAAACTTATTTTTGTAGCAAAACTGTGGGGACACGTACATCATAATAACATGATTTTATTGTAATTTCATGCATACGAGATGGTTGCACTAAAAAAAGACACGAAAACTAGAAGAGAAAAGAAGAGATACTTTTTTCCACGAAAGATACCGTTTCGATTTTTTCACAATAAAACCTATTCTTGCAGCAAAACTGTCGAGACAAGTCCGTCCAAATATGTTTAGTTTGTTGCAATTTTCGGCATACGAGATGATCGCTGTCGAAAAGAGAGGCGAAACATAAAAAAAAAGAATTGCCTTGAAAAGATAATTTTCCCGCGAAAGATACTATTTCGATCATTTGTACTATAAAACATATTTTTGTAGCAAAAATGTGGGGACATGTATGTCCTAATTACATGAATTTATTGTAGTTTCATGCATACGAAATAGTTGCACTAAAAAAGACACGAAAACCAAAAGACAAGAAAAGATACTTTTTGCCACGAAAGATACCGTTTCGATTTTTTCACAACAAAACCTATTCCGACAGCAAAAATGTCTAGACAGGTCCGTCTAAATAAAATTTATTTGAATTATTAAAAATTATTCACGTCAACGTCGGCCGTGCCATATAGGACAACTGGCATCCATGTAGCGAATTCAGGCAAAAATTGGCCAGATGGCACAAATGCAAAAAGTTTAAGACTAAATTAGTCAAATTAAAAAGTTTAGGACTGAATTAGTGCCAATACAATATGTTTAGGACTTTTTTGGTGCTTTTTTCGAGTCTATTGGTATGGGTTTTCTCTTAGGGTAGAGGTGTGCATGGTCTGGATTGGTCCGATCCCCGTATGGAACTAGGGACCGGATCAATAGTCCCGGTCCCCAAATTTTCTAGACCGAGGACTGGACCAAGACCATTGGTCCCGGTCCAGTCCGGTCCCAATAGGATCGGCAAAAGAGGCCATAATCGAAGTCCCACCTCACTATGTTCGTACCGACCAAGATCATCCGTTCGTGCGTGACGATTATGGAACTTCATTGCTTCAAGTACCGGTCATTTACATGAACAAGCTCTCATCAAGCAATCATCATATGGTGGAGTCTGAGCTTGAAAAGTTGGACGTTGAATGCAAAGATTGGGGATTTCCAGGTAAAAATTCACAAGAGTACCTCTTACTGTTTTTCTTTCGATGAGGATTATTTCAAGAATTCGACTTTTGAAATTCATCGATCCCTTTTTGTGCACCCAGTTGATAAATCATGGGGTGAGTTGTTCATTAGTGGAGGAGGTGAAGTTGGGAATACAAGAATTTTTCAATCTTCCAAAGAGGAAGTTTTGGCAAGAAGAATGAGACGTGGAGGGTTTTGGGCAGATTTTCGTTGGGTCCAAGGAGCAGAAGCTTGACTGTGGTGACCTCTTTTTCATGGTGTCCCTCTCAAGACATTTAAAAAAAATGGGATGATTGGACAAGAAGAAGGGGGAGGAGGAGAGAAAAGAGGAGAGAGAGAGAGAGAGGGAGATGGGACAAGAGCCAAGAGGAGGGGGACAGAAGAGAATGGATATATATATTTTTGAATTGGTCCGGTCCTGTCCCCCCTCAGGACCGAGGACCAGACCGCCCGGCCACTGGTCCCGTTTATTGGGACCGGTACCCTCGAGGATCGGACCAACCTGGCCGGTCCGGTCCGGTTCGGGCGGTCCCGAACCACTTTACTCACCCCTATCCTAGGGAGGGTGCTTTATTTTAGTTCATCAGTCCTAATACTCTGGATATACGAGAGATAGAAGAAAGCGCATTCATTCTATCCACATCAATACGGCGCTTGTAGCTCTCTAATCGGTTTTCTTGCTCTTCCCCGCTTTTCTTCTTCTTCTTCTTCTTTTTTCGTCTTTTCCTATTTGTTGTCGCACGTGTCTCTCTTAAAGAAGAAGCTTTAACACGTGCACGTCGCACATTAATGAGTTAATAACCCAGGAGCAGGTTAACTCAAATTGAGACCTCCTGAAATCCGCTTACTTCAAACATATTATTGGTGGAAACGATACTTCCCTGCGGCACGATGACGACACCTACGCACGGTTATATTTTGCGAAAATGTGACATTTTTTAAAGATGTTAGTTGGGGTTACTCATGCTACTTTGTGTTAGATCTTTTTGCTAGATTATGGCTCGAAGTACACTTAGTATGATGGTTTGGAACTTAGGCTCCGTGTATTTCGCAAAAATGTGACATTTTTTAAAGATGTTTTCGGGGAAGTCGTTTTCTAGATGAGCAACAATATTTTCTGCTGTTTAGCTGAGAAGTGGAAGCGAACTGAAAAATATTTTTCCGTTGTTTGGTAAGGAAAATCTCATTTGATCTTCAGTTAAAAATTGTTGACGTGGACGCCGATTGTCCTACGTGGCACAACATTTTTTTATAAATTGTTTTTCAAATAATTGATTTTTTAAAAATATTTTTCTTTTTCTTTTTCTTTTTTCCTCCGTAGGTCGTTGGGCCTTGGTGAAGACCAGCCACAGGCCACAGGCGAGGTGGAGCCACATCGGAATTGGGTGAGCTTGAGCCTCGCCAACCTCGAGAAGGCTCAACCTCGTTGGGATCATCTCAGGTCTAGTGATCGGCGAAGAAAGAAGGAAAAAGAAAAAGAAATTAAAAAAATTTGGCCTCAATGGATTCAAGCATGGTGGCCAAAGTCTCAAGCACAGCCTAGATGGACCAAGGCTAGGGCGCTATAGAGTCTTGGCCTTGGCATTGATGGACTTGGGCGCTACGGACCTAGCCGCATTGTCAAGGACCCAAGAAAGAGTGTTGGGTTTCCCTTGTCCAGGAGTAGAGTTTATAGTCTAAGCGCCGATATCTAGTCATATTTTGAAATTTTGATTTTCAATTTTTTAAAGATGACATCATTTTCTTGAATTTAAATTTTGGTTTCTGTTGACTAGGAAACCATTTTCCTTTAACACATTTTCCTAAGCGATTCATACGCTGAAAAATGAGGAAAATATTTTTTCGAATATTTTTCGCAAAATATACGGAGTCTTAATTTGATCGAGAACATCCATAGCGAGCTAAATTTTGAATTATTCATCAATGGACTTAGACAATCTAAGGTTTGCAGCTACAAGGAATGACTGAAACTAACCTGCAGCGAAGAACAAAGTTTATGGGTGGGTTTGGTTCAGTTTTGCAAATGGGTCTTGGGGAAATGCAAATGCTGAAAGCTTTGGGCTTTCAACATTCCCAATGCTAGAACTTGGCCCAAAGCCTTTTCGGAAGGCTTGCTAAACACTTCAGCTTTTTCCAAAGGGTTTTGGAGACTGAAAGCTCATTGTGAATGCTAAACTAAACTCACCAAATGTGGGTTAATCAAACTACTTTATGTAGATCTTTTGTTAGATTGTGGTCCGATTTTTGGAACTTGATTTGATCTGAGGACATCCATAGCAAGTGAGGTAATTTGAAGTAGGCATTTTTTGACTTCCTAGATCACCTGGTGTACATTTGGAATGAAACACCAAAGTTTGGAGGCTATCGTGAGTCCGAGACGAGAAGAATGGACGTTACGACACAAGACCGGAGTTTCGAGGCTAGACGACCGGACGTCGGGATACACTATCGTGATTTTCTCTTTGTCGATTAGGGTCTCTCGTTGATCTCTCCCTTCAAATGCCGACAATGACAACTGGTTTCCTAACAGGAGCTTCCTAAGTTTGTGGGTATCGCAAAGTTCGTGATTTGTATGTTCATTTGAATGCAACTCAACACATATATTCGGTCAAAGATAAAACCATCCAAAAGGAGATATATTCTTGTGGTGATCTTTTTTAGGGAAAATTGTCAAAGAAGCCTTAAACCTATTACATTTTTGCCGATTTAGTCTTAGACCTTTTAAGTCCTAAATTATTTTATGATTTGCCGATTTAGTCCTATACGTTTCAATTTTGCCGATTCAGTCCTAAATCTTTTTATGATTTGCTGAATCAGTCTTAAATTGACTGATTCGACAAATCATAAAAATATTTAGGACTGAATCGGCAAAATTGAAATGTTTAGGACTGAATTGGCAAAAGTGCATTAGGTTTAGGACTGAATCAGTAGAAGTGCTATAGATTTAGGACTTTTTTGACAATTTTTTTTTGGGAAAAATAGAAATAAGAAATAAGAAATAAATGAATAGAAAAAGAGGAGATCCGCGAGGCCATAATGTGGCTTATGTTTGGACTGAGCCCAAAGCTCATTCCGTGTCCTATTTCATAAATAATAGTAAAAAGTTCGAAAATTAGAAAAAAAAAAAGGTACATAGTTAAAAAAAAAAAAAAGGTCTCCGGTAAGTTGTTAAATTGTAGTATTAGATTTGGTTTAGTTTCATTTAGTTGTTATACATATAGTATAGGGATTTTAATGGATACTTTTGATTTAGTTTAGGTTTGGGTAGATTATCTTTTAAAAAATAAACTGAATTCGATTCGAGATTGGTTCATGGGAGTTGCTGCCCTGGGCCCTAATAATAAGGCAATGTTACATTCTTTGCCCAACTTATATTGGGTTGCTTTACTGCACTTTATTTTATGACTCTTTTTAAAATTGTTCTCATGTTGTGATTTGCTTGTTTTAGTAGAATGGTTAGGTGACACTATGATCATTATAAACACAAAAAAAATCGCATTGACACTTAAGATTCATAATTGGATAGAAAGACCGTATGTGACACTTAATTGACAATAAATCAAGTTTGGATACCAAAATGGCATTAATTGAAATCAAGTTGACAACCAATCAAATTTAGACATCAAAAGAGAATTCAATGAATAACTAGTGTTTGCAAGTTTACATGAAGGCTACATGATCGTGACTAAAAAGCACCCATAATTTAAATCACAAATGACATGCATGATCAATAATAATTATTTTGATGCAACGATTAATTAGACATAACATAAATGAGACGTTGAGCTAGTTTTTTTTTTTAAAATTTATTTGTAGTTTTTTCTTTGTCTTATGAATACGAAATTAAATCCCCTAAAAACCAGGTGAAGCCGTGACCTATATGTGATTGAATTTGACCCAATCTAATATGCATTAGTAGATTAGCATAAGTTTCTAACTTAAATAACGACATGCAGGCTATGCAATAACTAATTAAACCCAATCTACACGCAATACTGGTTACAAAAAAAATCAAAATTAGATCCTAAGCACGTATCAAAACCTAAATGGCGGGTGACATGCATTAATTAAAATTACTAATTGGCAATGAACATGATTTTATGAGTTCGAAATCTAAAATGGATTCATCCCACAATTAAATGCAACCTATTTGAGATGCTAATCTATATTTTAAGTTTTTCTTCATGAATGGGCGAAAACCTAATAATACTCAGAACATGCCATGACTAAATAGCATGCATTGAATCCCAGATATACAAAGACCTAATCTATTTTGCATGGATATGCATGGAAGAAGTGACGATGATAATTCCCTTTTCTTTTTAAATTTCAATTGATGATGATCAGATTTTTTCTTTCTTTCGCGCTCTTTAAATCTTTTCCTTTCCAATCTCCTAACTCGCAATTTTTCCTTTCGAAAACCCCAATCCCATCATCTATTGCTTTCGAAAAATCTTAAATCTTTATGAGATTTAACATAGGAGGCATTATCTACAAATTTTCTTTTTCCTTATTGCTTGCAAATATAAATAAAATAAAATAAAGAAAGGGGAGGAATTAAAAATAGGGGAAAATATTTGAACTTTCCCTCCTTCCATTCGATCTCTTTTCTTGAGTTCGCTCTCTCCGATTCTCTCTCAATCTCCGCTCGCGGGGGAGACCACGGGTTTTTCTTTGAATCTGCCCGGCGTCTCGCCGGAACCTATCGTCACTTCCGTCGATCTTCGCATGGGATTCCGAATCGATCGGCTTTGATCGCCTCTCTGTCAAGAATCACTCGGTGAGTTGGTTCGGCTCTCGGACTCGATCCGGCAAGCATCTTGCGCTTCTCGCCGGAGCACCCATTGACGAGAGCTCGGTGCTGTTTGCTTCTTCCCTATTCATGGGGAACATAAGAAGCACCCTGAAGTCGATAGAGCAGTGGAAACGCCGTAGAAATAGGAGGGCGGCGACTTTTCCGATGCAGACCCTCGATTCAGATTCCGCTTCAGGTTCGCGTCTGTTCGAGCACTCGATTCTTGATTTCTCTCTTGCTCCTTTTCTTGATTCTTGGATTTTGGCCGGAATATTATCTGTCGTTTAACTTTTATTTGTCGTCGCGGAGAATTGATGGATCTTTACTTATCAGGTACCAGCTTCGATGAATATAGAAGACCGGTCCTCATGTGCGGGGGATTAGGACTCGTGGAGCCTCCGGTGGTCACGCAATGGCAGAGTTCCACAGAGATTTACTTGATGGAAAATCAGTTGACTGAGTTACCCGAGAATCCTCGGTGTCCTGATCTCTCGGTATTGTTTCTAAATAGAAATTACATGCTCATGACCATTAGTCCGTCTTTCTTCGAATACATGCCGGCTCTCGAAATCCTGAATTTATCCCGAACTCTGATCAAGTCCTTGCCGGAGTCTCTATTCAGGTTAAGCCGCCTAAAAAGGTTATTCTTAACTCATTGTGATGTATTGAGTGTGTTACCTCCGCAAATTGGAGAACTTCAGCAGCTTGAGGTACTTGATCTTGAAGGGACTATGATCATGGATCTGCCAAAGGAGGTCGCGAGGCTAACGAAGCTCACTTGCATAGGAGTAACTTTTTGCCGACGCATAAATCGTGGCCCAAAACATGCGATAGTGAATGCATTGATTCCTCAGGGCACTATTTCTGCGCTCTCTCAATTAGAAGAGCTTAGTATTTATGTAAGTCCGGCGGACGAGAGGTGGAGGAGTGTCATGGAAGCTGTTGTTGACGATGTTTGTGGCTTGATGAGGCTGGATACACTTAATCTGTACTTCCTGCGAGTGGAACTTCTACGGAAATTACTATGGTTTGGTACATCAAAGGTGTCTAGATCGTTGTCACATTTCAAATTCATTGTTGGCAATCACGGTGAACGCATCATGAATCGTCTCCCGGTGGATCTTGAATTCGAGTTAGAAAGCTGGGATAGATCCTTGAAATATGTAAATGGTGTGGGTGTCCCCACTGATATCAAGAAGTTGCTTCAACATACTACTGCATTTTTCGTAGACCGCCACACGGATGTCACTAAGCTATCTGATTTTGGGATCGAGAACATGGAGCCAATGAAATGCTGCATAATTGGGGAGTGTAATGAGATTCAGGTTATTCTTGACGGAACCGACATGCACAACAAAGGTGATAGAAGCGAAACTGTATTGGAAACATGGGAGGATGATAGGCGGTTTCTCGGATCACTCGAGTATCTCTACATCTATCGTATGAAGAATTTGAGGAGCATTTATGAGGGGCCACTGCATCGAGGATGTTTGTCTCATCTTAAATGCTTGTCTTTACTCACATGTCCTCAGTTGACTATCATATTCACACCTGGCCTATTGGAAAACCTCGATAGCTTAGAAGAGCTCAAAGTCAGAGACTGCCCCCTTGTCTTGAGTTTAGTGAGCTGTGAAGATACTTCTATTCACGAGAGTACCTACTTCCTCCCCAAGTTGAAAAAGATATCCCTAGTCTATTTGCCTCAACTCATTAGCATCTCCGGAGGCTTGCACATTGCACCCAACTTGGAAGCAATAAAGATTGCTGCTTGTCCGAATCTCAAGAATCGATCAACTGATGGAAATCTGTTGCGATCATCTGACAGGGACTGAAGGTAAGGGTAATAATCAGCAGAGAGCATTTTTCTGTTGAAATGGTGTCTGTCTTTTTCTTTCCACTCCATTGGATACATTTGATTGAGCAAGTTAAAAGCTGCAGGCCCAGCTTTAATGAAGAGTAAAATTGGAATGTCAACACTAATCTGAATGAACTCTAATCTGTTACTGTTGGAATGTCTATTAATGAGGCAGTGATAGCTAACAGTCTTATCCGGTGAAATGAAGATCTTACTTCGTAGTATTTTGCTCGTGTTTGTTGAGGTACTAAATAGGAAAAAAGAAAGGAACATACCTTCTATTTATTTTTGGTCTCTTGAAGGAATGAACTTGAAGTTAATGTTTAGTTTAATTTGCAAAGTCCAACCAAAGGCTTAAGTTAGTAGGGCGAGTATCAAATTTTTAGATTGCATTACCAATTGCATTTCGATAATCACAGATGCGGTCTGCTGACCTTGATAAAAAAGGTAGGTAGAAAATAAATGAATTTTGGGAAAAGCAGAGCACAGGGTTCAAGGACTGCAATTAGGTGGCTGTTATGACCTCCCTCATTCATACAGATTGAGACACATGAAAGAAATGCAGGTGCATTACAGCAGGTGCATACATAAGTGGATGCAGATTATGGGACTCTTTTGTTGGATTTGTTGTGAACTCATGCCGTTGCCCAACTGGAACTTGCCAAGTTAGTCTCTGACTTTCTCTTTGATTGCCAGCGTTCTTAGGAGTGCTCTTTGGTCCCAGAGTTTTATTTGGCAGTGCTGGTTTGGGAAGTGACTAACAATTATGGAGTGTTGTAGATCATCTAGTAATGGGTGATGACAGCAATGTATGTCATAGGAAGGCATAAGTTTGTGACAGATGTAGAGTAGGTTGAGGGTGTGACATCAACGATATCACAAGAAGGGAGTGTTCAGTACCTTAGAGATTGAGAAAGTTGTGTATCAGGTAGAAGAGAAATTTAGCGTTCTGAGTTGCTTGTGAAGAAAGCTTTAGTGTTTCAATAGGCATTGAGTGGGGCTATGAGATGAACTGGAGCTGAAAGTGGTGAAGCTCGTTGAGGAGTTGATTGTATCCAACAGAATGAGGTTGTAGTGATTGCATAGAATTGTTTTAGTCTATATCAAGAGATCAGCTAGATTCTTGCTGCTCATCTTTTTTCCATCACTCTGATTGCAACTTGATGTATTTTTTCATAGTTATACGTTGTAAATGACACATCCGCCTGGGTTGCTACATACCCTCCTCTGTTCGGGATTGGATGGTTCCTTGAATTGGAAAAGTAACGCATCCTAGACCAACTGGCAGATTAGCTGATTCATCTTTAAATCCTGTGGATCACACAAGATGTTTTGGGGGGTCACGTCTACATATTCGTATGTTGTATACAAGTTTTTCCAATTGCATGCTCAAAGCAAGCAGTAGGTCTCTCTCTGTATCACTTGGCAGGTTTAGAATGTAGGTCATGATTAATTCCATTTATCAAAAGTTTAGAAAAACAGATTTTGTACCCTTCCCACCAAGTGTCTGGACTTCTTATTTAGTTGAATAAGAAGTCTCCATCACATGAAAGCTTCTTTGAGGCAGTTCAATTAAGGTTGTCTAATTTTCTTTGGGGTACTCATGTATGTTATAGCAATTTTTGTGCATGTACATAACCAAGAAGGCAAGAAGCTTCACCGTCTTTGAGGCAGTCCAAGTTCTCTTCTTCATGGTCCTGTCGGTCCTTTTATCAACAATCTCATAAGAGACGTAACGGGCGGTTTCTGGTTTATTTGTGTTTTCTGCAGGGATTGGAGCTCAAACATACAATGCGCTGTAAAAGTTGCGAATCTCGTGATGGAAAACTTGGTGATGAACACGTTCGACATTTCCATAGAAGGAATATCGTCTCGACTTTCTTCATGAGTTCATATTTAAGTACTGCGACTTCATGAATTCATAGTCAAGTAGTGCAGATCATCCGGGGTTTCTTTCACATCCATTTGAAGGTGATGTTCAGGACACAACCAGTGGAGAAATTTCCAGTATCCCGATTAATCTGAAGAGACGTGATCAATTAGCAAAGGCACGATCAAGAATTTTCTAGCGGCAACCAAGTACAATAGTTTCTTACAGCTTGCTCCTCAAAACTTGATCTTTGTCTTTAATTGAATAATATCATGTTGATGATTGAAAGTTGGCTAATCATACTTCTTCGTCAACCATGCTTACAGCGATCTGTGGAGAAATAAACTGGGAACTGATAATGAGTGCCTGATGTCTGTGAATATGGAACATCTTCGAAGAACAGTCTTACATAGTTGGAGCAAATGAGCCAGAGATTTATTTGAATGCACTAGGCTACCTGGAGCAACATCAGCCATCGGACGAGCAGTACATGAATGACAGATGAAGCCAACATAGTATCCGCTGACAATCATGGAATGAAGAAATCAGATCTCACACGATTAATTCAATTTTCATACTATAAATGGGTAATGTACATATTCAATGTTATTCAAAAGACCACAAAAAATGTATAGAACATCTTCCAGTAAAGCTCCACAAGTTGCAACCGGAGCAAAGCCTGCTCGTGCGAGCTGCAGACGATAGATGGAAGGATCGTAGGAGACGATCCATGCCATGGGAAGTACATAAAAAAGCTCAGTCATTGTGCACATGATCAAAAAACATTAAAAGAATTGATAGTCCACAAGTTATATCCACCGCATACCTAATGTTTACTTTTCTCATTTATCAATTCTTAGATATTATTATTCCTTTTCTCTAAAATTATGAGATACAAAATCGAACACGTTTGAAACTAGAATTTGACATTTAAAGCACTTGGCTAGCATTTGATATTTATCGTTGTATCTCAACAATTTGAAACTAATTATTTCACAAGATCTCTAAAAGCATTCCGATTTTCACAAAGAATGTAAAATGTCTTGGCAATTTTGCATGTACGGCTAGGACATTGCAAACATGTATAGGTGGGTCCGCTTGACTTGACTAAAGTGCAATTTAGGCTGTTCACCAAAAAAAAAAACACATTGTTATCTCCTATAGATAACAAATGGGCCCTTCCATTGGACTAATACGTCCTTCTTAGATATTTTTAATCTCCTATAGTGAGATATTTAGGACTATTCGATAATTTGACTCAAGTATATGCCTGATCTACCCTTGATATCTAATTATTGGATCCTCCACTCACAGGTAAAAATTTAATTGATCTTAAAAGAAAATTCAAATTTAGTTCTTTCAATTGTGAAATGATGTAAATAAGACTTGTTCATTTGACCCAAACAATTCCTTTTTTGATTGCTTTTTTTTTTTCAACCTAACTTTTTACTTGCTTTAGAGTGATATATTACGGAAAACGCTTGGGTGATTGCACCACACAATTTCCCAAGGAAACCAGATGACTTTTTTGTCCCGTTTCCTTGGGATATCAATTCCCATAAATAAAAAAAATTGCTAAAAGTAAGTTTAAAGGAAATAAACCAAAATTATCAACGACCAAAATTTAGATAATCACAAATATGAAAATGATATTTAGTTGATTTAATTCTTCTATTACATTTTAAGGTGATTTTTTTTACATCAATCTTCAATCACATTTAAAAAATTATACTTTATTACCATTTTTCATTTTATACGAGTTTAAGAATCTAATGTTAAATATAGCTTTCTGGTATAGATATTAAAAAATTGTATGAAGTTATAAGAGTTAAACTCCATACTCGTTTAAGATAAAAATAAATTCCTTGTCCCTTGTTGTCATGATATCTTCATCATTAGCATCTTTAATTAAATAATTTTTCTCAACCAGTCTTGTAATATTTTTTCATCAACTATAAAGGGAACTCCATATAAAAACAAACGAGGAAAAAATGGTTTAAGCATATCTAATTCAAGAAAAATATAATATTTTGATAAACAACTACTAAAATACAATGTTCAAGTACCATCTATTGGTGTGCGATTAAAGCCAACAAGAGACTAGTAAAATTTCTTTTTGGCAATGAGAGACTGACTTGTTTTTCAATGTGGACATAAAAAAGCTCAGTCGTTGTGTACATGATCAGAAAACTTTAAAAGAATTTATAGTCCACAATTTATATCCTCTGCATACCTAATATTTACTTTTCTCATTTATCAATTCTTAGATATTATTAATCCTTTTCTCTCAATACGAAATCAAACACGTTTGAAACTAGCATTTGACATTTAAAGGACTTGGCTAGCATTTGATATTTACCGTTGTATCTCAACAATTTGAAACTAATTTTTTCACATTTTGAAATGGGCAGTGCTAGCGTGATAGCACTGTTACTCCCGGTGAGTAACGGTGCAATATTGGCCACCCATTTTAGTTGTTGAAGAGGATGACTAGTTTTGTATTTTAAGAAACAAACAAATGAATTTCTCGAAGGGAAAAGAAAACCATGGGGTAATTGAACTATACTTTTTTAATGTTAGATATTGGTAAAAAAAAATGATATAAATAATAAATTTAATAATTCATGTAAGATGAAAATTAAATATCAAACACAAATATAATATTTTTATTTGTGGACTTTCAAAATTCTCTAAGTTTGAAAAAGAAATTCACTAATCTTTCTTGATTTTGATTTTGATGTCAAACAGACGAAAAGGAAAATTAAATTACAATGTGATGTAGGGAAAAGAATGAATATGAGTCCTTCGATTATTCTTGACGCGGTACAACACAAAAACCCCATTTAAGAACAACATTTCTGATTTTTTTTCTTTTTTGGAAATTTAATAAATATCTGCAATAACTTAAGAATCTCTTTTAAGTGATACTATTTTCATACTTGTTATTTTATTTTGTAAGTTAATTTCTTTCGGAATAATTTTGTCCCTTTTTTACTTTCCTTTTCATATAAAGGGAAAAAGTCAACAAAAATCTTAAACTTTGTCTTCTATGAAGCATTTACCCAAAACCTTTTTTTTTGTAACACAAAAATTTCAAAATTTTGTTCTCTGTGACACATTTACCCCAAACTTATATAGATGACAAATTTACCCTAATTGTTTTTTTTTTACACTAAAAATCCCAAACTTCTATCCGTGTGACATATTTACTTCAAAAATTTTCTAATCAAAGGGCATTTTCGCATTTTACTTTTTTATTAAATAGAATATTAAAAAAAATAAAAAACAAAAAAAAACAGAAAAAGGGAGGGGGATTAGGTGCAAGGGCGGCAGGCCCTTGCCGATGCCGGCTTGTCGCCGAAGAGGGCTGGCGAGGGTTGCCGGCCCTCGCCAAGGCCCCGGCGACCCCCGCCGGCCCTCTCTGGCGACGTGGCTGGCGGTAGCAAGGGCCTGGCGCCCAGGCCCTGATTTTTCTTTTTATAAATATTTATAAATATTTTGAATATTCTATTTAATAAAAAAATGAAAAAAAAGTTTGGGGGTAAATGCATCTTTTTACTTCAAGTGGGGTAATGTCACACAATTATAAGTTTGGGGTTTTTGGTAGCAAATAAAAAGGTTTGGGGTAAATGTGTCGTAGAGGTAAAGTTTGAGGTTTTTGATGATTTTTTCCCACAAATAAAAGAAAACCGACCGAATGGAAGTGGATTATCCCAAGTGAGATTTTTTTTTCAGATTTTCTAAAGAAATAAGCAAAAGAGTTAGTGGTGTGGATGACACCGCTACTGTTGAAAGAGTAACGGCGTCGTTACTCGATCAATTCCGTTAGATATATTAAGAGGAGCCTTGCTAGGCTGACGGTCCCTCCCTAAGTGACGAAGGGACAGTCAATTGTGGCTGGCACATAAAAAAAAAATGACAGTGTGACCGTGTTAAGAAGCCCACAAAAAATTACTCATTTTTTTTTTTAATTTATGTGCCAGCCATAATTGTGGCTGGCAATTGACCGTGGCTGGCAATTGACCGTCCCTCCGTGACTTAGGGAGGGACGGCCAGCCTAGCAAGGCTCTATATCTAATCATCCGAAACCCTAGAAACCCTCTTCATCTTTCCCATGGCGGGTGCTCCTCCGTATTCCGACACTAAACCCACTCCTCATCCTCCGCCATGGGGACATCCCTGCCGTCCCCACCCGCCTCAGCCGCACGACCCCCTTTCCAATCCGCAGCCACGGCACAGAATGTCCGACGGACAGTTGCTTTGTGTCGCCGCGGTGATCTGTTGTCTAGTGCTGCCGGTTTTCCTCTTCTTCATTTCCCTCCTCTAGGGGCCTGATTACCCCATGTTGAAGGTCGCCGGGCTGACTGTGTCGAACCTCACGGTCACTGCATCCACCGGGGCTACTTGGAAAGCCGCCCTCTTGGTGGAGAATTCGGAGAGTTACGGGAGCTTGCTCTTCCGTGAAGTCGAGTGCTTCGTCTACTACCGTTGGGACACGACGCAACCCTTGGCAGCGGCGTCGGCGGAGCCATTCGCTCTGGGGGCCGACGGTGCCGACGCCAGGACCGTGATAAAGGCGGTAATGACAATGGAGAGGCCCGAGGTGGTCGAGGACATGGACCAAGAGCGGCGGTCTGTAGGGACGGTGGCCGTCGGGTTGGGCCTGAGGATGCAGGGCACGTACGTGCTAGGGTGGTGGTGGAAGAAGGGCTTCGGCTCCTTTGAAGCTCGCTGCGACAACTTGAAGGTCGCTTTCGCGAATTCTACGGGGGAGGGAAGCTTAGTCACAGGAGATAACATAGCCACCGACGATAATCTTCCGTCCAGTAATCTTCCGTCGTGCTACTACGGCGATGTCGACTGAATCCATCCAAGAACCCACGCTGCTGTTGATATTTAAGGTTTTTGGCCATAATGGTCCTTTTCCTTTTCATTTCGACTATATTGTTAGGTTGGAGTTTCTGTTCCAAAAAAAAAAAAGCTGTCACCTTTGGCAGCTCTCGCCTCCATGAGTAAGCGTTTGTTCTCTGAGCTCTTCCATTTCTCTCGACGGTATGTCTCCACCAGTTCCTTTGGTGGTGGCAAAGCTTTTCCACATTGGCTTGGCCAAATCATTTTGGCTCTTCCACTTCTCTGGCCGAATGAGCAAAAGGGTCCAGCTTCGATCTTGTTGCCTCATTCAAATCCTGTCTCCATTCGTGGAAGCAAGAAGCCGAAGAAAGAAAGCAGTGCACATCGACTCGGAGAAGAGAGAGAGATTCATCAATCTTTGCATTAAATAAAGAAGATTTGGTCTCGCATGGAAGCATTTGACCTGTGCTTTTTGTCTCCATCTCAATAAATGCACAACCCATGTAGATGGGCATGTAATTTTTAATTCAAAAAATAGACGTTAATCATTTTTTTTTTAGGGGTCAGAAGACGTTAATCATTTCATTCGTGCTATAACTAGTGAACTAATAAAATTAGGTGAAACCCAACGGGCTAACAACGACGGTATTAGAGTTGATAGATTAATTTGGAAGTTAAACTTGTCCATGGATTATGCATGGATTATCTAATTAATGAAACTCCAATCGCTATAATACAAAATTATCTTATACGCGATCTATTGGGGTTTTCTCGATTTTATTAACATAATTAAGCACCCGAATACTACATAGCCGTGACTAAAGCATGCATAATTTAAATCACTAAATGACATGCATGATAAATAATAATTATTTTGATGCAACAATTCGCTATACATAACCTAAATGAGACATTATACTAGTTTTTTTTAAGGTTTTATTTTGTCTTATGAATGCGAAACCAAATCCCTTAAAGACTTCGTGAAGCCGCAACCTATATGTGATTAAATATGGCTTAATTTTTATATGCATTAGTAGATTAGCATAAGTTCCTAACTTAAATAACGATATGCATGCTACGCAATAACTAATGAAACGCAACCTACATGCAATAGTAGTCACAAAAAAATAAAAATTAGATCCTAAAGACATATCAAAACCCAAATGGCGAGCAACTTAATCTATCATGCATCTCGACCAAAAAAAAAAAAAAACCTATTATGCATAAATATGCATGCAAGAAGTGATGATGATGATCCCCCTTTCTTTTTTTAAAATTCCAACTGATGATCACTTTCTTTCTTTCTTTCTTTCACCCTCCTTAATCTTTTCCATTCCAATCTCCTACTTGCAAATTTTCCTTTCAAAAACCCCAATGGAGAACAGCCAATAGAGCCTGTGAGTCCGTGTCTTGCGATCGTGTCGTCCCTACCTATCACGCCGCTCGAGAATAAAGGAGAGCTTGCTCTATCGTCATGGATCCTTGCCTTTAGGAAGAGAACATGATGAATAAAAAGTACTCCCATGGAGCATCTTCATTTAAATTGAGGCTGACTAAAATTCATTAAGGCTAAGCTTAGCGTACCTGCAGCTTCAAGAGCCAATTGCAAAGTAGTGATGCTGTAAATTGTGAACTTGACTTGATTTGCCAAGTAGTTTCTTTATATGTGTTATTGACAATTTCTCTGGGGAAAATTACCAAAAAATGTCCTAAATTTATTGCAATTTTGATAATTCAGTCATAAATCTTTTTTTTGTGTGCCTAATTTAGTCATAAACTTTTTGCATTTGTGTCAATTCAGTCTATCTAGCCAATCTTGGCCGGTCGGCACTAACATATAAGGATATATTTTTAATAGTTTAGTTCTAAACTTAAAATTCTTGCTATGTGTTAGGAGAAAATTTTCAAAATCTCACGAGAGGTCATCATGCATTTTTCAAATGTGATTTGTATCGTTCGAGAGATGATCATAATCTTTCAAGAAGTGTTAATGGCTTTTGTTAATTTTTTTGGGCAATTAAGCGTAAATTTTCAAAACACGAAAAGGTTTAGTTCTGGACTTAAAATTCTTGATCTGTTGTTAGGAGGAAATTTTTTAGGATCTTCGGAGCTGAAACTGTGCATTTTTCAAATATGGCTAATAATTTTCAAGAGAGGGTGATAATTATTAAATGGGTTGGTGACTTTCTCTACTTGATTAGTAGTTTGGGGTAATGCCATAAAAACTTCAAACTGGTACATCTGTAACAAATTTATCCCAAACTAATATTTTTATCATAAAAAACCTCAAACTGGTATACATGTGATAAATTTATCCCAAATTAATTTTTTGATCACGAAAACCCTAACTGGTATAGTTGTGACAAATTTACCCCAAGTTTAATTGACTTTTTTTTTTTTTTTCATTTAGCTCATTTTCTTTCTTCTTTATATCACAAAAAAACCCTAGCGACAGGACTTGGTTCTTTTACCCGACATTCCCTTCGATAAATTCTAAATTTTTGGGTAAATTTGTCACATATGTACTAATTTGGAGTTTTTTAGTTTATGGTAAATTTATCACTAATTTAGGATTTTTTTTATGATATTAACTCTAGTAGCTTTGTAGACAAGTGTGGCAATTTCAGAATCGTCCGGATTCTGTTGACGGCGCACAATACACAATGAGACGCCTCCCGTCCGCACACGATCAGGGACCTTATTGCTCCTGATGAACATCTCCCTCTCTCCCCATCTTCACACCCCAAACATTCTCCCCAACTAAAGATACAAACTCCCTGGAAACCCATCTTTTTCCTCCTCATTTTCCCTCCTCTATCTCTCAATGCTTCATGCTCGAGCTTTGGCGACCGAGTAGAAAAAGAAAAAGAAAAAGAAAAAGAAAAAGAAAAAGTTCTTAAAAAATATTAAAATATTATTAAAATTTATCCACGTCAGTGCCAGTCGTGCCATGTAAGGCAGCCAACATCCATGTCAACACTTTCCGGTCAAAATTGGCTAGATGGATTGAATTGACATAAATGCAAAAGGTTTTGTTGAAGTTTAGCAGGATCAAATACACAAATAAGAACACCAAGAAATAATGTGGTTCAGCAATATGCCTACATCCACGGACAAAACTCCCCCTCTCTTTTTTTTTTTTGACTTAGGGAGTAGATCTACCATTATTCATCATATATACAACGTACCCTCTTTTACAACAAGGCAACAAGTAACCAATTACATAAGGAAGAACTAGAAATAGGAAACACGAATAATACAATATCAATAATATCTTCTTTCCAAGAATAGGGAAGAGCAAATCTCGCCAACACTCCCCCTCAAGTTGGGGCGAAGACTTCGTCGAAGGTCAACTTGTCCACCACAGTTTGGAAAACCCCTTTTGACAATGCTTTGGTGAAGACATCTGCAAGTTGATCCTC
>BCNH02000006.1:32908048-32928047 GCA_001662345.2 Metrosideros polymorpha var. glaberrima | reverse complement strand
AAAAAAAAAAAAAAAAAAAAAACCTCACATCTAAATTATTAACTCGGCGAAATAAAAAATCTTTCTGTCTTAAATAATGCATATCAACTAGAAATTCTGGCACAACCAAACATAGGTGCTCCACAATGTTGGAAGATCAATTTCAAGATTAGATTACAAAATATAATGAGAGGCGTGTATTTTCATATCCATGTTGCTAAAATGGCAAAATGGATTTGGATGAGATAAATTAGAGAAATTATAGTCAGCTTTTGGTGTTGATTAACCGTCTGATACGGTTATCTAAGAGGACCTTTTGTAATGCTCTCGACTTTCGCATCCAATAACTCAAGTAGTAGAATGCCCAGGTCCCTAATGGTGAATTCTTTATCGACTGTGTACCTTATATTTATACGAACATATCGAGCAAGTTGGAATTCATGAATCTACAATAATGTCGTCCATGTACGTAATAAAGCTACATTACCATGAATCGATCAATGAAAACAAGGGATCCAGAGAAACAAAACAATCATGTCGTCCATATATGTCCTCCATTGTTGTCAAGTGTCCATTTATATCGGGGATAGATGAGGGGAAATTCTCTTGATTATGCTAATTGCACATTAAAATACACATGTTTAGCCAAAAACATGAAACGATGATCATTTTATGATCGGGTAAGATTCACCCAATTCCGTCTATAGCACCTCGCGCCAAAATTGTTTTTTTTTTTTTTTTTCTTGATGATGGCTTTTATATTTATGATAATGATCTCTACATACAGACATAGAGAAAATAGCTCAAAACACTCATCGAAGTTTACTGAAACAGAAAAATATGAAAAATTGGACCTCGCCGTGCATTTCTTGAATTTCATGCTTTTTTGGCAGTGTATTAATCATTTATTAATGCAGGTTGGGATTGTATTTCAGCAATGTTAAGTTTTCGCCTTCTTGGCTTACATCCTACTCCTTGCTCTAATAAAGAATAATAAGAAGTCTCTGCAAGAAAAAGCCACATATTAGATGTACAATATGCATTGCACACGTTAATGAAAAATATAATAGAGGGTTAATGGACGTAATAAAATGAAAGTGAAGTAGCCTCAAAATTCAAAATTTAACAAAGGGAATTGCTCAGTTTGATATATGGTTGATGCAATTCATAAGAAAAGCAACAGTCTTACCTTCATTTGAAACGGTGGCGAATGTTCTCTGGCATATTTGGATGGCTCGCAACAACAGAATTTTCAGGGGAAGCAAACCAAATGCAAGAGAAACAGTTGAATCAGCTCGGATTATGCAACAAAATGTCAAAAAATGGGGACTTTATGATTCTAAGACAGGACAGAAAGGGGATCTTACCTCCTCCAAGGTTTGGAAAGCTCCAGCGGAAGGCTACTTGAAAATCAATGTTGATGGATCTCTCGGTGAAGGGTCAATGGATGGCGCAATTTCCTACATATGTCGTGACCACACCGGATGCCTCGTCGAAGGCTTCACTCAGTCCATCCAAGCATCCTCTCCGGCGCAAATTGAAACCCTAGCTGTACTTGCTGCCCTCAAGTTCATCGAGCGAAATCAGTTCGCGGGAGTTCTGTTGGAGTCAGACAGATTAGATCTAGTAAGTGCTTTGAAGATGGGAGACCACTTTAGTTGGGAAGCACATGCCCTTTTTGCAGAATGCTCTTTATTGTTATCCAACTTACCATGCGTGGGCCTTGCTTTCTGCCCAAGAGATGCTAACTCCGTGGCCAATTGGGCCGCGCGAGCCCATAGGAAAAATAGTCTCCCGGCCAACTGGCTTTCTTCCCCTCCTCAAGCCCTTTGGGCTTTACTTTGTAATGACGCCCCTGTTTTGGGCTTTGCTGGCTAAGTCCAGTCTATGATATGAATAAACTCATCTTTCAACCAAAAATATATATATATATTCCCTCGAAATTTGGTAGAGTTTCATGTAATTTTCCCTAAAAGATATTTGAATTTTCTCTCTTCCCTGCAGAAATGCTAGCTGTTAAGACTTGACTTGTCATAAGTCTTCTTCATATAAGACATATTCTCTACTTCTAGATTTGGATCTTATCTTTTGGGTTTCGTTGCACAATTATTTTTTCATATGAATACTTTCTAGATAAATTAATATTTGATTCTATTAACTGTGCTGAAAGAACCACAAGTCCTGCTACGCGGGGCTTTAGGTTCCTACTTTGATATTATGAGAAAATTATCAAAATAGTCTTAAATATATTGTAATTGTGCCAATTCAGTCATAAACTTTTTTTTGCCAATTGAGTGCTAAACATTTTGAATTTATGTAAATTCAGTCCATCCGATTAATTTTGATCGGTTAACGCTGACATTGTAACCGACTGTCATATGGAACGTGAACGGCGCTGAAGTGAATAATTTTTTAAATATTTTTTTCTAATTTTTATTTTTATTCCTTTTTTTAAAATTTTCTTCTTCCTTTGGCTGACAAACCTCACCCAGCCATTAGCAAGCCTTGCCCTCACTGTCTTTGGGCAAGGTCGACCTCACCGGCCCTCGTCTCTAGCTGGTCATCGAGGTTCAGCGACTAGCTAGGGGAAAAAATAAAAAAAATAAAAAAATAAAAATATATATAATATAAAAATATATATTATTAAAATTTGTTCACGTCAGCGTTGATTGTGTCACGTAAGACGGTCGGTGTTCAGGTCAGAGCTAGTCGGCCAAAATTGACTGGATGGACTAAATTGACATAAATACGAAAGATTTATGACTCAATTGGCAAAAAAAAGTTTAGGACCTAATTGGCACAATTGCAATAAATTTAGGACTTTTTTGGTAATTCTCCCATGCTATTATTTATAACAATCTGGCCCAATCCCCGTGGGTCAAGTCGTCAAATGAAATAATATAAATTAACCAAATAAGATGGTGATGATTTTTTTTTTCTTGTGTAAAATGTAAGCATTAGTTATCAAATGAAGTACGGACATCCCCACATTATAAGATGGTGGTGATTTATATCAACTTAAGAAGCCCCTTTCGAGTCCCATCCAAGGTGGGGCCTTCGGATATTACATGCTTTTCCAAAAATTATTGACTTGGTGGCTGACCTGATGGTCCCAATTTTTTGTATACATAATGTTGGTTGTACTTGGCCCATTTCAACGTATATGCACCTAAAAATAAAGAAAACCAAAAACTATGGAACGAAAATAATATATGTCAAGAAGGTTCTATTACACGTTTATGTTAAGTGCATAATTATTCACGACTCTTATTTTCAAACCTTCCATATTCTATCATTCCAATTATTTTATAGTTAATGAGTATAAAGTCCTACATTTGGTATCATTCCTATCACGTTATGGTGGATGACAACAAAGTAAGTTGAATAATATATAGATACCCTCCAGGCTCCAATAAATATTAAATCACATGATAGCCCCATATTTAAAACAAAACCAAGCTATTTGAAATGATCTAAATAAGATCATGATGCGTATTTTATGTACAAATGGAAATTAGAAAATTAATAGTAAATTACCTATTCACAAACAATCTATTGACGCAAACGAATTAACTTAGAAGGACACTATAACATGATAGTGCATGTTCCAAAAATTTAGGATGTTAGAGGATAATTAAGAAAAGTTATATAGCATGATACATTCCATTTAGTAAAGAAATGATATTAGAAAATTAATAGAAATATTTGATTATGCATGATTGTGGACACTATAAAACCGACAAAGTAAATGCGATAAGATAAAACAGAAGAACCTATCATTACAACAAGACCAAAATTATTGTATAATGTTAAAGGGTCATTTTACATGATTGTGAATATTTGATGAAAAGAGTTGAATGAAAACTTGATCACCCTTATGACTAATGCATAATCAGATATAACTCTTATCAATTCACAATTAGTATAATTTTGGAAGAGAGTTGAATAATATTTAGATACACAACAACAGCAAAATATTTTCACAAATAAATGATGTTAGACGATCATAATGAGAGATACCTCTAATGATATAATTTTTTAATATGAATAGAACATATTTTGCGAATGAGTGAATGTCATTAAACGATAAAAATGAATTGAAAGTTTTGGAGAGCGTGTGGAGGGATGATATGCACGAGTCTGGGTAAATTTGTTTGTGTCGAGAATTATAGCACTTGAGTGTTGATAACAAATCATCCCTCCACACGCTCTATCATGTTATAGTGTCGGACCACATATCGACACTCTTCTTGGAGCTATAAAGGCTTACAAGTCCTCAGAGGTTGCTCCGAAAAGACAACAAAATATCTTTCGAAAAGAGTTCGACCAAAAAAAAAAAATCTTTCGAAAAGAGAAGCCCCATCCTTCAATTATTGTTCAAGTTGTGATTTGGATGGTGGGGATAACTTCTCCAGGATATAGTTGATGCAATTCGAATTGTTGATCCTGTTTTGTGTGCGCGCGCTCTTTCCAAAAAGAAAAAAGCAAATTACAAAAATATTATTTTGATAAATTATGAGTAATTAGATGTGAATAATGGTGACAATATTTTGTACGTTGTGAAAGTTTGAGGTGTTTCGAGTTGAGAAAATATCAATCTCAATATTTAAATTAAGTAAATATCAAAATATAAAATAAGTTTATACAAATCGATGTGAATTGAACGTCAGTAATGAGGAATCAAGTAAATCCTAATGTAGATATATAATCGACAAATAAAAAAGATTTGACTTTCTCGATTTGCATTTTGGACTTATTCATCAAAGGCTTAAAAATTTTATATAAAAAATAATTAATCTGTTATTTTCATTCTCCAAACTGTGGAAACTATTTTACTGGTATTTGTAGAGTTATAGAGTTGTGCTGTTTTTTTTTAAAAGTTTTGTTTGTTTTATGAAAAATGAATGATTTTAAAAACATTTTGTAAATAATTTCTTGTATCGCTTATAAAAATGAATAAAGGAAAAATATTTTTATTATTCACGAAAATATTTAGACATAAATTGTTGTCGAAAATGAAATCATTTTTCATTGATTAATTACTTCAAACAATACAAGTGCTCAATTCAGTTAAATATTTTTTAAAATATTCATTTTTCGTGAAATAAATTAAGCTTAAGTTAAAGTCTAAATTCCCTATTAATATAAAGGATGTATATCATGGACTTGCTTTAATGTGGTATGAGTGAGAGACGTCTTCTAATTGATTCCCCACATTCTATTTTGAGTTTGCACAGGTTCGAGGCATTGTTTATTATTTTTGGCTAATTCTCCTCTTTATAGAGATTCCTAGCATTTATTCGGTTTTAATATTGTGGGCTCTTCTTCACTGCTCCTGACAATGAAAGCTCTCGTGCCGCTTGTCTTCATCACTTCCAAGAAATAAGCATACGTATGAAAATTAATGGGTTATTATTACGAAAAATTTCAAATTAAAATATTTATGATAAATTTATAATTTTTTTAATCATGATAAATTTATAATTTTTTTTATAGACATCAAATCAAACCAGAGCATCGTCCGAGCATGCGACAACTTTCTCAAGGACTATCAGCACGTACTACATTCAGTTTCATACGTTGGAGAACATAAAATTGGAAGAAAGAGCTAATATTATAGACTTCGGTTGTGGAGAAATTTTTGTCATCTCAGTATATTTGTATAAGTTATCCATGTCATTTCATATCGTTCTCATATTGCTCCAACGTGATTACAAAGTACTTTTTCTTTTAAAATCAGTGAAGACACGTTAATTCTTGTTAATTTTAAAGTTAACTTATATTGTATTTTGTCACTTTTGTTTTTCTCTCGTTAAATTGCAGTCACAATTAAGTCTTGATCTCGTGTCATGATTGGAATTGCCAACACCTGCAACGACGAACCATTATCTAATTCTGTCCGCGAAACTTCAAACGCATGTATGTCCTCCGTTCGACATCAATATTTGTGCGATTCTCACGGCGACGAAAAAGTTCATGATTTCTAGTTTCTAGGAAGTGCGTGGATCGCAATATCATAACTGGAATACAACGTATGAGCGCGACCTGTTTTTTTGACGACTATACCAGATGAACTTCAGTTGTTGATCAGGAAACTAAAAGCAGACTCGTCCTCAGTTTGGTTTTAGTCCAACCAGACTATGGGAGTTCGCATTCAGATTGCTCTTGTAAACTAGGATGCTCTCTACATTCTTACTTTTACCATAGAAGGTGAATTGTTACAGCACACGAAGAGCGCAACGACCCGAAAGAGGCAATTGACTTAAGTTTTTAAGTTGTTCTTCAGAGTCACATTCTGCTCTAGTTTCTATTATGGACGTGATCTCTCTTCATCTATTAGTTTAAATTTTGAAGTTAGACTTTTTAATAATAAAAAAAGAAAAGAAATGATAATCACTTTATGAATGGGTGCGATTTACCGCCAAAATTCTTTTTCTTGACGACGATTCTATTTTTATGATATAAAAATAGAGAGAAAAATATAGTTCGGAAAAAAAAAATCGAAAACAGGACTTTCTTGTGCATTTGTTGAATTTCAGGCTTTTTTGGCAAGGGATTCATATTTAGTTAATGCAGCCTAAGAAGTCTTTGCGAATAGCGGGCCCCACATGTCAGATGTACGGTGTACAAGTTGTGATGGGAGACGTGTGGTCACGAGATGATTTATTATCTCTTTGCCGATGATCGTCGATTCATTGGTCAAAGTCATCCAATGAGAATGAGAGGGACGGTAGTCTGAAAGAAATTTGGCCATTTTCTTATTTTTTCTTATTATTAATTTATTACTCTTACAGACGGTGTTATTATTATTATTTTCCCTAACTATTGACACATTGACGCTGCAAGAGAAGCTTCTTCACACGAAATATGTCGCAATTAGATAACTCGGCCCCAGTCGTCCGGACACGCGAATGGAACTCGTGACCTTGCTGAAGAAAAACGATTAATTCACCAATTGGCCAACCACCTTGATGTTTTGTCAAGAAGAAGACTGCAAAGTATTAAAGATCTCAAAATGTAAGTGCTACAAAAGCATTCGTAAGTAAGACTATCGCATTGCTCAGTATTTTGCCTACCGACTAGTGATCCATTGCATTTTAGCACTCCATGGCACGATTAATGGTAGCTAATCGTCCGAATCCTTCTTCGGCCAATAGAGAGGTGCCCATTATCATTCAATGTGTTAAATTTGTGGGTCTCACAGTGAGTCTTGTGGAATTCGTGAAGGCCTCCTCCTCTAGAAGGCCTGCATCCATGAACAAGAGTTACGGGATTCGGATATTGATCTGGAGTGGCCATCCGATGCCAAAGTAATTGGAGAGGAGAGTGTATATCGGGAAATACTAAATGAGGAAGAAGAAGCTTACCTAGATCGCTCTTTTAGTACTTATAAGGGTGAATTATTTTGGTCATTGGATGTTGGTTCATAAGTTGTGGTCTAATTATTGCTGATAGCTACATGTCATGACAAGTGGCTATTTCATGATATGTCGTGTCGAACCGTCCTCATTGACCAATAAACTCTTGAGTTAGTGGTTCCACTGTTGCCTTTCCAATGGGATAGCTTTTAGGTGGAGTTCTTTTCAGTGTGCCCCTTGTCGGATCTACCCGACTCTCCTTGTCACCTCTGCATATCGTCTCTCCTTTGCCATACTCGTCGGGAAGCACACATGATTAACTGTCCAAATGAGCTTGGCATACCGAGCAAGACATCGAGGAGAGAACAAGTCAAGTCGTTATCGAATACTCCATGGGAAGGTGGGATCAATTAAAGCAATTAGGACTTTTCGTGTGCGTGCGGGCGTAAGAAAAGTCCTCTAGCAACGAATGCTCTTGATTTCCACTTGCAACAATTCAATTTGTAGAATACTTAGGTCCCCATGCTGAAATTTCAGGAAAATTTTTCCAAAAAAACTAAACTTATCGCACTTTTGCCAATTCAATTCAAAACCTTACAATATTGCCAATTGAGTCTTGAACATTTTCACTTTTTTCCAATTAAGTCCATCCGGTCAATTTTGACCGAAAATAGCTAAAGTGGACATTTTAAAATAATTTTTTTATGACTTTATGATTTTTTTCTTTTTTTTTTCCCTTATCTTTTTGCCAATGGCTAACGAACGGCCACCATTCACAGGCGGTCACCGCATTGGCTAGGGTGAGGGTTCGCCTCGCCAAGGCCACAGCAGCCTCGCTCACCTCGCCCATCCTGGCCTAGGCAAGGGTCGGCCTCGCCCGATATAAGTGAGGCTAGTCCACACCCTCGCCTGCCTTGTCCAACGTCGCCTAGGCCGAAGTGATGCCTAGCGAGGCCGCCGTGGCCTAGGTGAGGGTCGGCCTTGCCATATTGGGCGAGGCTAGCCCTCTTCGGCCACCGCCTATGGCCCTTCACCAACCACGCAAAAAGAATAGGGAAAAAAAGAAAGGAAAAAATCAGAAAAATTATAAAATTCAAATAAATATTAAAATATCATTAAAAATTATCCACGTCAGCGCCGGCCGTGCCATGTAGGACAGTCGGCGTCCAAGTCAGCAATTTTCGATCAAAATTGGCCAAATGGACTCAATTGGAAAAAAGTAAAAATATTTAAGACTCAATTGGCAAAATTGAAAAATTTAGGATTGAATTGACAAAAGTGCAATAGGTTTAGGATTTTTTGGACAAATTTTCCCTAAACTTTCTATCTAGTGTGACCTTATATTCAAAGAAATTTATCGAGCAATCTTGAAAGTACAGGAACGAAACGTAGAGTGTTATTCGATAGTATATCCCACACCTCCACGAGTGAGATTAACTATCAATTCCATGGCCCACGGGACAGCTAATTAATTGACTCGCGGCTGTGCTTGGTGATACTGTCAGCTTCAATCTTGCTATTGCATTGATGTTGACCAATGACTCGGTTGTTGACTTCATGTGTCCATTACAGTTCTATAAATGCCTAGGACATACGTGGTTCGTTTGCACACACATTCGCGCCTCTAGAAACAAGAAAAACCCACCCTCATAAGAAAAATTCCTGTCATGGCATTATCTCAAAAACAATTCTCAGTTCCATACCAGGTATTTTTTACCGAGTGGAGGGATCTTCTCCAAAATCGCTATCACTTCAAGAAGGGGGATCTTGACTATGCTAACTGCGCATTAAAATGCATTATTGATCAAAAGCATGAACGGCAATTACTGTACGATCGGGTATGATTTTTCCAATTGCGCCTATAACACCTCACGCCAAAGTCGTTCTTCTTGATGATGGCTTCTACATTTTGGGACATCCATCTCTACGTAAAAAAAAAGAGAAAATATAGCTCAAAACGACCATAAGTTTTTCTCTGAAAAGAAAAAAAAAAGAATCGAAAACAAGACTTCGTTATGCATTTCTTGAATGTCATGTTTTTTTTGCCACAAATACGTAATTTATTAATGCAGCTTGGGATGGTATTTAAGCAATATCAAGTTTTCGCATTGTTGACTTACATCCCGGTCATTGCTCTAAAACAGACTAATAAGTCTTTGCAAATAAAGGGCCACGCCTATTAGATATGTGATGTGCAAGTTGTGATGTGAGACGTGAAAGGTTCACTTTATGAAGGGTTAATACCACGAAAAATCCCAAATTAATATATTTGTGACAAAGTTACTCCAAATTATTTTTTTGTTCACGAAAAACCCTAAACTGATACATTTGTGATAATTTTACCCCAAACTGCTACACATGTGACAAATTTTCCTCCGTCAGCTTCTGTCAAATTGCTGAGTTTGATGACACGTAACAGTTGATAAAATATACTAGTTTTGGGTTTTATCCTACGTTTGTCTCAGGTTTGCCAGTTTGTGATTTTTCGTGGTATTAATACAATTTAACAGAAACTAACGGAGGGTAAATTTGTCACAGGTGAACCAGTTTAGGGTAAATTTATCACAAATATACCAGTTTGAGGTTTTTCGTGGTCAAAAAATTAATTTAGGGTAAATTTGTTACATGTGTACCATTTTGGGATTTTTCGTTGTCAAAAAAATAGTTTAGAGTAAATTTGTCACAAGCGTATCAGTTTGGGGTTTTTCATGGTATTAACCCCTTTATGAATAGTTGAGATTTACTGCCAAAATTCTTGTTCTTGATGATGAGTCCATATCTATGATATAAAAATTGAGAGAAAAATATAGCTCGGAAAACAAATCGCAAACAGGACTTTGTTGGGCATTTGTTGAATTTCACGCTTTTTTGGTAAGGGATTCGTATTTAGTTCATGCAGCCTAAGAAGTTTTTGCAAATAGCGGGCCCCACATATCAGATATACGGTGTACAAGTTGCGATGGGAGACGAGTGGTTACCAGATGATGTATTATCTCTTTGCTGATGATCGTGGATTCATTAGTCAAAGTCATCCAATGAGAACGAGAGGCACTGTCACGCCCCGAACCCTCGAGCGCGCGACCATCCCTTTCACTTGTCCAATGGTCAATAAAATTTCGACGTCCCAGGATGCGTTGATGAACCATTCATTTTATCTTTCAATTAGCGCATGCGAAAACATAAACAACCCATGACAGTGGGGATAGCAGGAAAAACAGCGTTACCAATAACAGAACAAACAGCATTACCAAAACATACCTTTTTATTTATCAACACGTTAACCCTATGAAGTTTATATTTACAAGCCCTTACTATCGGGCCACTTCCTACACGACCAACACAAAGAGGTACCAGGGTCAGGGTTAACCTATCTCCTTTACACAAGGGTACCTTGAACCGTACCCGTCAGCCTTCCGTTCTATGGACCTGAAAAATGGTTAACAACAACTAATGAGATAAAATCTCAGTAAGTTAACCGCCTAAACCTCGCGTAGGATACCAATTCACCCCGAGCATCCTTAAGCATGCCATCTAATACAGGTTCGAGCAAATCACTCACCGAGTAATTAACAATTCACAGGCACTCTTACCTCGCCTTGGTACATGCACACGCCCTGCATGTTATTAGTTATAATCGCATTCTAAAACTATGCATCAGCCAAGGCATGTAATCAAATACAATCTCGTTTCTTCTTTTTATTTAATCATCGCACTCATGAAACGTGCTCATGCCATAACTCGTCGTCACAACCCGCGTAAAGTTCACGCCTCAGGTGTGCGACGTCGCCACAACCCGCGTAAGGTTCACACCTCAGGTGTGCGACAATTGGCCTCGTCAGGCTCAACTATACCCCGCGTCAACACGCATCAGGGTAGCCCGCGTAAAGTTCACACCTCAGGCTTGATTCTTAACCCCGCGTAAACACGCCTCAGGGTAATAATCGTTAACCCCGCGTAAACACGCCTCAAGGTTGATTTTATCAAACAATCATGGAAATACCACATTTTCTGCACTCATGCTACGATCATGCTCACACATCAATTAATGCCATTTTCACGATAAAATTCGCACGTGATCACATCGACGTGCTTTCCATGCCAAACTCTGCATGCCTCACATTTCAAGCCTAGTGGATTATTCGATCACTTAAAATTCAGCATTCGAGCATATCGCCACATCAATTACCAATGCCACATTAAAAGTACATTATTTTCTACTAAAATATTTTTAGGCACATGGAAGGTAAATTCTACGGCCAATCTCATTATAAACATGTCCAGCATAATCAGCATAAAATTCTAACCATTAACTCAATCCGGGTTAATTAACCCAACCATGGTTAATTAACCTAACCGTGGTTAATTAACCTAACCGTGATTAATTAACCTAACCAAGGTTAACTAACCCAACTATGGTTAACTAACCTAACCAAGGTCAACTAACATAACCATAGTCTATTAACCTAACCAAGATTAATTTAACCCAACTATAGTTTAGCCAAACTAACCATAGTTAAAAGTCTAATTGCACCTTAAACTAACCCTAAGTGCAATTAGTAGCCTAATCAAGGATTAGGGGGTTAACTCACCGTTTAACGGCGAGACTACTACGACGACGACGGCAGTGACGGCGTGAAGAGGGTGATGGTGGTGGCTCGGCTACGGCGCGTACACGAAAAATGGGTCTTGACGGCGGCTCGACTCGGTTCGGCACAACGCGGCTACACGACGATGTACGGTGGCAATGGCGCTCCGAACGGCCCCAAGAGCGCGGCTTGAGCTTGGCAAAGGTGTGGTATGGCTTGGGGGTTTCGGCGGCAAGATTTGGGAGCCAAAACAAGAAGGAAAAGTGGAGAAAATGGAAGAGAGGGGGGGGAGCTCCGAATTTGAGAGGAAAAAGAGAGAAATGAAGAGTGAAAGAGAGAGAGTGAGAGTTGTCTTGCAAATCTTATCCAACTTGCATTATTGCACTCAAATAATGCAACTTGTCCTCTTGAATTCAAGACAACTTTCAAGCCAAAATTATTGGACAAGAAAGAAAGGGACAAGGAGAGAGAGAGAGAGAGAGAGAGTGGTCTTGCACTTCATTAAACCAAGGTTGCAATAATGCAACTTTTTCCCCAAAATATCTCATTTGATGTCTTGATTTTCAAGACCACTTTCAATCCAATTAATTGAGACAAGGATTGAAAGCAATGGAGAGAGAGAGAGAGATAGGTTTGGCCAAAGGGGGGTGCATGAAGAAAAACAAGACCAAACCTTAATTAGCTTTGTCTTGCTTCATTTAAATGCAATCTTCCAAAAACTTCACTTTCAAGAAGGGCAAAAGGGTAATTTCCACCATTGACACTATTCTTACGGGCTGGCACTGTTCACGTGGGCCTTGTACTATTCACGTGGGCTTGGCTCGAATTTTTTTTACAGGCCCAACGGGCTTAAGATTCAATGAGTTTTTCATTTTGGGCCAAAACGGGCCAAAGAGGGCAAAATGGTAATTTTCCAATTTGGCACTATTCATTCGGCACTATTCACAGCCCGCACTACTCAAGTGGGCTTGACACTGCTCACATGGGCTCGGGTTTGAATTTGACGAGCCCAATGGGCTAAAAACCCAATAGGTTCTTAAAATGAGCCAAAAATGGGCTTCGGGGGTAAAATGGTAATTTTTCATTATGGGCCCTCTTGAAATCCGAAAATAAAATAAATTAGGCCCGGTGGTTGTGCCCAGCCCAAAACGTCTCTTCTGCAAAAAATTAGGGTTTTTCTACAAAAGTTGAAGTCGTTTCTGTTGACCTAAAACGACGACGTCTGAAGCGCGCCGATTCCTTTAAATATAACTTTTGGCACGTTGATTTCGCCACTCGCGCCTTGCCCGAGTGGTATTCGGGAATGAAACTAATGGTCCGATCCTGGGTTCGAAACTTGGAGGCGGTGACTTTGGTTGCTTCGGTTGCCCCTCCTCCCTTACTCGCGCGCCGTTTCCAATAAATAAAACTTTTGGCGCTTCTGTCTCACCGTTCGAACTTCAGTCGAGTGGTAAGAGACAGCATAGTCCGAAGTCCCGAGTTCGAAACTCACAGACGACGGCTTCAGTTGATTCTCCCCCGTTATTCGTGTGCCGTATACTTTAAATAAAACCTTTGGCATTGAAATCCCAAAAGTCGTGCCTTAGCTGAGTGGCAGGCGCACGAGACGCGCACAAGACAGCGGAGGTCCGCGGTTCGAAACCCGTGGACGACGGCCTCTGTTTCCATTCTCTTCTTTCTTTCCCTTTTGCAAATTGGTTCAAAATTCCAATCACACGATTTGTTCTAAATTTAATTTCGACGATCGTCCTTCGATTATTTCTTACTATCGAGAATTCGGAATATTACATTATTCCACATCGTCGAAATTTGGGATATCACAGGGACGGTAGTCTGAAAGAAATTTGGCCATTTTCTTATTTTTCATATTCTTAATTTATTACTCTTACCGACAGTTTTATTATTAATGTTTTCCCTAACTATTGACACATTAATGCTACAAGAGAAGCTTCTTCACACAAAATATGCCGTGATTAGATAACTCGGCCCGAGTCGTTCGGCATTTTGCTCACACGCAAATGGAACTCGTGACCTTGCGGAAGAAAAACGATGAATTCACCCATTGGCCAACCACCTTGATGGTTTGTCAAGAAGAAGACTACAAAGTATTAAAGATCTCAAAATGTAAGTGCTACAAAAGCACTTGTAAGAAAGACTATCGCATTGCTCAGTATTTTGCCTAACGATTGGTGATCCATTGCATTTTAGCACTCTATGGCACGATTAATGGTAGTTGATCATCCGAATCCTTCTTCGGCCAAGTGCCCAATATCATCCAATGTGTTAAATTTGTGGGTCTCATGATGAGTCTTGTGGAATTCGTCAAGGCCTTCTCCTCTAGAAGGACCTGCATCCACGAACAAGAGTTACGGCATCCGGATTTTGATCCCGATTGGCTGTTCAATGCCAAAGTAATTGGAGAGGAGAGGGTATATTGGGAAGTATTAAATGAGGAAGAAGAAGCTTACCTAGATCGCTCTTTTGGTACTTATAAGTGTGAATTATTTTGGTCATTGGATGTTGGTTCATATGTGGTGGTCTAATCATTACTGATAGGTACATGTCATGACAAGTGGCTATTTCATGACATGTCGTGTCGAACTGTTCTCATTCACCAATAAACTCTTTTAGTGGTTCCACCGTTGCCTTTCCAATGGGAAAGCTTTTAGGTGGAGTTCTTTTCAGTGTGCCCCTTGTCGGATCTACCTGACTCTCCTTATCACCTCTGCATATTGTCTCTCCTTAGCCATACTCATCGGGAAGCACACATGATTAACAGTCCAAATGAGCTTGGCATACCATGCAAGACATCGAGGAGACAGCAAGTCAAGTCGTTATAGAATACTCCATGGGCAGGTGGGATCAATTCAAGCAATTAGGACTTTTCGTGTGCGTGCGGGCGTAAGAAAAGTCCTTTAGCAACGAATGCTTTTGATTTCCACATGCAACAATTCAATTTGTAGAATACTTAGGTCCCCATGCTGAAATTTCGGAGAAATTTTTCCAAAAAAAACTAAACCTATTGCACTTTTGCCAATTCAATTCAAAACCTTACAATATTGCCAATTGAGTCTTAAACATTTTCACTTTTTTACAATTAAGTCCATCCGACTAATTTTGACAGGAAATGGCTGAAATGGACATTTTTAATTTTTTTATGATGAATTTTTTTTCTTTTTCCCTTTTCTTTTTGCCGGTGGCTAACGAACGGCCACTGTTCACGGGCGGTGGCCAGCGAGGGTCAGCCATGTTAGGCGTCGCACTGGCTAGGGTGAGGGCTAGCCTCACCAAATCTAGCGAGGCCAACCCTCGCCAAGGCCGCAGTGGCCTCGCTCACCTTGCCCATCATGGCCTAGGCAAGGGTCGGCCTCGCCCGATATAGTGAGGCTAGTCCACACCCTCGCCCGCCTTGTCCAACGTCACCTAGGCCAAAGCGACACTCGGCGAGGCTGCCGTGGCCTAGGTGAGGGTCGATCTCGCCATATTGGGCAAGGCTAGCCCTCATCGGCCACCGCTTGTGGCTTGTGGCCCTTCTCCAGCCACGCAAAAAGAATAGGGAAAAAAAGAAAAAATCTGAAAATTATAAAATTATAAAATTCAAAAAAATATTAAAATATCATTAAAAATTGTCTATGTCAGCGTTGACCGTGCCATGTAAGATGGTTGACGTCAAAGTCAGCAATTTTCGATCAAAATTGGCCATATGGACTCAATTGGCAAAAAGTGAAAATGTTTAAGACTCAATTGACAAAATTGAAAGATTTATGACTGAATTGATAAAAGTGCAATAGATTTAGGACTTTTTGGACAATTTTCCCCTAAACTTTCTGTGATATCCCAAATTTTGACGATGTGGAATACTGTAATATTTTGAATTTTCAACAGTATGAAATAATCGAAGGATGATCGTCGAAGTTAATTGTTTTAGAACAATTTGCAAAAAAAGGGAAAAGAAAGAAGAGAATGGAAACAGAGGCCGTCGTCCACGGGTTTCGAACCGCGGACCTCCGCTGTCTCGTGCGCGTCTCGTGCGCTTGCCACTCGGCTAAGGCACGACTTTTGGGATTTCAATGCCAAAGGTTTTATTTAAAAAATACGGCACAAGACTAACGGAGGAGAATCAACCGAAGCCGTCGTCTGTGAGTTTCGAACTCGAGACTTCGATTTGTGCCGTCCCTTACCACTCGACTGAAGTTCGAACGGTGAGACAGGAGCCCATGATCATTGAAACCATTAATTGTGTGGGTCCAACGGTGAAACCCACATGATCAACGGTCTAGACAAGGTTGGCAGATTATGTTTTTTCTGTCCAGTCAACATCGAAAAGAGAATTCAGTTTGAGTCATTGTGGAATGCTCCAATAGTGAGTCGGATCACTGATCAGTAAAGCAGTTTGGACTTTTCTTCTGTGTGCAAGCATAAGAATATTCTTTTGAGAATGCTCTTGACTTCCATATCCAACAACTATATTAACAGATTGGTCAGATCTCTCGTGAGTTTTTCATTGAGCGTGTACTTATATTCGTACAAATTTATCGAGCAATCCGGAGTATATACTTATTCTATACGTGGGTGCAACAAGGGATCCAAAGTCACAAATGTTGATGCCAAAAGAAGACATTAAAAATAAAAGGGTAAACTAATAAAAATAAGCACGTAGTCTTTGCTGGAGACCATATATGTTATAGAACACTTTGCAGTCTGCGTACATTCGATTAATAACCACTGGCTTGTCCGAGCACCTTTCATTTTTTCATCCATTCCCAAATAATTTAAACTTTTGAGAAAATTTTTTATCTAACCAAATATCTCACAACCAATTAAAGGTCGCGGTTGTGGACTTCCGACACTCCTTGTTTCGTCTATGTACTCTTTCCATTATGTTCGTTCTCTTACATGTCCTTGTTCGTTCGATGTGGTTACATCCGCATCTCGTATATCACATGTAACGCCCTATTTACACGTGAAGTAGAGTATTAAGTGATTCTATACATACTGTCCGACCATTCTGCATAAACTGTGGAAGGATGGAGTGAAAGTCTTCTTCAGTCTCGACGTCAAGGGTCTGTTTGGTAACGATTCTGATCCCAAAAAATGATTTTGTTCGGAAGTAATTCTTTCTTATTCTGATTCTTGGATGGGTTTCAGAGAATCAGAAACGTGTTTGGTAATTACACAAAATTTTTGTTCCTGGAATAGAAACGCGTTTGGTAACTACATATGATTTTTGTTCCCAGAAACAATTTATCTTCATAATTTTTTCATTAAAGTCAAATAATTATATCTTGTAACTATAAAGTACCTATGCCATCATACAAATACAATCACAAAGAAAAAAGATTTTTTGTAACATATTAAATAAAGAAGTGATGAAAAATATACATATGTACATTTATCTTAGAGAAATGAAGAGTTATTGTTGATGATGAAAAATAGAAGAGAAAATATATATAAAAAAAATCAAGCGAGGTTGTGTGTGTGGGGGTGGGGGTGGGTGTGGGAAGGAAAGAGAGAGAGAGAGAGAGAGAGAGAGAGAGAAGAAGGAGGTGACTCTTAGCAACTGCGTGTCAAGGAAAGAGTAGAAGGTGTGCATTGATGAATTGTAAAGCAACCATGGGAACGAGAAACGCTCTTGCATTGTGATGCATTTACCTTCACTAATTTTAGTCCCCCCATAACAAAAAGCATCAACAATAGAAAGAAAGATTTAATTAGCTTCAAGCATTTTGAATCCCCCCGCAAAAAAAGCAACCACCTTCACCTTCTCCTTCATCATTCCTTGCTGCACCAATATTACCACAAAAGAGAGAGAGAGAGAGAGAGAGAGAGAGAAATTATTTAAAGGTAGTGTATTAGCTATATATATGTATGTTTTCTCATGCGAAATAAGAGAAGCAAAAAGAAAGAAGAAAAAGAAAAAAAAAAGAAAAAAAATTAAAAATAAAATAAAATATTATTAAAAATTGTCCACATCAATGTCGGCCGGCAAAAAAGATTGAACTGACAAAAGTGCAATATGTTTAGATTTTTTTGACAATTTTTAGAAAAAATTAAATAAAAATTAAAAATAATAAAATATTATTAAAAATTGTCCACATCAGTGTCGGTTAGCCAAAAAGATTGAATTGGCAAAAGTGTAATATGTTTAGATTTTTTTGACAATTTTTTCTATGTTTCTCAAAAGTGATTCTGGAACAAAAAATAATTTTTTTTATGATTCTTATTTAAGCTTCAAAACTGATTTTGGGAATACTTTTTGGAATCAGAATCATTTTTTTTTGTCAGAATCATTTTTTTTACCAAACGAGATTCAGCTTCAGGGAGCAGAATCAGATAATCAGAATCTTTACCAAACAGGCCCCAAGTGTCTTAATCCACATGGGGAATTCGTCCGGTCTTCTTCCACACCGTGTTCGCTGAGGGGAGGAGTCTTCTCCAAAGTCACTATCACTTCAAGTGGGGATGTGAATTCTTGTGCCACTTTCTCTTCCATCCAATCTTGACTATTGAAGTCAAGTGTCATAATCCACATGGGAATTCGTCCGGTCTTCTTCCACGCCGTGTTCGCCGAGGGGAGGAGTCTTCTCCTAAATCACTGTCACTTCAAGTGAGGATGTGAATTCTTGTGTCACTCTCTCTTCCATCACATCTTCCGCCCATGATGGACCGATGTACGATCCTTGAGAGGAATTCTCTTCACTATGCTAACCGCTCATTAAAACACATTTTTAACCAAAAACATAAAACGGTAGTAACCTTATGATCGGGTAAGATTAACCCAATTGCGCTTATAACACCCAAAAATTATTTTTTCTTGATGATGGCTTCAATGTTTATGATAACGATCTCTACATACGAACAAAGACAAAATGTCGCTCAAAACACCCATCGATATTTCTGAAAAAGAAAAAGAAAACAATTTGAGAAAAGGACTTTGGTTTGCCTTTGTCGAATTTCTCTGCTTTTTTGGCAGCGAATTCATTATTTATTAATGGAGGTTGAGATTGTATTTTGGCAATATTAAATTTTTGAGGTATTTTCTTTTTTCTACATGTACTGTTTGGCCATTTTCTAATAGCATAAATTCTGGGGGGATGGAGTGAAAGTCCTCCGTTGACTTAAAGTGTCTATCCACATGGGGAATCCGTCCGGTCTTCGTTTATGCCGTGTTTTACCGAGAGGAGGGATCTTCTCCAAAATCGCTATCGCTTCAAGAAGGGGGATCTTGACTATGCTAAGTGCACATTAAAATGCAATTTTGATCAAAAGCATGAAACGGCAATCACTGTACGATTGGGTATGATTTTTCCAATTGCGCCTATAACACCTCACGCCAAAGTTGTTTTTCTTGACGATGGCTTCCACATTTTGGGACATTGATCTCTACGTAAAAATAGATAGAAAATATAGTTCAAAACAACCATAAGTATTTTTTTTGAAAAGAAAAAAAGAATCGAAAAGAGGACTTCGTTATGCATTTCTTGAATGTCATGTTTTTCGACCACAAATACGTAATTTATTAATGCAGCTTGGGATGGTATATCAGTAATATCAAGCTTTCGCATTTTTGACTCAAATCCCGATCCTTGCTCTAAAACAGACTAATAAAAGTCTTTGCAAATAAAAAGGCCTCTAATAAAAGACTAATTCATACATACTAGTAACGCTCTCCCCATGTTCAGTGCGCAATTCGGTTCATTATTCCCTCCTTCGCCATCCTAGAATTCTGCTAGGAATTGTTCCTTATCCAAGCCCTCTAGTCCTGGTGACCACTCCCCGCCTCGTTGGACTAGGTCATAAGTTTTGAGCTTGATTTGAAAAGTTTGATTACTCTATTTGAAAGATAAATAGGGTTTAGGTACAACAATGAATATCATGCAAGAATTTAGACTTTTCTAGTGTCATTACATTTAGTAACCAACAGATGTGGATATCATAATCTCGCAATTAGATTTAGATTCAGTCCTCGAGTTTGTTGATGCCTTCTATCTGAGCCTCTTGTTTGGAATGCACATCTCCTACTTTCTGAGCTGCTTTATATGTTGGAAGAAATGATGTACCTGCAGTAGAAAACAT
>BCNH02000006.1:32895662-32907817 GCA_001662345.2 Metrosideros polymorpha var. glaberrima | reverse complement strand
CAAAAGTTCTTTATCCATGACTGCTTGTGATCCTTTATACCTTTGTAGTGAACTTTAGCTATCTCTAAATCCTTTATCCTTGGCAAGGGCTTGTTCCTTTGTGCCTAGGTGGTGAACTTCATATAAGATTCTTTATTCTTGACTGGTAGCGTGTTCCTTTAGACCTTTGTAGTGACCTTCATCTATCCCAATATTTATCTTAACTGGTGGTGAGTTCCTTTATGCAGAGGTGGTGATCATGATCTATCAAAAATGTTATCGTCACTCAAAATACATTCCCATCACGGATCAGGTGAAGATGAGAAATTTAAATAAAAAAAGACGTCCATTGACTGTTATATTCTGATTCCATGCTTAAGGTAGCTCAGGTTCCTGCTTGCTTGTATTGAGGAAAAGGACAAACTAACTAATCCAGCAAATCGTCAATCGGCCAATATATAAAATATCATTTGATGGGAAAATCAATATACATTAGTAATTTCACTCTCACCATCTTGCTAAGTGAAATTGACACCTATATATCTCATTTCCAAATATTAGGGAGTCCAAAAATCTCATGCTACATGCTCAAATGACGATAAATTTTCGCCAACTAACTATATATGTGCTCGCGCGCGCAAGTGTGTGGATATGTGGAGGAAGAAATGAACGAAGCCATAATCAAGGACGGACTCACGGGGCTGGCAGGATCGGTCGCTGCCCACAAAGGCTATAATAAGCCATACAGGTGGCAGTCAAAAGTAAATACTCCTTTGGATTTATTAGGCGTGACTAGGGAAATGTAATGTTTTTCCGACCAATAGAGAGTCAGATCAGTACAACGGTTTGGACTTTTCTTCTGTTTGCAAGCATAAGAATATTCCTTTGAGAATCCACACCCAATCACTAAATTAACAGGTTGATCAAGTCTCTCGTGAGTTTTTCATCAAAGTGTATACTTATATTCATACAAATTTATCGAGCAATCCGGAATTTTTTTTGTTTTTTCAATACATGTGTGCAATCAAGCTAAGGTTAACACGAATACAAGGGATCCAGAGACACAAAACAAATGTTGATGCCAAAAGACCCAAAAGAAGACATAAAAAAAAAAGGTAAACTGATCGAAACAAACTTACAATGCTTGCTGGAGACCGTATATGTGAAAGAACACATTGCAGTCTGCATACATAAGATTAATAACCACCGTCCTGTCCGAGCACCATTCATTTTTTCATCCATTCCCAAATAATTTAACCTTTTAAGAGAAATTTTATCTAAACGACTATCTCACAACCAATTAACGGTTGCGGTTGTGGACTTCCAACTCTCCTTGTTTCGTCTCTTTATTCTTTCCATTCTGTTTGTTCTCCTACCAGTCCTTGTGTGTTCGACGTGATTACATCTGCATCTCGTATATCACATGTAACACCATGTTTACACATGAAGTAGAGTATGAAGTGATTCTATACCTATTGTTTGGCCATTCTGCATAAATTGTGGAAGGATGGAGTGACAGTCTTCTTGAGTCTCGATGTCAAGTGTCTTAATCCACCAGGGGAATTCGTCCAGTCTTCTTCCACGCTATGTTCACCGAGGGGGGGAGTCTTCTCTAAAGTCACTATCACTTCAAGTGGGGATGTGAATTCTTGTGTTACTCTCTCTTCCATCACATCTTCCCTCTCGAACAGACCTCGCGCGATCCTTGAGAGGGATTCTCTTCACTATGCTAGCCGTTCATTAAGGGTGCGCATGCCAACATTTCTGCTGCAGAAATTAATTTCTAGCTAGAAGTTGATTTTTTTACTTTTGCTCAAGAAGTAAATTTTTGGAGGAGAAATACATTTGATAAAATAGGAAAAAATTTCTACTTCTGGAGGAGAAAAGATAAATTTTTATTTAAAAAAAAAAAAAAGAGAAAAGGGAGGGCTGCCGCAGCCCATCGCTAGAGGGGCCAGCATGCCCCAGGCAAGGGCCGACGAGCCTCACCAAGCCCGAGCGAGGGTACCCAAATCTAGGCAACGCCGGCGCCTTCGCTCGAGACTGATAGCCCTCCCTCTTCCTTATTTTTTTTTTTAACTTTTCTTTTTAAAATAAAATGTTATCTTTTCTTTTTTAGTTTTTAATATAATTTAAGTAATATTTGAATCAACAGTAATAAAAAGCCAAATAGGAGGGAGAAATTATTAAAATATGCCAGCATTTTCCATTAGCCTAGTTGACGGAGTGAACGGAAAGGACTCGATTGCACTAATTTGCCAAGTTTTAGGACTCTATTGCACTTTTTACAATTTTTAGGACTCAATTGCACTATTTTGTTGTGGACGAAATTGCTTTTGGAGTAGAAAAGTAAGAAAAAGCTACTTTTTTTAGGCAAAAACAACTTCTGGAGGGACAAATCACTTCTGAAGTAAAAAAAAAAAAGTTGTTTTAACAAATACATTTTTGCTCTAGAAGTGAAAAAGTGCTCTAGAAGTAAAAAAACTGAAATTGATTAACAAACGAATTTATGCTTCAGACGTGTTTTTGGAGCAAAAATTCTACTCCTAAAACGTTACCATGCATGCCCTAAAACACGTTTTTAACCAAAATCATAAAACCGTATGATTAACCCCAATTGTGCTTATGACACCCAAAATTTATTTTTTCTTGATGATGGCTTCTATGTTTATGATAATGATCTCTACATAAAAACAATCACAGAATATAGCTCAAAACACCCATCGGTATTTCTGAAAAAAGAAAAGAACAATTCGAGAAAAGGACTTTGGTGTGCAATTGTCAAATTTCATACTTCTTCGGCAGCAAATTCATAATTTATAAATGGAGGTTGAGATTGTATTTCAGCAATACTAAATTTTTTGAGGTGTATTTTTTTCTACTTATACTGTTTGGCCATTTTCTAATAGCAGAAATTCTGTGGTGGGGAATGGAGTGAAAGTCCTCCGTTGACCTAAAGTGTCTATCCACATGGGGAATTCGTCTGGTCTTCTTTTATGCCGTGCTTTACAGAGTGAAGGGATCTTCTCCGAAATCGCTATCACTTCTTTTAATAAATACGTTAATTTATTAATGCAGCTTGGGATGGTATTTCAGCAATATCAAGCTTTTGCATTGTTGACTCACGTCCCGGTCCTTACTCTAAAACAGACTAATAAGTCTTTGCAAATAAAGGGCCACACCTATTAGATATGTGACGTGCAAGTTACGATGCGAGATGTAAAAAGGTGGGTCACTTTATGAATGGGTGAGACTTGCTTCCAAAATTCTTGTTCTTGATGATGAGTCTCTATTTATGATATAAAAATTTAGAGAACAATATAGCTCGGAAAACAAAAAATCGAAAATAGGACTTTGTTGGGCATTTGTTGAATTTCACGTGTTTTTTGCAAGGGATTCATATTTAGTTAATGCAGCCTAAGAAGTCTTTGCAAATAGTGGACCCCACATATCAGATGTACCGTGTACAAGTTATGATGGAGACGTGTGATCACCAGATGATGTATCATCTCTTTGCTGTGGATCGTCGATTCATTAGTCAAAGTCATCCAATGAGAATGAGAGGGACAGTAGTCTAAAAGAAATTTGGCTATTTTCTTATTTTTCTTATTATTAATTTATTACTCTTACCGACAGTTATTATTAATGTTTTCCCTAACTATTGACACATAGACGCTGAGAGTCAAGAAGCTTCTTCACACGAAATCTGTTGCGATTAGATAGCTTAGCTTGAGTCGTTCAGTGTTTTTGCTCACACGCGAATGGAACCCGTGACCTTGCGGAAGAAAAACAACCGATTCACCAATTGGCCAGCCACCTTGATGGTTTGTCAAGAAGAAGACTACAAAGTATTAAAGATGGTAAAATCTATTGAGTGCTACAAAAGCACTCGTAAGTAAGATTATTGCATTGCTCAGCATTTTGCATTTTAGCACTCCACGGGACGATCCACGGTAGGTGATCGTCTGAATTCTTCTCGGGCCAATAGAAGAGGTGTCCATTATCATCCAATGTGTTAAATTTGTGGGTCTTACAGTGAGTCTTGTGGAATTCGTCAAGGCCTCCTCCTATAGAAGGACTTGCATGTGAGATTTTGTGCAAGAGTTACGGTATCTGGATTTTGATTCAGATTGGCCGTCGAATGCCTAAGTAATTGGTGAGGAGAGTATACAAGGAAGTATTAAATGAGGAAGAAGAAGCCTACCTAAATCGCTCTTTTAGTACTTGTAAGTGTGACTTATTTTGGTCACTGGATGTTGGTTTATACCTGATTGGTCTAATTATTACTGATGGCCACATTGAAGAAGATGACCATTATATAACCGTTATATGACCGTTAGAAAGCTATTATACGGCTGTTACAAAATAGTTAAGTGATGGCTTTTGTTAAAAAAATCAAGCGATCGAAACAATAAAATAGACGGAATAAGGAAATCAATTGAATACCAGATTTACATGGTTCGGTCGTAGAGACCTACATCCACGGAGAGAGTAACACAAAATTTCACTATAGATCAAGCAATACAACGGAGATTACAACCACACTCGAGTCACTCAAACACTCTTAGTGTTTTCCAAGTTCCAATTACATCCAATAACCCACAAGTATTTAGCCACACAATTCCTTATGAAATAATCTCTCAACCTCATAAAGGAATTAAATAATCTTACGCGAAGATTTAATCGGCTTCAACACTTGAACTCTTGAATGCATTCACGAACAAAACGCATGAACCCACTGCCAAGCACTCGCTTAGAAACGGTGCTTCCCTGCTCCAATGATGAAGACCGGCAACAATATATATCTATTGCACAAAAGGACGAGCATGCCAACTTTTACTTGGATTCGGGTAACTTCAACCGTGTCCAACTTGGACTTCCCTATCTTGACCGCAACTTCAGCATAAATCAGGAAAGTTGATCTTTTGTTTTTTTTTTCCTTTAGTTTCTTTCACTTATCCGTTGTTGAACAAATCAAAGTCCAACTCAAAGTCCCCATTGGACTTTCTTGTTTCAGAGCAACACTGCACCACATGTCATCAAAATTGATGAGTCCATATATTTTCTTTCTCTTGAAATCTTTATTCAATTGGGACTTTGACACTAATTAGGAAATACACATATTCGGACATCCACAACTATCAATTTTATCTCTGGTCGATTTTCGTTCACGGGCTCAAACTCGAGACATATTATAATAGCTTTTATGATAGTCATAACTTTTATCAAGATCATATTATTCATACTAGGGCATATACGGATTTTATAGTTGATACAAGGGATGTGTATCTGCAACTTTTTGTAACACAAATGCCTCGGTAACTTTTTCTATCTTACATAAACGGAGGGATAATAGCCGTAACAAAATAAAAGTTCAGAAGATAATTGACTTGGTTGTTGACTGGACGGTCCCGATTTCTTCTATAAATACGTTGCTTGCACTTGGTCCATTTCAACACATATGCGCCTAGAAAAAAAAGAAAACCCACCCAAAAATAACCTAAATCTGTCATGGCCTCCCAAAAAGAACAACTCTCAACGTTGTTCCTCGCTTCTGTCCTTCTCATGCTCGTGCGAGAAATGTCTTGTCTTGCTTCAACACGAAGCTCTTCTAAAATGGAAGCGGAGGCACTCCTAAAATGGAAGTCTAAGCTAGACAACGAGAGCCGCTCTACTTTGTCTTCGTGGAACGGACGCAGCCCTTGTTCATGGCGCGGAATCGTTTGTGATCCATTCGGGAGTGTCGCCAGCTTGAACCTTAGGAATTCTCTCATACACGGTACACTTCACCGTTTCAACTTCTCTCATTTACCCAACTTGGTCACCCTTGATCTTTACAACAATTTGCTCTATGGAATCATCCCTCCGAGCATTGGCGATCTTTCCAAGCTCACTCTTCTTGACTTTTCTTATAATAACCTTTCGGGAGACATTCCAACTCAACTTTGGTCGTTGCAATCTTTACAAATTATCGGGCTTACTGATAATAATTTCACCGGTCCAATTCCCAACGAGATAGGTAGCTTGAGTAACTTAACCGGCCTATTCCTTTCATTTAATGAGCTTTCTGGTTTCATCCCTAATGAAATAGGAAGGCTCAAGTCTCTCAAGGATCTCTATATAGGGGACAACCGCATCACCGGTCCAATTCCTTCTTCCATTGGAAACATAAGCAGCTTCTCGCGGATTGTACTTAGCAATAATCAACTCATTGGGCCCATTCCAAAGGAAATAGGAATGTTGGGGTCTGTAAATCAAATTGATTTATCAGGCAATTATCTCAATGGATCCATCCCTACCACTCTAGGAAATTTGACTACTTTGACATATCTTTATCTCTATAGCAACCAACTTTCTGGCCCCATACCTTCGGAAGTTGGAAAAATAAGATCCTTGCTAATGTTGCAACTGCTAGGCAATGATTTAACAGGTCCCATCCCATCATCCATAGGCAACTTGACCAATCTATATAACCTTAACCTTTTCAATAACTCATTGTCAGGTCCTATCCCGCCCTCCATAGGTAAGTTAAGCAATCTGCAAACTCTTTCCCTTTTCCAAAATGAGTTGTCAAGCTTTCTTCCCACCGAGATGAATAATCTCACATCCCTCGTAAAACTTCTGCTAGATGAAAACAACTTTGTCGGCCAATTGCCGCAAGAAATATGCAGTAGCCAAGCTCTTGTGCATTTTTCTGCTTCTTACAATCACTTCACTGGACCCATTCCAAGAAGCCTGAAAAATTGTTCAACTTTGTATAGAGTTAGGCTCCAAAACAACTCGCTCAAGGGAGATATAACTGATGCTCTTGGTGTGTACCCCTCCATGGATTTCCTCGAGTTGAGCAACAACGAACTTTACGGTGAGCTACCACCGACATTGGGTCATTGCAGAAATTTGACAAGCATAATGATCTCCAACAATGAAATCTCTGGCACCATACCACCTCAACTTGGAAACATGACTCAATTGGGCAGACTTGACCTTTCTTCAAATTATATTGTTGGGGAAATTCCTAAAGACCTAGGAAAATTGAAGTTTCTGCTAGAGCTTTTGTTGGACTACAACCTTCTTGCAGGCCACATCCCTCAGGAACTTGGAGCGTTGTCCAGTCTGCAGAACCTCAACATTGCAGGAAACAATTTGAGTGGCTCAATTCCTACCCAACTTGGGGAGGGCTCCAACCTTTTGTTCTTAAATTTAAGCAAGAATAATCTAGAAAAGAGTATTCCCATCGAGATCGGGAATCTTCAATCTCTTCAACATCTCGATCTGAGTCAAAATTTGCTCAGGGGAGAAATACCTAGACAACTTGAGCAATTGCACAGATTAGAAATACTCAATCTCTCACACAATCAGCTATCAGGTTCAATTGTGTCGACCTTTCATGATATGATAGCCTTGACATCTATGGACATATCGTATAATGAGTTAGAGGGTCCTTTACCAAACATTCCAGCCTTTCATAACGCTACAATTGGAGTTGTGAGAGGGAACAAAGGCTTGTGTGGAGTTATTGCTGGTCTTAGCCCCTGTGCAGAAACATCGTCGAAAGGCAGAAACAAAAACAAGAAGTTGTTGCTAGTTTTGATTCCTACTTTGGGTTGCCTACTTTCTTTGCTTCTTGTTGTGGGAGCTTAAAGTATTGGATGCCAAAGAGTAAGGAAAAAAGAGGCTAGTTCAACTGATGGAAGCAATGAGAACCCATGGGTAATATGGAGCTTTGATGGAAGAATGGTTTATGAGAGCATTATTGAAGCCACAGAGGAGTTTGATGCCAAATATTGCATCGGTATGGGAGGACATGGGAGTGTTTACAAGGCCCAGTTGCAAACAGGTGAGATTGTTGCTGTAAAGAAACTTAAGGAAGCAGTGGACGTGGAAATGGCCAGTCGAAAAGCATTTGAAAGGGAGATTCATGCTTTGACCGAAACTCAGCATCGGAATATCGTCAAGCTCTATGGCTTTTGCTCGAGTTCTCGACATTCATTTTTGGTGTACGAGTTCTTGAAATCTGGTAGCTTGAAGGATGTACTGAACAATGAAGAGAGGATGGCAACATTTGACTGGAGTAAGAGAATGAATGTTGTTAAAGGTGTCGCTTATGCTTTGTCCTACATGCACAATGAATGCTCTCCTCCTATAATTCATCGAGATGTGTCAAGCAAGAACGTTTTATTGGATGAAGAATACAAAGCTCATGTCTCTGATTTTGGCACAGCTAAGGTTCTACAACCTTATTCTTCCAATTGGACTTCCTTTGTAGGCACCTTTGGATATGCAGCTCCAGGTAAGTTGGTTTCTTCAAAATTCCACCCCACTTCATTTTTATTTATAGATAGGAAAATGATCATACATGAGATCCTCATCCTTAACTACCTTCCTTTAAATTTCTAAATTCCTAACACCAAGTCCAACGCTATTGATGCGAATTGAAGTTTCGGTTAACGATTAATTGAGATATAGGCCACCAATTTAATTTTGAAACTTTTTCCTTAAGAAATGTAAAATTTTAAATCCCATTGGAATCTAAAGAATGTATTGATTTATACGTAATTCTTTAGATTTGATTTACTCAAAATTATTTTAGATTTACAAAGCATAGATATTGTATAAAAGCTAGAAAAATTTTGCTCTTTTCTCTATGTAGAACTTGCATACACAATGGCGGTGAATGAGAAATGCGATGTTTATAGCTTCGGAGTGGTGACATTGGAAGTAATCATAGGAAGCCATCCGGGCAATCTCATTTCTTCTCTCAAGTCCTCATCTTCATCATCATCGAGCAATTCAACAGCTTCTTGGCCACTGAAAGAAGTTTTAGATCCAAGAATTCCATACCCGGAAGGTAATGTACTAAGGGAAGTGGCTTTGGTGACAAAGATGGCATTTTCGTGCTTAAATCCCAAACCAGAGCATCGTCCAACCATGCAACAAGTTTCTCGGGCGATATCAGCGCATAGCTCGATCGGGTTAAGCGCATTAGAGGACATCAAATTGGAAGAACTAGTTGATCCCACATGCTTCACTTATTGAGATATTTCAGTCTTTCTACTGCAGCCTGTGTAGCAAACCGTCTCCTGTACTTTATTTATCTTAGCTAATTCCATTTTCCATTTCTGTAGTGGTTCATTAGTTACTTGAAAGCACTTGGTAATTACTGTCATTTGCAATTCCAACCCGGAAGAGATTGGCTACAGCTGCAACGTCCAATTCTTAAGAATGGCTTTAAAGATAACAAGATCATGATATTTCTTGTGGCTATTACATTTACTTGTTACGATTTGGCTTGTCATGTAGAATTGTAAACACTGACGGTAGAAAATGCGATAAGCTCAAACGAACACAATTGGTGAAAGCTGGCATCTAGTTTTGTGAAGTTTCATCCAATTATTTTAGTTGAATGCGTACCAACATCATAAATTAAGAAAAAATGAAATGCAGATCAGAGTATGATTTGCTTAGATCAAATTAAGCGAGTAACTTTACATCCTTCGAAAAGAGAGAACCAATTTTAGTAAGGATTATTTTCAAAGATTAGCGTATTGGAATTCATAAAACTCATAATGCAAATGCCATTGAGCCTTAAAATGTTCAAAAGTACAATCAAGTTATAGAACTTGTCAAATTGATACAATCGACTACCTTCACTGGCTCCATCCACTTTGCCTAATGGAAAATGCTAAAGTGTGATTTTTTGTAATTTTTTAATACAGCTGGCACCAACTAGGCGCCTTGTCAAGGAAAAAAATGGAAAAACTAAAAGAATTTAGGAAAAAGGATAAAATAAAATAAAAAAGCCAAATAATTTTTTTTTAAAAGGTGCAAACCAAGGGGTTGCGTTGGGGGGCCAAGGGCTGCCGAACCTTCGCCGAAGAAGTTGGGGGCGACGCCATTGCCCTTGAATCCCCCTTCGGCAGAGTATGTTTCTCTTTTATTTTCATTTTCAGCTTTTTCAATTTATTTTTGTTTTGACCTTTTTTTCTTTTAATCTGCTTGTCATTATGACATTCTTCATTATCATAATGGTCTCGTATGTAAGAGAAAGTATCAAAAAGTTGCATCAGTATTTTCGGTTAATTAGATGGATAGAGCCGATAAAGAGACTCGATTGCATCAATTTGATAAAATTTAGGTCTTGGTCACACTTTTTGAAAGTTTTAGAACTTTATTACACTGTCATCACAAATTTTAGGATTTATGATCCACTTATCCTCTATTTTTACATCCATTGCCTTTTGCATGCCCAAACTCGCCTTATGAAAAAACATGGGAGTGCAAGGGGCTCCATATTTTTATCTTTTTTAATTCCAACTTAAAAAATGAATAAGTGTGGAAAATAAATTAAAAACTAATATTAGGACTTTGTATTATTTTAATTTACTATTTTACCTGTGATTTTCATACTATTTCCCAATCCTATATTAGAAATATGGACTTACTTTAAAGATTGCATTATTAGTTATATTTTTCAAATGAATGTGTGGGCAGGCCAGATTTCAAAACCCTTGTGCGACCCAGCCCGCCCATGAACCGTGCCTGAAAATTTTGTCCAATCCGCCCAACGGGCCTGGATGCGCCCGCCTGCCGCGTACCGCCTCTCTCATCTCACTCCGCATCCCGCGGGTTTCCACTTGAGAAAGTGGATGTGTGGTATACGACCAAAAAAAAAAAATGAAAGTGGATGTAGTAATTGCAACGACATGTGGTGCTCATACAGCACCTTCAGCTTAGTGCTTTCCATGTTACGTTGCGCGTGCGGGTGCTCTCCTTATTATTATTATCTTTTTAATAGGAAAAAGTTTAGGAGGAGAGGAAATTTTCCCATGTCAAGGTCAAAACATACCACAAGCCTAGAAAGTTTTATAGTGGATTTTACAGATCGCCTATCAAAGGGGACTGCTGGCAACAAGATTCGAACCTGAGCATGATGTGCGGAGAGTTCAAATCTTATCAATTGAGCCAACCCGCTTTGTCTCTTTCTTCCTCTCTCGTTTTCGCTTCAACACAAACATCAAGATCTTCTAGTTCCTCTACACTATCGACTCTCACAGTCCTCTGTGGCCGATGACTGCGAGCAACTCCAGAAAGCATTCACGGGTTCGCTATTTCCTCACTACCTTTCTTTCTTCTTCGTGCTCTAAAGCCCCTGGTATGGCATGGGCAAATGTGAGTAATTAGTAAGGTTAATATAGTTGGAATTTTTCCCTAACCAATGAAATATTGAGGTCACGTGCGGTTCTTTTCAGGAACTCTAAATTAGGTGAAGAGGAGGAATCTAAATAAAAAAAGACGTCTATTGACCGTTGCATTCTAATTCCATGCTTAAGGTTGCTCGGGCATCTTCTTGCTTGTATCGAGTAAAATGGGAAAGCTAACTAATCCACTACAAAGCTTCGATCTTGCCATCCCAGATAATATTACATGGCTATTGTTTATTTCACTCTCAATATTTTGCCAAGTGAAGTTGAGACCTGTATATCTTATTACCAAAAATTAGGTAGTCCAAAAGTCTCATGCTACCTGCTCACATGACGATAGAAAATGTAAATAAACCCCAACTAAATAAATATGATCTCGCGCGCGAGTATGCGGATATGTGGGCGGATGAATGAACAAAACCATAATCAAGGACGGATCCAAGGACCCGCGGGATCCGTCATCTTCAGTTAATAATAATGCATTGATCCATTTTTTCATTCCCTTTCCCCCCTATTTTCTCACTCTGGATCCATCCCTATCCATAATGGTGGTCGTCAAAAGAAAGATACTCCTTTCGATTTTTAGGCATGATCGGCGACATTTTCATCTCTATGTCCAAAGAAATTTTTCCTCGTGCCATTTGATATGCGGAGAGAACAGTCCTTTAGAGATGGTAAAATCTCCCATGTGCTACAAAAGTGCTTTTGAGTAAGAAAAGTCATTTGGGAATTCTCTTTACTTCTGTGAGATTCTGTGAGACCACTGCCAACTGTTCTAATAAATTAAGCTACTAGATGAAAACGTAAGTTAAAATTTAAATATACTAACCACTTCCACATCCAATAACTAAGGGGGTGCATGGTAATCATTCTGGAGTAGAATTTCTATTCTAGAATGGCTTCTGGAATAGAAATGCGTTTGTTAACGCATTTTCACTTTTCTACTTCTGGAATACTTTTTCACTTCTGGAGTAG
>BCNH02000006.1:32875666-32891365 GCA_001662345.2 Metrosideros polymorpha var. glaberrima | reverse complement strand
ATGGCCCATATTGCTCATGAGGCAAGGAGTTAAGGATGAACTATACTAAAAAGTACTCATCCACATTCATTCACAAGGTCCTTAACTTTGCCGCTAAGTTCGTCATCTCAAGTACATGCTCATGCATGGTATGTGAACCATCATATTTCATAGTGGTCAAAGTGCTCATTAATGTACCAGCAAGCGATTTATCGGCAGTTTGAGAGTGCTTTTCCACAAATTTCATAAGTTCCTTAACATTGTCAGTTTTAGGAAGAGTGGTCTTTAAGTTGTTTGCAACTGTCACTCGCATAAACATAAGGCTAAGTTTGTTTGATCTTTCCCAAGCTTTACGGAAAGACTTTTCATCACTGCTGCTTTCATTAGTAATAGCAGCCAACTCTTCAACTTGAAGTGCTAAATCAAAATCCAAAACACCTAAGTGAAATTGGACTTGTTCACACCAGTCAGAGAAGTTCATTCCATTAAATAAAGGAACAGACGAAGCATGGGAATGAAGAGAAACAGGTACAGCTATTGCAAATATGCAAGGAAAATACTCATACATTAACGCTTTGAGAACATCACAAAATAAAATTCAAATTAAACAGTACAAGCTTATCATAGTTCTCTTTTGGGTGATCCTATGATAGACAATCATACTAAACATAACGATGCTAATAACTTTTATTTGGCAATTACAAATATATCTCACTAAAATTCATTGCTATCTTTGGATATGTAAACAAATCTAATAAGACATACGAATTACCAACCATTACGTTCATAGATTATAAGAAATTAATTAACATTTGGGTTAATCATGAAATTCTTAAAATAAAGAAACTTCAATATACCCATGACATCTTTAAGTATACGTAATATATCAATTTCATTCATAGCATCAATTATTCATGAGTAATTGAATAAAATATTATACAATTTCAAAAATTCAAAGACCTTAAGGCTTGGCCACTTTGGTGACTAACAAACCATTCATAATTGAATTTTGAAAATTGCAAAACATAATAATTATTTCAAAATTTAATCAGTAAATGAATTGGGGCAAAACTGTAAATTCATTACTAGCTAAGGGCATAACCATAAATTAACATGAAGGGGCAGAATCGTAAAAACCATAGCAAGGGGCAAAGTCGTAAATCCCCACAAAGGATGAGGGCGAAATTGTAAAACAATCATGCAGGGGCAGAGATGTAATTTTGCAGAAAAAAAAGGGTGGCACGTGCCCGTGCCGCTGCACAGGCGCGACAGGGCAGGCGCGTGGATCCACGCGCCTGTCTTCTTCCTCGCGCGATTTTGCCCCTTCGCTGTTTTTCGCCGCATTTCCTCCGTCTAGATCTCCTCCGACAGCCCATTTTATACCTAATTAATTCATGGATTTTGGAGACCACGACGGTGCGACCTTACTGTTCCAAAGGTGGATCGAATCGGCATTTTTTTTCTTTTAAGCCCTTTAAATGCTTGATTTTCAGTTCATTCAGAAAACCCCAAAATTCATCAAGTATTCACAAATAAACATCAAAGCAGAGACTTTACATACAATCGAAAAATCATGAGATCATAAATCATGCTCTGATATCAACTGTAAGCAATAAACGTAAAACTTTTATGCGGAAAAACATCATCAGCGAGTCGTCGATCTTCATAATTTTCACGACAAGAGAAGATCAAGACTTACCTTTCTCCATAGCGAATCCTTGAAGCGTTAAACGTTGCAGCAATACACAAAACTTGAAGAACTCTGATTTCTCTCTCCTAACCAGTTTTCTCTTACGTATCCTTCAGATGGAGAGAGAGATACAAAACTGACGTTATGGTGATAGTTATTGGTAGAAAGAGAACCAGGGTCTTTTACGCTTTATAGAGGCAGTTATTTTAAAAGGTGTCTTCCATCAAAAAATGTTATTTGCACACTTTCACAACCAATAGATTTTAGCATTAAATAATCATTAAACCATTAATTTAATAATATCATGTGGGTCATATTAATTTTACATGATTTTCATATTATTTCCTAATCCCATATTAGAAATATGGACTTACTTCTTTTTTTTGGTCGAAATGTGGACTTACTTTAAAGATTGCTTAATTAGTTATATTTTTCAAATGAACGTATGGGCGGGCCAAATTTCAAAACCCTTGCGCAACTCGGCCTGCTCATGAACCGGGCCTGAAAATTTTGTCCAAACCCGCCCAACGGGCCTGGTTGGACCTGCGTGCCGCCTCTCTCATGTCACTCCGCTTCCCTCGGGTTTCCACTTCGAGAAAGTGGATGTAGTAATTGCAACGACACATCGCACAGCGCCTCCAGCATAGCGCTTTCCATCTCTCTTTGGTCTCGTTTTTCCTCTCTGGTTTTTGCTTCGACGCAAACACCACGATCTTCTATTCCATGTACAATGTCAACTCTCACAGTCCCAGAGCCAGTGCCGTCCATGGCCGATGACTGCGACCAACTCTCGAAAGCATTCGTAGGTCGCTCACCACCTTTCTTTCTTCTTCGTGCTCCCTCCTCCAATTTTGAAGCGCCTGGTATGGCATGGGCAAATGCGAGTAATTAGTAAGGCTAATATAGTTAGAACTCTAAATTAGGTGAGGAGGAGGAATCTAAATCAGAAAGACGTCTATTGACCGTTTCATTCTAATACCATGCTTAAGGTTGCTCAGGCTTCCTGCTTGCTTGTACTGAGTAAAATGGGAAAACTAACCATTCCACTGCAAAGCTTCGATCGGCCGTCCCAAAAAATATTATATGGATATTGCTTATTTCACTCTCAATATTTTGCCAAGTAAAGTAGAGACCTATATATCTTATTACCAAAAATTAGAGAGTCCAAAAGTCTCATGCTACATGCTCACATGACGATAAAAAAATGTAAGTTATTGCCAACTAAATATATGTGCCCGCGCACATGAGTATGTGGTTATGTGGGTGGATGAATGAACGAAGCCTTAATCAAGGACAGATCCAGGAACCCGCGGGATCCGTCATCTTCACTTAATTATGACGCGTTGATCCATTTTTTCGTTCCCTTTCACCCCTAATTATAATGCATTGATCCATCCATATCCTAGGAATTCTCGACTTCTGTGAGATGCTGTTGGATCATCGTAGACTGTACTAATAACTTAAGCTGTAAGATGAAAACGTCAACTTCCACACCCAATAACTAAATTACCAGAGTGCGCCTTTAATTTTTTTCCATGCGTGGTATTATGTGATATGCTTTATATTCAAAACTTATTCATCTAATTGGACTTCCTTTACCAGTACCTTTGGATACGCAGCTCCAGATGAATTGGTTTCTTCAAAATTTCACCTCCACTTCATGTTAATAGATAGAGCTTGACATTTGTCGTTTCATATGTTTCATATGGAAATTGAGTAAACATAAATTCCTCGGTGGTTGCCTGCTTGTGGTCCTCGACGTACGCTCCATAATGGGATAATTGTCCAAAAGGTCCTAAACCTATTATACGGCAGCCAATTCAATCTTGAACCTTTCGATTTTGCCAATTTAGTCCTAAACCTTTTAACGATTTGCCAATTTAGTCCTAAATATTTCAACCGTGCCAATTTAATTCTAAACCTTTTGAAAATTTGCCAATTTAGTCCTAAACCTTTCAATTGTGCTAATTTGGTGTAAACCTTTTGATGATTTGTTAATTCAGTCCTAAACCTTTTAAAGTTTTTATAATTTGGTCATAAATCTATTATTTGGATAGTTGGGCGAAAGGACTACATTGAAAAATTGTCAAAAGGTTTAGAACTAAATTGGCAAAATTGAAAAGTTTATAACTGAATTGGCCGCCATACAATTGATTTAAGACTTTTAAAACAATTTTCCCCTCCACAGTAGCCTTAACAACCGGCCGGCCCAGTATTCCTATTGGCTCTCAAAAGTCACCATTTCTTCATTAAGTAATTACAGTGAACTCGTATATGCTTATGAACCAATATGATTTATGTAATTAGAAAAATGAACTGGTGACTCGGACTTAGCAAAGTGCCTGGTCCTTGCCTTCTAGGCATTATCTGGTGGCAGTTCTATCTTGGTGCTAGATGGATTGTTTAATGTTTACATGGTTGTCTTTTTTGGCCACGACGTTAATATTGCGTCTAGAAGCAAGGAAAAAAAAAATGAAAGAAAAGGACGTAATATCTAATTACATTATCATCATATTAGCTTTATGGAGACTTGTGAAATAGATTAGACTCGACTACACGTAATATCTCTGGCTACATATTTTTCCAAATGGCTAGAATATATGTAAGTTTGACAAGTCTTGAACTAAAACAAATTTCTTTTCCAAGAGCTTGAATTTTTTTATTTTACCAACAAGTGACATCCAAGATCATACACCCACCCATATCCTCTCATGACTTTGTCTAATGGCAAAACCTACTATTGATGAAGTCAATCAAGGCAAAGTCTAATGGCGAGACCTACTATTTTTGGCAGTAATTCGATTTAAATATGGTGGGCTCTTCTTCACTGGACGGCGTATATGTGTAAAAGTCATGAGGTGAGCTTAGAGAGTGAATTAATAATGACTTGGTCTTGAATGACATAAAGATACCACTTCATTCTACTACAAATACCTCGGCCACACTCGGTGCAGTTAGACTCGCCTGGCCATTGAAACAAGAGAAGCTCCCCCTCCTCGTACCCTAGAAATATCCAGTCAAATGGCGTCACCATCTCAAAAACAACTCCCAATGCTCTTCCTAGTCCATGTCCTTCTCTTGCTTATCATGCAAGAAGTGCCTCATCCAGCTTCACCCAAAAGCTCCCCTCTAATGGCCGTCGCTCTTTCAACAAGAGATGAGGAAGTGGAGGCGCTCCTAAAGTGGAAATCTAAGCTCAACAACGAGAGTCGATCTATCTCGTCTTCGTGGAATGGAGGCGACCCCTGCTCCTGGCGCGGACTCGGTTGCGATCCTCCCGGGAGGGTCATCAGCTTGAACCTCTCGAGCTCCGCCCTCTGCGGTACACTTCATGATCTCGACTTCTCCTCATTGCCCAACTTGGTCACCCTTAAACTTGGCAACAACTCGCTCTTCGGGAGCATCCCCTTGAGCATCGGTAGTCTTTCCAAGCTCGCTTACTTAGACTTGTCTCAAAACCTCCTTTCTGGAGACGTTCCAACCCAACTCGGATTGTTGCGGTCTCTAAAAGTTCTGGACTTGTCGTCGAACAATATCGCGGGTTCAATCCCCAGCTCTATAGGAAGTTTGAGTAACTTGACTGGCTTATACCTTCAAAACAATAACATCTCCGGGTTCATCCCTCGAGAAGTAGGAATGCTCAATTCTCTCAATCTTTTGTTTCTATATAGCAACCGCATCAGCGGTTGCATTCCTTCTTCCATTGGAAACATGAGCCGTTTGATGAACTTATGGCTTTTCAATAATGATCTTATCGGGTCCATCCCAATAGAAATAGGAATGTTGGGGTCTCTTAGTGATCTGGATTTATCAGCCAATTACCTCAATGGATCTATCCCTCCAACTCTAGGAAATTTGAGTAATTTAGCGTTTCTTTACTCCTATCAAAACCAACTCTCTGGCCATATACCTGAAGAAGTTGGAGGAATGAAATCTCTCATACATTTTCAGCTGTTATACAATGATCTAACAAGTTCGATCCCATCGTCGATAGGAAACTTAAGCAACTTAGACCTTCTTTATCTATTCCAGAATAAGCTTTCCGGTCCTATTCCTCCTGAAATTGGAAACCTTAGATCTCTCTCTGAACTCGCTCTCTACTCTAATAATCTTACAGGATCTATCCCAGAAACGATCGGGAAGTTGGGCAACTTGACCCTCTTGTTCCTCTTTGGAAACAGTATCCCTGGCCCTATACCTCCTAGTATCGGAAACTTAAGCAAGCTCAACGAATTGCACTTGTACCAAAATAAGTTGTCCGGCTCGATTCCGAAAGAGATCGGAAGACTGCGACTCCTTGTTAAGCTGTCTCTATATCAGAATAGCCTTGAAGGCTCTCTTCCCATTGAGTTCAACAATCTCACATCACTCACAAGCCTACAACTAAGCGATAACCAGTTTGTCGGCCAATTGCCGCCGGATATATGCAATGGTCAAGTTCTTGAAAATTTCACTGCTCACTTCAATCACTTCACGGGACCGCTACCAAGAAGCCTGAAAAACTGTACGAGTTTGTATAGAGTAAGGCTCCAAAATAACCAGCTAAAGGACAACATTACTAATGTTCTTGGCACATACCCCTACTTGGATTACCTTGAGTTGAGCAATAATGAACTTTACGGAGAGCTTCCACCGAGATTAGGCGAATGGAGCAATTTGACAAGCCTGAAAATCTCCGGCAATAAATTATCGGGCATGATACCGCGTGATCTTGGAAAGATGACTCAATTGCATGAACTACACGTATCTTCGAATGATCTTATTGGGGAAATTCCAAAAGAACTTGGAAAATTGCAGTCTCTGCTAGAGCTTTGGCTGGATGGCAACCATCTCTCAGGCTATATTCCTGTGGAAATTGGAGCATTGTCTGAACTGGTACAAATTAACGTTGCAGGAAACAAGCTAGGTGGCTCGATCCCCAGAGAACTCGGGGAGTGTTTGAACCTTCAGTATCTAAATTTAAGCAGAAATAATCTTGAGCAGAGCATTCCAAATGAGGTGGGCAATCTGCACTCTCTTCAAAGTCTCGATCTAAGTCTAAATGTGCTTACTGGAGATATACCTGGACAACTTGGAACATTGCTCAGTTTGGAAATACTCAATCTCTCACACAATCAACTCTCGGGTTCAATTTCACCGACTTTCGATGATATGACAAGCCTGACATCTGTTGATGTATCCTATAATGAGTTAGAGGGTCCTTTACCAAACATTCCAGCCTTTCAAAATGCTACAATTGCTACTGTAAGAGAGAACAAAGGCTTGTGCGGAAATATTACAGGTCTTGCACATTGTCCAGTGTTGGCGACGAAAGGGAATGGGAAAGACAGAGACAACAATTTGCTGCTCATTTTACTTCCTACTTCTGGTTGCGTGCTTGCATTGTTTCTTGTAGTTGGAGTTTCAAGCATTGTACGCTGAAGAGCGAGGCACGGAGAGAACCATTTGATAAAAGAGAGTAGTGAAAATATGTTCGAAATATGGAACTATGATGGAAGAACTGTGTACGAGAACATTGTTGAAGCCACCGAGGAATTCGATGCCAAATATCGCATCGGCATGGGAGGACATGGGAGTGTTTATAAGGCCAAGTTGCGATCGGGTGAAATTGTTGCTGTAAAGAAACTTAACGAAGCACCGGATGTTGACACGGCTAGTCGAAAAGCATTTGAAAGAGAGATTCATGCTTTGACCGAAACCCGACACCGGAATATTGTCAAGCTGTGCGGCTTTTGTTGGAGCTCTCGCCATTCCTTCTTGGTTTATGAGTTTCTTGAATCGGGCTCCTTGGAGGATATATTGAAAAGCGAACAAAGGATAACAACGTTCGACTGGAAAAAGAGATTGAATGTTGTTGAAGGTGTGGCTCATGCTTTGTGCTACATGCACCATGAATGCTCTCCTCCTATAATTCATCGAGACGTATCGAGCAAGAACATTTTACTGGACCAAGAATTCGAAGCTCACGTCTCTGATTTTGGCACAGCTAAGGTTCTACAACCTTATTCATCCAATTGGACTTCCTTTGCAGGCACCTTTGGTTATGCAGCTCCAGGTAAGTTGGTTTCTTCAAAATTTCTCTCCCCACTTCGTTTTTATAGATCGGAAAATGCTTATAGAACATCCTCATCCTTAACTACCTTGCTTTAAATTTATAAATACTGAACACCGCGTCCAAAGCAATTCATCCGATTTAAAGGTTCGTCGTTAATAGATTAATTGAGATTTGGGCGGTCAATTAATAAAGTGAAACTTCTTCCAAAGGAAATAAAAATTTTAAATCCCATTGGAATCGAAAGAATGTATTAATTTATACTTAATTCTCTAAATTTGATTTTAGTTTTCAATATCAGTTTAGATTTACCGAGCATATATACTGTACAAAAGCTAAAATATATATAAACATATATATGCTCTTTTCTTTATGTAGAACTCGCATACACTATGGAAGTGAACGAGAAATGCGATGTTTATAGTTTCGGAATGGTGACATTAGAAGTAATCATGGGAAGACATCCGGGCGATCTCATATCGTCTCTTGCGTCGTCATCTTCATCATCCTTGCGCCATTCAACAGCTTCTTGGCCACTGAAAGAAGTTTTAGATCAAAGAATTCCATACCCGGAAGGTGATGTGCTGGGGGAAGTGGCTTTGGTGACAAAGATGGCATTTTCATGCTTAAATCCCAAACCAGAGCATCGTCCAACCATGCAACAAGTTTCTCAGGCAATAGCCGCGCATAGCCCGATCGTGTCAGGCGCATCAGAGGACATCAAATTGGAAGAACTAGTTGATCCTACATGCTTCACTTAGTGAGATAGTTCGGTCTTTCTGCTGCAGCCTGTGTAGCAAGTTGTCTCCTGTACTCTATTTGCCTCACTCACTTTCATTTTCTTATTTTTGCAATGGTTCATTGATTACTCGAAAGCACTTGGGGATTACTACCATTAGCAATTTCAACCCAGGAAGAAAAGTACTACAGTCCCGACATTCAATCCTTATGAATGCCTCGAAAGATAACAAGATCATGATATTTCTTGTAGCTATTACATTTGGGAAAAGTACCGAAAAAGTCTTCAACTATTCCATTGATACTAATGCAGTCCTAAACTTTTCAATTAAACCAATTTAGTCATAAACATTTTCACATTAGTACTAATTCAATCCATCTAACCAATTTAAACAGGAAATCGCTAACGTGGACGCTGACCATCCAACGTGGCACGGTCGACACTAACTTGAACATATTTAATAATTTTCTAATAATTTTTTTTGAATTATTTTTCTTTTTGTATATATTTTTCCTCTTTTTGTGCTTTCCCTTTTCGTTTTGCCAGTTGACAGCCACAAGCCATGGCCGGCCGGGTTCGACCTCGCCAGGCCACGCTTGGGCGAGGGAGAGCGCCATTAAGGCCCCCCTCACCAACCACCGACAAAAGGAAAAGGAGAGGAAAAAGGAAGGAAAAAAAATCAAAATATTATTTTAAAAATGTCACCTCAACGCCGGCTGTGCTATGTAGGACGGCAAATATCCACGTTAGCAATTTTCGGCCTAAACTGGCAAAATGGACTGAATTAGTATCTCAAGGTATAAAGGTTTAGGACTAAATTCGTCTAATTAAAAGGTTTAAAACTAAATTAATACCAATGCAATAGATTTAAGACTCTTTTTTTGTACTTTTCCATATTACATTTACTTGTTACAATTTGGCCTATCATGTAGAATCGTAGACACTAACGGTAGTAAATGTGATAAGCTCAAAAGGTGTTGATCGGGGTGATCTTTTGGTAGCTATATGTTCTAGAGTTAGCTGACTTAACGACATCTAGTTTCTAAAATATTGAGACCTAATAATATCACCATTTTCAAGATATACAATACCCTGCATTGTGCTCTGTTCTGGCATGGTTCGTTTCCAGACTATAACCTTAGGTATTATGCATTAGAACATATTGAGCTTCTCTCTGTTCTAGACTAAGAATGATCTGACTCTTGATCCATAGTGTTTGCAGGATTTGAAAGCTGATCCAAAAAAAGACGAGTTCCTTCATATACCCAGAGCTACAGTCAAGTGCTTGACTCGCCCAAGAAGTAATTTGAGAAGGTTCTTCGTGTGGCCCTCAAGGCACAAAAACCAGATGAAGGGGCTCTGGCCAGAGTGCTTTGTACCAGGGCCGAGGTTGACGTGAAGCTTATAACTGAGTAACGTAGAAAGAACGGCGCCCCCAGAGTCCCTGAGGACCACACGAAGAACCTTCTCAAAATACTTCTCAAGGTGAGTCGGGTACTTGACGGTAGCTCTCAATATATGAAGGAACTCATCTTCTGGATCAGCTTTCAAAACCTGCAAACACGAAGGATCAAGAATCAGATAATTCTTAGTCTAGAACAGAGAGAAGCGTCTGAAGAAACCAATGCTATCAACATACCGGTCTGCAAATAGTTCGTACATCTAGTCAATAAGTTCAAAACTAAAACACAATTCCCAAATCCCACACTCCGGAAGTGTCAAATGCGACCAAATCCCACTAGGAATAACACAAGTTGAAACATAAAACTGTTAGGCCTAAGCTTGGTTAAAGCAACGCAATGCTGCTCTCGCCACCTGGAGGCTTGCGGACGCCTCCAAAGTAGTCTCTAGACTCTGCCTTTCCATCGGCAAAGATGTTGTTGCCGCTAATCTCTCTCAATTTAGCCGAACTCAGTGATTTCTCCGCAGACGTGGGAGGCGCATCACCCTTGAAGACGTTGTTTCCAGAGAGCTCGGAGTATTTCTTGTCATAGATTTTCTTGGCAGTTTTCATCACAGATTCCTCATTGGAGATAATACTGCTCTGACCTCCAGCAGGCTGATAAAGTCAGAATGTTTTAGTGAGGCTATTGAACTCCATAGCGAAAAAAAAACAGAAGACCTGAAGAAACTTTAGCAGAAGAGCATGTTAATGTAGATATAGATTTCACTCACATTAGAGACTTTAACAGAAGTCCGGACATGACGCGGTGCAGGTTCTTCCATGTCTTGATTTGTGTCCAATGCCCGTGCAGCCAGTGGCCTAGGCAAAATTTCTGGAGGAGGAGCAAAAATATCATGTCCACTCAACTCCTTGCACTTGGCATCAGATGTTTGCTTTTTCAACTTCATGTCGGATTCGCTTTCCAACGTTCCACTCAATTCTCGCTGCTTTGCAACCTCAGGAAGAGTAGTAGGCTTTTTGGGAGAAATGCTTTCTTCTTCACCAAACGAGATGTGACTGATGCCAGCAAGGGCTTGCTAGTAATATCAACCACCAAAAGAGTTTACATTCATCATCATGGACTCAACACCAATTTAATAGGTCAAAAACAAATAGGCATAGTAAAACATACCTGGTACATCTTTAATCCTGTTTTGTTATTTGAAGCAGGGTTAGCACTTCCAGGTTCTAATGAATCATCCTCCCCATTGGCAGCAAAAATCCCACTACCGGTGATTTCTTTCATCTTGTAGCCAGAACAAGGTTTCCTGGAAGATTACAAAAGCACTATTCTATGAAGGAAAAGACGAGGAAAAAGCCACAATAAGCAGAATCAAAGCGCCAAGGCATTGTGAAAGCTTATGAAACTCCCTTGATAAGGAGGATATAAAAAGGTCACATGTGTATGAGTGTGTGCCTGCGAGCAAACATACATGCTTGTGTGCGTGTGCAAGGGTGCATGTGTATTTGTGTCAAATTATCATCCCCGTTCTGTACGTCTATGAAATAGACAGATAGATAGATAGATAGATAGAGAGCCAGGTTAGATAGACATGATTGTGGGTGCATTCATTTGTACTTGTGTGTATAATGACTTTTCTGTATGTATATGTTATACATAAATTTAAGCTTCTCCTAATCTAGCAACAAAACAGTTGTTTCTTTTGCAGCACTTCGGAAGGATGTTGACCATGCATTTAAGTGTGACTTACCAATGCTGAGCAAAATGCCATCTCCTTTCCATCCATGGACTAAGAACAACCTAATTTTACATGGACTTATGCTTTTTACATGTCAATAAGATATTTCACAAAGCGCTAATTGAAAGACATCAAAAAGCAGCTCGCATCAGCTAAGCACCTAATACAATTGTATCTAGATCGGAGTTGGGTAGATTGCCAATGGGATGATCAGATCAGCATTTCCATGACCGCAGAAGCTCAGTACACATTGAAGGAGCCCCCCGCATGATACTCGCCAAAGAGATGTTTACTTCTCGAATCTCGACATCTAACAAACTTACTCTTTCCATCTAATTACTATAAATTGAACAGCCACTGAATGGAACGGGAATGGCTGAACTATCTCAGATGGACATGAGGGCTTGCAACAGAATCAAGCTCAAGAAACCAACCAGACTTCTAAGGTTAAGGAAAATGATCAAGCTCAACCTACTGAGGCATCTGACGTTCTAAGATCCACCCAATTGACCAAGATTACTCCATCAACAGTCACCCAAAAAAAAAAGATTACCCTTTTTTGTAATTTAAATGGAGGTGATAAAGATCATTATGTTGGAAATAAAGTTTCTGTCCTCATATCCCGCAGATCGATCACTACACATCCACACTCAACCTATATCATACAATCCAACCATAATCTCTGAAGAAAGACAATCCAAAGCAGTGGAGAACATCAAGAATGCGGACAAATAGCTAAAACGGCGGAGAAAAACCAAATTGCCACGACGACCCATTCCACCAAATGAAACATTGCATTTAAGGGGGGAAGAAAAACACAAAACATCATCAACAAACAGGGAGAGGGGGAAAAAACAAGAAGAGCAGATCTAACCTTTTGTTCAAATTCTCAGCTTCCTCATCAGTCACTTGACCTCCAAACACCACCTTGGTGATCCCATCCGAAGGCTAACCATCATCCCCCCAGAACAACCCATTAAAGGAAAGCCAAAGGACAAAAAAACAGAAGCATACTCATCGCATCAAATAGAAACTAAAATAAAAGATCAAGAATGAATCGAGTAAATAAATGTCTACCTGGTGAGAGCGAGCATTGAAGCGAGAAGAAGCCGAACCGGGCGCGACCAAATCTTGGGGAGGAGGAGTCTCCGACCACGTGAGCAGATCTGAAGTCGAAGTGTGAGGCTTCCTCACTGGCGTGCTCCTCTCCATTTTTTTTCTTTTTCCAACAGCAAACAAGGGAGAGAGAAAAAAAAACAAACACCCAGGAAAGAAGTCACCCCAAATAAACCTTTTTCACAGAGAAACCAAAGAAGAAGAAAATGTCCGAACAGCGACGACGATTACTTCTCTCGCAATGCAAGAACCTGGAGTTTCTTCCGGGCACAGGGAGAAGAGAGGAAGAGATAGAAAAGCAGAGATGGGTGAAATGACGGGGTTGACCTCGAGATCTCGAAGATTCGTGGGAGGAGGGGGGGTTCTTGCTTTTGCCTTTGAGCTTGAGCTGGATATATAAAGAGGAAGAAGATAGGGGAAGGGAAGGGAACAAATGTATATTGGAGTAGCAGCTACTCTTCTTCTCCGTCTCTCTCTCTCTCTGCCGCTGCTGCTGCTTCTCCTTTTTTATAAGCAAAGAAAAAGGATTTGAATTGAATGCGTGAAGAAAGAGAGAGGAGAGAGAGAGAGAGAGAGAGAGAGAGGGGGGAATTATTGTATTAACGGATAAATTTTTATTTGATGATGTGGTTCTGGGTATTCTCTGTTTTCTCCATTTTTTTCAAACTCGGGTAGAAGAAAGAGGAGGGGGGTTCAATCCAAGAGAAACAAACCAAGATACGAATTTGAAATTCGGAACCGCCCTCCTCCTCCTCCACGACCGCAGCTTGATGTGCCCCCCAGCATGTGCAAAGCCCACCAAATCGAAGACATGAAAATCATCGTAACTACTTATTGCCACAAGGTATTTGAAGACTGATGTTGCTCTGATTGAGAACCGTAACCGTGTTGTAAACTACTCCAATGTGTAGTTTTGTACTCTCGGCCATGTACTTTTTGAAGTCGCAACACCTAAAATTGGATGAAGCGGCTCCTTAATGAGATTCTTTATGCCAGAAATGATTCTGAAAAAGAAATGCGTTTAGTAAAAAATGACTTCTGAAACAGTTTTCTACTTCTGAATGAGATTTGTGTTTGGTAAAGAATTGATTCTCTATGCCAGAATCAATTCTTACCAGAACTGATTCTTTAATTTTTTTATTAAATAAAATATTAAAAACATTAAAAAAAAATTTAAAATTCTCAAAAATTTTAAAAACAAGAAAAAAAAGGGAGAGATCGGAGGCAAGGGCGGCCGCCAGCCCGTCGCGGGCGAGGGCCCGGCGAGCCTCGCCCAGATCTGGGCGAGGCTCACGTGCGGCCCCTCACCCAGCGCTGGCAAAGGTCGCCGGCCTTTGGCGAGCCTGGCCAGGGGCCGGCGACCCTCGCCAGCACTGGGCGAGGGCCGGCGACCCTCGCCCAGCGCTGGGTGGAGGATCGCCGAGCCCTCACCCGCTGTTGGGCGAGGCTCGCCGGGCCCTCGCCTGAGGCCGGCCAGGGTTGCCGGCCCTCTCCGGCGACGGGGCCGGCGGCAGCAAAGGCCTCCACCCAGGCTCCAATTTTTCTCTTTTTAATTTTTTAATCTTTTAAAAAAGTGAAAATAAAAAAAAAATTGGAGGTAAATGCGTTTTTTTACTTCAAGTGAGATAAATACATCACATAATCATAAGTTTGAGGTTTTTTTTTTATAATTTTTTCCTTTTTTATTTTCACTTCTCATTTTCCTTTTTACGCTCGCCGGACGTTGGACGCCAGATGTCGGCCGCCGGACGCGCGGACGTTGGACGCCAGATGTCGGCCGCCGGACGCGCGGACGTCGGCCGCCAGACACGGGACGTCGGCCGCTGATCTCCAAGTGTCGTTTGGTAAACTTGCCAAAATTAGAATGAGAATGAGGATGTGTTTGGTAAATATAAATTGATTCTTGAAAGAATGAATTCTTGCCTGAATCAAAAATTCTGGCAAGAATGATAAACATGCAGGCCCTTACTACCGTCGACAGCTTTGGAGGTGCTGCCGTTTTAAATGTACTTGTCAAACACTTTCTAAGTGTCGCATAAAATGCATTTTCTTCGATTTGCTTCCAAGTTCTACTACCTTTGACATATTTAAACATATGGACATGCAAACTCTTGGTTTGAGCTTTAAAAGGTTTTCGACATCAGCTAATTCGACACTTTTGCACTATTAGATGAGCATCTTTTCTTATGTCCTTGGCATCATGCGACACTACAGTTTGAGTTAAAAATACTAAAATTAATAAGTTGGAATCATGAGAAACTCGCGTTATGATTTGTCGAGCAACCCGCCGACTCGACATGGTGAACTTGTGGTCATAAAAGCCTGTTTCAATGGGTCAATATTACGGCATTAAATCTCGGCATTGTATCAGTAGAACCTGGAGATACTAGTACGGTTATCCGTGTGACTTTTAGCGTCGCAACTGTCCCTCGCATGAACTAAACAATTTATGCTCGTCACACATTGGATAGCTGAACATGTTGTATTTTTGTAATCATAAATTGAGGAATAGAATTGGGGTCTCTCTAAATCTTTTTTTTCTAACCACTTTTTGCGGTCTTTTTTCTCATAAAAAGGAAAATAACAATCTCATTTGAAAAAAAAAAAGTTTGACCTCATTAACCTGGTGAGAGAAATTCCAAATAAGGATCTGAAATGCTTTCATTTTCTCAAATAAGAGCCTGAAATAGGCTTTGTATCAATTAAGAGTCTGAAATGCCTTAATTTTCTCAAATAAGAACTTGAAATGAACATTATTTCAAATAATGACCTAAAGTGATCAGATAATTTCAAATGATGACCTCATTTTGAGGGCATTTTCGTCATTTCAATTTCTTGATTAAATAATATAAAAAATATTTAAAAAAACACAAAAAGAAGAAAAAAGGGGGCGGTGGCCCCTCCCCCCTCTTTTTTTGTGTTTTTTTTAAATATTTTTATTTTATTTAATCAAAAAAAGTGAAAAGACGAAATTGCTCT
>BCNH02000006.1:32851551-32875527 GCA_001662345.2 Metrosideros polymorpha var. glaberrima | reverse complement strand
TTTTTTGTGTTTTTTTAAATATTTTTATTTTATTTAATCAAAAAAAGTGAAAAGACGAAATTTCTCTTAGGTTAGGCTCTTATTTGAGACTATTGGGCCACTTCATACCCTTAATCGAAACAAGATTAACTTTAGATCTTTATTTGAGAAAATGATGACACTTTATACTTTTATTTGAATTTTCTCTTGACTTGGAGTGGTGCTTTGATGTAGTGGAACATGGGCCTAATTTTCTACGGCCCAGGCTTGGTGTGGCTCTTGACTGGCCCACCTGTCTGAAGCTGGTTCAGGTGGGCCGGGCCAAATCTTGGGCCACACTGGCCCAAGTATGGATGGGTCGACCCAAGGCCGGCTTCACAGCCAGCTAAATTATTTTGCAAGGCGTTCGACCAGGAGCAATTGAGGTCAACGCAACAAGAAACTTATGGGGACCCTCTGACTTCGACTTTACCAAAGCAGCCAAGAAGATAATTGAGTGAAATGCTAGGTATGCTAAAGTACCTATTGGAAAGTTCATTTCACAAATTGATGTTACAAATGTCAATTAGGCGCAGAGTGTACTCCGCTAATTTCCATGTTCACTGTAAACTTTCGATCTTTCATATCACTTGAGAAAAGTATCGTAATCGATCATAATTCAAGGAACATTACTCTTTAAAGATATATTAGAAGCGAATAATGCCTCTTTAACACGTGAGCAAAACGAGCTCTGATTAGCCCATGTAGTCAAGTGCAGATGATTAGTAATACAATTAATCCGTGAATATTCGGCACATTTGCCGGTATATACACACCGATAAATAAGCGGTTCTTAAACGGGCTTTGCACGGTATAAAACGACTATTAAATTAGCCTGATGCGGAAATATTCAAAAGGATTTCAGGTAAAGAGTGCCCCCAAAGGCACTTGTCGAAAAACCAATCAAGGGAACTTTACGATCTCAAATGCATCGATGGCCCTTGTGTCGCAAAGACACTACCCATAAAACAAGAACATTAAAACACATTTCTATTCCAAAACGTCATGCCGTTGCCTAGCCCAGCAATCTGAGACAAACTGCTGTACTAGAGTTAGAATTGATCAATAGAAAAGCAAGGAAAGAAAGAAAGAATCACTCTTTGACAAAATTATTTTAGTAGAATAAAATAGGTGGAAAAAAAATTAAATTTGTTACGACAATAATGTTATTTTGGGTGAGCAGACATTGGGCATCTCTCGCTAAAAATCTGTCGACCCCCTTCGAGGAAACCAAACAAAACGAAATTTAATTTTCTGTGCTACTTCCTTCGTACCTCGGTCACCTCAGCAGGTAGAGAGAGAGAGAGAGAGAGAGTGATGGCGACGCTCGGCGGCAGCAGCTTCGTCACCGTGGCTCGGCCGAGTCAACTGGGTTTCCGGAGGCGTGTCGCCTCGACCTTTGTGCCCAGCTCCTCGATTTTCAGTAAGCGCGTTCGTGCTGCGAAAGTGAGAGCCTCCGTCCAAACGCCGACGCAGGTGCGATGCTCCGTCTCTCTTTTCTTTGCTTTGCAATCATTGCGCGTCATGTTTCAGTCCGAGGACGTGTTAGATCACGAGCAGTGACCAAGCAATTCAAAAAAGAAAATGAAATGGCGAAAGCAAAAAACCGATGCTTCTGAGGTGGCGACCGAGTTTCTATCGGACCTTGTGCCCCTCAATTTGATCATTTATATCCATGTCTAGAAGCCAAGGTGATTCGAATCGCGGTACCGTCGAAAAAATGCAATTTGATCCATTTTGGCTACAGAATTGCGTAATTTGAAGTATTGTAGTGCTGCCCTTGATGCATTGTCTGGCATTCTGCATTAGTAGCGAAGGTGGTCAATTAATTTCAAGTGGAAAGGCAAATGAGGAGTCGGAAAAGTCGAGCGCAAGACCTCATCCTTCGATACCGTGCGTAAGTCGGAGACTTGGGGATGTATAAAGAATCATCCGAGGCATTGATGAACAAAAATTCATGTAGTCCCTTTGAATTAGTCCACCCTGATCACAACATATTTGCAAGGATCACAGATTCCAACACTTTGCAGCTAGAAGATTGACTCCTAGTTTGATTTAGCAATTTGCTTGTGTCGCAGGATCCTATTGTAGTCGACAAGGAGGTTACCTACAAGAAGAGCATTTTAGCTTGTCCGATATGTTACAACGGTCTAACGCATGCGGGTCCAGCATTATCCATGTAAGTCCGTTAATTCCTCAGTTACGTGAAAGCTAAAAGGGGGATCAACATTTACATTAGTCACAAGAGATCTTAAGCTCTTGGTTTGGATTCGTTCGACTCAGCTCCGTCATCGTATGACTTCATTGTTTCTGCAGGGATACCATGTCTGAGTCTACATTGCTATGTAATACCTGTAAGAAGACTTATTTCGGCAACAAAACTCATCTCGAGCTTACGGCCTCTAGTGGAGCCAAGGAATATACCGAATCCATGGCCCTGGCCACGGAATTTTTCAGGTTTGTGGAATTTGTTCTTTTTCGGCAGGTATAACGTTCTAGTCCATTGACCCTCGTACTTGTGTAGGCTAGCATTCAAGTGCATTGATCTCATGTATTGCAAGTTCTGTTCTGCTCTTAATGATTTCCATCTTGGTTGAGGATGAGTGTAATGATGAGTTTATATGCCTAAAGAGCACTGGTCATATATCATATTGATTGTTTCAGGTTACCGCTGATCTCATATATCTATGAGAGGGGTTGGCGTCAAGGCTTTTCTGCACTGGGAGGATGGCCTGGTCCAGAAAAGGAGGTAATTCACAATCTCCTATTTCATGATTCTCTTATCATTTTATTTCCAAAAGAACATGAAAAGCAACGAGTTTTCTGGTAGAATTCAATCTATATCTCATCTCAGGTCCACTAAAATGTACTTCATAATGAGTTGAGACATATAACTTGCCTTCTGATTTCAGTTGTCTAGCTCAATGCAAAAGTCACTCTGTCTAACAGGGAAAACAGAGTGTGAACTGTCTCACTGCTGCTGATTATAGCACAACTTATTCGAATGCTTCTTGAAGGATATAAGCAAATTGTTTCATTTATCGGAATCTCTTTTTCTGTACTTGCTTATCAACTTAAAGACTTTGATTGCAGTTTGAGTTGATTAAAGGGTATCTTCAGCCCGTCTTAGGTGGGAACATCATTGATGCTAGTTGCGGCAGTGGTCCATTTGCCAGGCTCTTTGCCAAGAGTGGGCTGTTTTCCCTTGTTGTCGCACTTGACTACTCAGAAAACATGCTCCGGGAATGCTATGAATTCATTAAGCAGGAGGAGAACTTCCCTAAGGAGTGAGGCTTTGAACCTTATCTCTATAGTTTGGTGGTTACGACTTCATCTAACTTAGGCGCAATAAAAAGAAATCTAGAACGAATTTTGTACTCATTAAGCTCTCTAGTATTGTATTTGGCTAAATCTTTCAATTTGCTTTAGGGACTTGATCCTTGTTAGAGCTGATATTTCAAGACTCCCTTTTGTTTCGAGTTCTGTTGATGCTGTGCATGCCGGTGCTGCTGTTCATTGTTGGTCTTCTCCTTCATCAGCTGTAAGAATTTTCGAGTTTTTCTAGCCCTGCTATTTCTCTGTCGTACGAGCGACACATCACTCATTCATACACTCGAGATGTTTCTCCAACAGAAAGTAGAAACATGTTGTACTAATTCTTTGACTTTTACTAGCATATGATGTCCCATAATGCCCTTTTGGTGTTGTAGGTTGCTGAAATAAGTCGAGTTCTACGGCCTGGTGGAGTATTCATTGCGACAACCATGATCTATGATGGTCCTTTTGCTCTTAACCCATTCCTGAAGCCTATGCAAAGGGTATGTCATTTGAACGAGTACTTCACATATCTCTATTCCGAAACACCATGTTGCGATGCGCACTATATGGAAAAGATGGTTGTCTATCTCCAATTTTTATTCTGGTTAAGATGCTTTTCTCCTCGAGTGATGCGACTGAACTTTGCAAGAGTAAGCTAAGATTCACACCTGATATTGGATATCTGTTTGGAAATGTAGAATATGTTCCGCATATCAGGAAGCCAAATGTTCCTATCAGAACAAGAACTAGAAGATCTCTGCAAAACATGTGGTCTGGAAGATTTTAAATGTACCAGAAATCGGGGTTTCGCGATGATATCGGCTACAAAACCCAGCTGAACAGTCAATGGTCTCTTCATCTCCAATCTTCACCATCAATTTGCTTCCAGAAAAGTGCATTTGAGCGTTGTCTTGTTGTAAACCGTAACCCTGCCTTGGTGAGGTTGCAGGCATGTAATGCAAATTACCTGTGCATTAACAATCTATAGTAGAATTCCCTCTTGGAATTATTTTTGGGTCTAGTACCCTTTTTCATATTGCGCTTTGTCCCATATAGTTTCATTACAATTTATGATTTCAGCTTTTAGTCTCATTTTTTCTTCGAACCTTCCCTAATAAGTTTTGAAAATTGACAAAACCTTCTATTGTGCTTTATTGAATCTAATCAAAGTCAGGTGATACATCTAAGAAAACATTATTCAGATTTTATTTATCACATTCTAGATATTACGGCTGAAGATCAATCTAATCCATTCATGGACTTTATATATGTCCTCAACCTCATTAGAGTAATATGAGGATATCATCTATGCTTGGACGTGATCTATTGTCAAGTTGCTTAACATCTTTAGATTCTGCACGAAGCAATTTTAGATTCGGAGTATATTCAGACATCTTATAATAACATATGATAGCAAAGTTCTTCAGAATCAGTATACAACGGATATATACATATCGCAACGGCTATCGATTAGGCACGGATTTCTTATATAGAAAGTCCTTGCTAGAAATCAAACTTATAAATTGATCTGCAACGACTCTATCAACGCAAATCATCTTTGGATTGATTCACAATCACCTTGGGAGACAAGATATTCTTTTCATACGAGGAACTTAGCTTATGGAAATCTAGATTCTAGTTGTATGGGCGACTGAATCAAAGGGAAATTCTAATCTCTTCTACAATGGCTACACAATCTCCTTTGTGTAGATTAGAAGTAGGGCTAAGCATAATGGATTGCCTGGACCAAGAACCGGCTAGTTGGGTTCAATTTCGAGAGGGAATTGGACAGCCCGGACTAGATTGACTAATATATATAAGTGTGTGTGTGTTTAAAATTTTTCCCAAATGTAAACCTAAACCTAAACCTAAACTTTTGCTTTATATTTCCTTAGTGACGTTTTAGCAACAATGCAATGCAATTAACGAGAGGTGGTCCCGTGAATATGTCTTTAACGAGAAAAATTTAACGAAAAATCATTAAAAAAAATGCGACCAATCCAATAATTGGACCGCCCGGGACCACCAATCCCCAATTCCTAAGGGAATGAAACCAACTCGGACCGATGCACATCCTAATGGAAGTGGAGGAGTATAAAAGGAGAGTCTGATGTTGAAGATAGATAGTGAAGTGAATAAAAAATTGCAAAGTGCAAGAAAGTTTCGATCATACACACTTATCCTTGAGAGCTTTTATAGTTGTAATCATCGAGAGGTGTTAGAACAGTGACTCTGAAATAGAGAGAGCTATCGATCCAATTACAATTTGTAACCTCTGATTAATTCACTAGTGGAAATCTAGCCAATAGGCTGTCTGCGTGGAGAGTGAATGTAGGCTTGCAAAAGCCGAACCACTATAAATCTTGTGTACAGTTTCTCTATCTTTATATTCTTTATCGTTGATATTACATTGCACACACGCTTGCCTCTGATATTGTTTAATCGCTCTTCAGACCTTGTGATTAACGTGTTGCTAAACTTAGCTTTTCAATTCCGCTTTAATTTGTTAAGTTTAGTTGAAATCGCATATTCGTCCCCTTCTAGGTGATTTCGCTAGCCACCTCAAAATTTACACAAACAGCTTCTTAAACGTTTTCAACCGCCATCTAAAAGTCCATTTCTTCCAAATCGCCATCTAAAATTTATGAGCATGTTCATTTTCCCTGTTTAGAATCTTAAAAATTTTCAATTGACATACTGGATGATAAAATTAATAACAATTTTTAATGTGCTAAAGATTATATTTTTCTGTCTAATTCTATTGAGAGAACACATCGATAGTTTGGGAGTTGTTATGATGAGACATGCACATGTGAAACCCAACACGATGCTGAAGCATTGGTGGGTCTATAAAGTTCCCAACAAATATGGTATCAAAAGAAATGAATACCTTTAAGAGATGCTCTTCATGGGCCAACTGCAATATTCCACTTCCATTATAGTTTTCTAGATGACTCCTCATTCTCTGAACGTTGATGGTTTGGAAGTCCACACTGACAACTTTGTCATTTGCAATGCGCATACTTTATATGAATTCTAAAGTTGCACTCATATGGAACAGAAATTTGGTGGCAGCAACTGAACTGATGCTGGATCTTGGCGACAGATACTTACCCAAGGATGAAAGACTTAGATAGCTAGGATATATTCAGTAAACAAAGATTGTTCTGTGTTCAGAGTGCTCTTCATAGAGGCATCGCAGGCAATTCAACCTTAATCATGCAAGGTGAATCATTCCGAGGGCGAGCCTCGAGTGCTGTTGTGTCGCGTTGGTATGGTCAAAGCCCAGCTGGGCAATAGTTGAATCTCTCCTGTTTGCCGTTGCAGGTAAAGAAGCAATTCGTTGCAAATTATCACTTTCTACTCCTGAGAGGCCTATACCGGCCACTGTCAATTCACCTACTTACAAGCACAAACCCCATTTGATAATGTTTGCTAAAGTTTCAGGTTCCCTTACCGCTTCCATCGCTTACGTGCTAGGTCAAGTCTAGTGTAAATGTTCAAGTTCTGGAGCTGCTACTATGCCTCTGAAATAATAGACCCTGATCGGTAGGAAGCTACTGGTGCATAGAAAAATAAGGTTTGATAGGTTTATGTTTGGCAAGGACTAACTGTAAGGAACATCATAACGGTTGCTCTATCCAGTATTTATGCCCTTGACTTTTTGGTTTGTCTTGGGAAGATATTGGTATAGTAGAGTCTCCAATTGGATAATTGCTATGATATGGAAGGGTTAATCTATCAAGCTTGATCACGGGCTTAAACTTTTGAATGAAATCGAGTGCAGTTAGATATGTTAACAGTCGAACTTAGGTCTCTTGATGATCTCCGTAGATGAGCTTCTGCAGCATGGAATCCTCAATTCTAAGAACAAGTGGCTGTCACATGTTCGTTGTTTTAATGTTGGCCCATCCTGGGAGACGATAAAATTGCGAGTGAATGCAAGAATTTGTCTCTGCCAACTCTTACTTTTTCCCCTCTACAGAGTCACTGAAAAAGTGAGCTTTGCCCCCCTCAAACTATGCTGTGTTTCCCTGTCAGTTGCTCTTGCTGAATGTCCAAATGGAAAGAACAAATTGAGTTATCCTGATGTTCCTAATATGCGAGACGAAAAAGTGGTGACCAGTACCGCATTGCAACATTGGTTGAGGATATCAGGGACGGATTCCTTGGGGGATGCAAAATAATGAACTCGTCAATGCTCATATTATCCGTGAGAAGGTACAAATTACAATCCTCTGTTCGTGTTCCACCCGTTTGTCTCTTCAACTAAAGCGTATTCCTAACTCTCTTTCTTTGTGCACAAGACTCAGGCTTTTCTAAGTAAAGGACCCCATTGCCATAATGATATAGAATATGCAGAAGAAGTTGGAGATCAAACAATCGAAGCAACGCAATGTTTATATATATCAATGAGCACAATCCAAGATTTACACTGATGCCGATAGGATAATAGGAAGCTGTACAATTGCAATCAATGTTAAACCGTGGTCGAAAACGATACTACTTCCAGAGATTGGCATTAGCAGTCCTCTGTCCCCTGGGAAGACAGAACATTTGGAGAAACAAACCACAAGAAAGCAAAAAAGCAAGAAGAAAACAAAATGAAAAACCATATGGCTGCCAACATCAACCCTTGGAACTTTGACTTCTCGATAGCGCATCTCTCAGCCCGCCGGATACCCAAGTTTCCTTTGCAATATCGGTTGAAATGTCATAGTAATCCGCATCGTATCTCATCATCAAGCACTCTTTCTGCTTCCTCTCCTCCTCTTCTTCCCTCTTTGCCTCGTCGATTAACAATTTCAAGTTCTTCTTAGTCTCTGATTCTCTATTCGCTTCTTGCTCAACCTTAGTATCTCCACAATTCTCGCCTTGTTCTTGTTCTTCTCCTTCTACCAGCCAGGCCTTTGCTGGAGCAGACCGACACCGCATAAGCAACAGAGCATTTGGCGGAGGAGCAACAGGTGCATCAAAGGACCCATCATCCCAAGACCTTCCTTTCTCTTTCCTGTCGTGTTTGGACAAGTTTTTGATCTTGGTATTACCCTCCTGTAGCACCGTAAACCATTTAGAGAATACGGTCTTTGAAGTCTCATTGCTATCATTTCCATCTATTGCCACGCGGTTGTTGTCATGGTCATGACATTCGTCGTCGTGATCATCTTCGTCATCACTAGTGATCTGTGCATCAGGAAAAGAGCCAAAACATCGAAAATTAAACTTTATGTTCTTCAAACATGTCAAGAACTGCATTATGTCCTTGTTGAAGCCAAGCGCTTCCCCCCAAGTTGGCCTCTTCTTACGCTTCTCATTGTTGTGAATTCTTTCGATCTCCGCCATCACTGATTGCCAGCTCTTGCCAGCTCCAGTCTTGGTCTTGACCTTGATCTGCCCAGCGCAAGTGACTTTTGGGGAGGTCGGCTCGGACGTCACCGGGCCAATCTGCTTGGTTTTGACCCATAAGACAGGGCTGGCTTGGGCACCTTTGGTGAAAGATTTGGACCGGCGATGGCGGTGTCGTGCCGGCTGGTGGTGGTGGGAATGGGGGTGGAGTTTGTTGGGTTCTGAGGGTCTCGCTGGGCTGCTAACCGGCTTCGGCATCAGCTGTAAGTGAGTCCTAGGAGGGAAGCATACTAGGAAATCCGCTGAAGGAGCTCCTAGTTTGATTGCTTCTCTTCTTCTCATGGCGTCTCCTCTCCTTTCTTGTTTCTCTCTAGGACTTCCTTCTTTGCTGGTGAGTTTGTGACTTGGATGATCTTGTGAGTTGGTTCTGCACCGTGTGTGCTTTTGGGCTTTTGAGGTGTGATTTACTGGTGGGTTTTAAAGAAAGTTGGGAGGGAGGAAAGGGGAGGAGGGACAGCTTTTCTTTGCCTTTTCTCTCTGCTCTTTCTTTTGGTTCCTTTCTTTTGCAATTTGTTAGTTCATTGGGGGGAGTTTGACAAACTGCTTTTGGCTTCCCAATTGAAATGGGGTCACGGTTCAAGGGGCAGGTTCTTTCTTGGCCTCTACTTTTTTTCCCATCAAGAGGTTGCGAGACCCATTAAATATTTGCAAATGATGCTAGGTACATTGAGATCTAACTACAAAATTCGTATACGAACCAATGTAGCATACCGGAAGCCGGTCTTTAAACAATGGGATCATGCTAAAATCTTTAACAAGAATCTACTTCACCGGTTGGTATGTTAATCCTGCAAATCAGCGTTAGTATACTTTAGCATTATATAATATAAATGGAAAGATAGATCAAAGTTAACAAAGCCCACCACACTGTTCATAGCACCGTCCTACCTCTCATCCTCTCTGCCTTGGCCAGATCATATTCACTGTCCATTTCCATTGGCCACTGGTACATCAGCCACCACTCAGTTGCCCCCTCCCTCTCCTTTTTAGCTTTACCTTTACCACTTTCAACTTGTAGTGATTCAGATTAGCTCGTCGTCAGAGGATACTTTCGTTGCACTTTTTCAGTAAACATGGAAAAGTTTTGGACTTCACTCCTAGGCCAACCAGTTGATGGAGTGAGGATTTTTTGAAGTGTCATACTGCATCTATGAAGCAAAAACTGGCAGTCGAACATCACCGAGATGTGAAAAAGTAAAGTGAATGATTTGCGAAGCGAATTGCTTATCTTGTGTATGGACTTGGACATTGTAAAGATATGAAGAATGATAAACCAAGATCGAAATGATTGGTTTGGTCTGCTTTGTAGTGAACTTATTATGTAAGCTAAACGAAATCAAATGATTTTGCTTCTTTTCTTGTTTTGGAGGACGCCGCTACGATACGATACGTCAATATATTAGGGATTTCAATATGGTGTGATTCGATTCTAACTCGAATTATTGGCTCTCCAACTTTTTCTCATGACTATCCTCATTAGAAGGCAGAGAAAAAGCAGAAATTTTGAGGGGCCACCAAGAAAGTTTGAGTAGGGTTTTCGTGTGAGGAATGAGGATGCAATTATGGATGCGGCTAGCAATCGAGAGCATGCGAGGGTTGGCCCCTCGACCCATTACCCACCTTGCGTGTTCGGATGAGGATCGATTTAGGACCCCTCTTGCCTTTTGGTTTGGGACCCTTAGGCTATTCTACTACCATGATCCACCTTTTGATGATTATCCGAGTTGCCAGATTAACTAATTGAGCGAGATGTACGATACTGCGTGTGCTGAGTCGCCTTTTCTGCATTCCGAAATGCACGAATTAGGGTAAAAGCGACGCGGTCGACTGCCGTCGAAAGATGCTCCAAAATGCTCGCCAAACACGATCCGGAACGAGCCGAGAGTACTTGGTCGCCAAAAGCGATTAGCCTCGATTAGTCTTGCATGATGCGACGATGTGACCTTACTTTCTCCATAGACTTGGGTCCATGGCAAAGTAAAGTCGATAAGCTTGTGAACCTCACAAGTTCGGTTGCTTCGAAGAAAAGAGTTGAGTGCAAAAAGGCAAAACGGGGCAGCAAAAAAGCTGCGCCAAAAGCCAGCAAATCGAATGTGAGTGACATTGTTTAATGAGCTTATATTAGGAAAGGTGCATGTGCTCCGCTCGATCCGGGATGCACGTAATCGATTCATTTGTGGGGGAAGAGAAGCGAGGAACTTGGCTTTCTTCCGGGCCCCCCGAAAAGATTCCGCTCTTCCTCCTTCCATGATTTGGTAGACCGCCGCCCTCTGTATCGCCTGGTATACGTTGCGGCAGCTTTTCGTCCCGTGTTTAATGTGGTCGACTTGTTTAAATTTCAGTGTTGCCGGCAGGCGCGCATTGCTTGTGTGTGCAGACAGATTGAGCGTGCAGGCCAGATGAGGAGAGGAGCGCAGGTGAGTGAGGGAGTCGAGCGAGTTGGCCGTGACTTGAGCTTTACTTGTTCAGGAGCCCACCAGGACTGCACAGCGTGTTGATCCTCGGCGCCGTGAACTTTCCCGACGATGCCTAATGACTGTCAGGGGACAGTTTCCTATAATAGAATGGTCAAGTTTGGATTCGATATCTGGCAACGATTGGTGTGCTTCCAAGTTCCCGTTAATCACATTTTCAGGGGACAGTTTCCTAGATGAATGTTGTTGGATTCGTACCAGTGGGCCTCGGGCCTATTGGTATTAAGCCTTTCTAGAGAGCAAGGCTACAAGTATTGATCACAGGTTTTAACTGCTTTCATTTCTAAAATCAGTGGTTAGATAGGAGGAAATTCATTTCTTTGGGGGGGAATATTTTAATTGGGGAAGCTGAGATTCAATATCTCAGTTCAGATTGAGGTTGCCATGTGAACTTAAAATATTAGGTTTTCTCAATTTCCTTGTGCCATGTGGGATAGTATAGGATACGATAGGAAATTCCTTTAGTTAGATGCGTCTTGTCCCGTGTTCGAAAAATGAATTGGATATGGTGAAAAATATAGACATATAAAATCAATGTTGGGTGTTGGCATCCTTTTAATATTATTAGATTAATGTCAAAATTGAATAAGTTGTTTTTTTCTTTCCTGAAAATCTTAGTCAAAGTGATCATATCCATGAGAGAGAGAGTTTTTGGTGAGGGTTGTGTGACTCTAGAACGACCTCACCGCATGAAATTGAAATTCAGTGACCTTTGTGAAACCCGACCTAGGTTTCATTACAATATATGATATCATCTAACATATTTCATTGTTTTTGGCCCAATTTGTCCATTATTAAAATAATGGGTTTCATTTTAAATTAACACGATCGAGTCCAGGACTCTCACCTTACATCCCTTGGCAATATGCTAACATAACGCTATGTGGCAATGATTTTCCACATACTCTTGATAGATTGTCAAGAGTAGGCATTGCCTATGCCCAAATTATGTGACCAAGATCACATGAACTATTGGATCATCAAGTGCGTCCCACATGAGCTCTACATCATCAAAGTGGATCTCATGATTCGAGTGCAGCTAACATGTTTTCGATCCATCTAGTCCTTTCAATAAAGAACCAGACCTGACTTGAGTTGAAACCCATGAAAGTTTCAATCTATCGATTGTTCATATCGACGAATTGCTATAATATCGTCGAACGTTCCATGGTCGCGCAATTGTTAAAGATTTTAGTCGTTGTAGAGTATATGGATTGAAAGCAAATGGGAAAGAAGTAATCAGTTTAGGTGAATAGAAGGCCTAGATCCGAATTTCTACCAAGTGTTGAGAATTGACCAAGTTTGTGTCTAGCTCATTTTTTTTCACTTCCAAATGGTGTTCTTCCTTCTCGTCGACGAGCCAATCTATTACACGATTGGCCAGCGAATCGATACTAATGAAATGATGCTGGATATGCCTTAAGAACTCGAAAACGAAAAGGACTAATGTATATTAGAAACGGTTAATGGAACCGGTTGACCCAGTAAAGCAATCTCTATTTATAACCTTTGCCTTGTGAAATCGTCTCTCTACCCCCGAAATCCAGCAATTCATGCAAACCACCAAACCCTCCCCATGCAAGCTAAGCCAAGCTCCTCTCTGATATCTCAATCCACCCCTCCCACTTCTCTCCACCGCTCCCCATCCCCCCATGGAGGAGCGGTTGCCACCTCCTCCCCATGTGAACGGCCATCCCGGCGGCAGCGGTGGCGGCGATGGCGATCACCAAGCCAACCCCGACCTCACTCTCGTCGCCAAGCCAGACAGTCCCGAGCGTGCATTCCCCTCCGACACCTACGTCGTCCAGGTTCCCAAGGACCAGATCTACCGCGTGCCGCCCCCGGAGAATGCCTTGATCGTCGAGCGCCACCGGAAGCCTGCGGGGCAGAAGAAGCGGTCGTGTTGTTGTTCTTGCTGCTGTTGCCTTTTCTTGACCATCATCATGATCTTCCTAGCCTGCGGCGTTCTCGCCCTCGTCTCCTCCGTTTTCTTGAAGCTGAAAAACCCTAACTTCCATGTCGACCATTTCCTCGTCAAGAACCTGACGAAGTCGCATGACAAAAATACCAAACTCGTGTACGACGTCAAGTTGAAGGTTGAGAACCCGAATGCGCACACGAGCTTTATCTACGAGCAAGGCGGGGTTGCCTCGCTGGCTTTCAACCAAAAGGCGATCGCGACGGGGAAGTACACGCCTTTCGAACAAGACCAGAAGACGTCGAAGGCCGTCGATATCGTCCTCAAAGGGTCAAACACTGTGTTACCTAAGGAGTTGCAGAAAAGCTTGGCAAGCAATCGAAAGACCAAGAATCACGTGACGTTTGCGTTGCATGTGGACGTTCCGGCTAGAAGGAAAATCTGGAAACTAATGGGTTCGATCTCAAGGTACGTCGCTTCGTGCAAATTCACGGTCGATACACTGGGAAAAGATGCTCGTGTTCTTTCCCAGAATTGCCAAACGGAGCGCAAGGACCTTTGAGAAAATTATTAAGATGGCATGAGGATAGCAAGCATGTACTTGACGTGGTGAGATGTGACGAAATCTTGGAATTTGAAAGATCCAAATCGTCATTTATGTGGCCATATTCTTTATTTCTTTTTATTTGAAGCTAGTGGTGAAAAAATTGCGGTGATATTAAAATTTAAGTTCTTGCTAGCTTCCTTCTTCGATTGCGGTGTTTGCTAGGTCGGACCCAAAGGAGGAATTTGTTCGAGTCCTTTCATACCTCTTCTTCATCTTTTAAACCCTAAATTTGTAGAGTTTATCTTGTCATTATTATTTTCATTTGGCAGTATATGTAGATTTCACATGTTTTTTCACCTCTCATATTGATACTAGCCAGATCGGCTTTTTTTTGTTAATCATGTTCCTCGTTTCTTCTTAGGGGTTGTTTGTCTGGACCTATCAAATGTAAACAATTACTTACTTTCTCGCTAAAAAATAAAATATAAACCAAAGTTATAAAAAAAAAAAAAATTACAGCAGTTTTATGTGAATCTACGTTTCAAGGTTTATATTACAGGATATGTGCTTAAAAATAGAAAAAAAAAATCAAAATACGTGAGCCACAAGATTTGTAAAAAGTAGAAATCAAGTAAAGAAATACTCCAAGCAAACTTATGTTTCCAAAGAAGTTTCTTGAAGCATCATTTCCCTTAATTCCCTAATGGATAGCTCAAAGACCCTAATTTTTCTTTTGCCCATGTAATATATGAAAGCTTCTACAACTTCTGCATGTTAATTCAGGAAGACATTTTTGGTGAATAATTGAACTAAAAATCCTAGGGAAAGTGCAATTGAATTTTAATTTGTATAATCAAGTCCTAAAACTTTGAAATAGTGCAATAAAGTCTTAAAACCTTACTGAAAAAGTACAATAATATACTTCTTAAACTCCGTCCATTTTAAGCCTAACATCGCTTTTTCGTAGTAGCGTTTGTCACACTTGACACTAACGTGGCGCCAAGTAAATGTTGATGTAGTGCCAAGTGAGCGCCACATCAACAAAATAGCGGAGAAGAAGAAAAATGGTAAGAGAAAAGGAGAATTCATAGGGAGAAGGAGAGGGTTTGCAAAGCTAGCATCTTCAACACCCACCTCCAACTAATTAGAATGAATGGCCAACCCGCTAGTTCGGCTGCTCCAATCAATTGAAGGTGTCAGGTTCGACTCTCCAATCTGGCACCTTCAGATTATTCTTAGTTTCATGATTTGGGCAGCTTTTTTTGCTGTGTTGCACTAAGAAAAAGAAAAGTTGCATTAGAGTTTTAGCAGCAACGTTTAGATTGTCGTATTATGTTGGAGAAACGTAGTCAATTAATATACTATGACAACAATAGTGGCAAGTATTGCTTACTGAAACGGTTGTCGCCTTATATTTAATATTGTTATCATGCCTTTAGACAACAGTAGCATGAATATCCCCTTGAGAAGTGTTGCCTCCTGCTTGTAGCACTGCTTGAAAAGGATTACGCGACACATTTGGGTTGTTAAATTAAGCTAATTATATCAGCATATCTGCTTCAAAATCATATTGGTGCGCTTAGTCGAAACCTACTTATTCACTCCTTAATCACCATGCCAATCCCATGGAGCTGAGGTCATAATGTTTCACTGATAAAGAAGCTGATAGTACTTCATTGTTATCAATTAGATATTCATAATATTGATGTATTAATAAGTTCCTAATATGATGTATTAACATGTAAATGAAAGGAACATCGAATATGTCAATCAAGGTATTGATTTGAGAGGGTCTTGACACCTAAAAATAGCCAAAATAGGTATTGGTTAGTTTGAGAGCAACATTGGCTTTTTGAAGCATTGACAATAGCAAGTAAGATATTGGCTTTATACGTATACAGGGTTACCGAAATTATGACAACTATATTGTTATTGGCATAAGTTTGGCCAATAAGAGATTTGGCATGTGCGAGATCAGTATTAGTTATTTGGGACGATGTCCATATGAAAAAAGAAAAGTAGAAACAATTAGGCCACGAACGTAGTATCTTGAGACATGGGGGTCATGGTTAGAGACATGACTTAGGTGGCTAGCGTACACGTGATAAAAGTGGTTGGCATGATACCATTACAATTAGAAAATTGAGAAAACGTTTTTATTTGTCAAATATCATCGTTGAACTATGGTTATGATAGAGATCATGGTCAGACACGTGACAGAAGCGAATTGGCACACATAAAAAAAAATTGGCATAAAGCCAAACTTGTTACAAGAAGCTGATATACCAGTTCATTGGGCCCACATCCAAAACATGGGATCCATTCAAAATTTGGGGAACACATCCTAAACACGAAAAGTGAGATCCTATAGGCTCGTGATTATAACATGAAGTCTTAGCAAAGAAAAATGACACACACACTCAACCAGATTGAAAGGATTTTACTTATTTAATTCAAGTTACTATAAGTTTGATTTGAGCTTGTGCTGCAGAGTTTTACTTCTGAGTCATCCTTAAGCCTAGTTCAAGTTCCTTTCTAGGTTGTAACCACTTGATCAATAGCATAAGCTAGGTTTTTTCCCATATATGCCAATTACAAGCTCAATTTTTGTTGACAGGATATCACGTATTTAATCAAGGGTCTGTTGTTCTCGATGTAGATTTTAATCAAGGGTTTGTTATTGACTAGATATCTTGAGATTTGGCATTTGCGAGATTGGCATTAGTCATTTGGGACGAGGCCAACACGAAAAAAGAAAAGTAGATACAGTTAGGTCACGAACATAGTATCTCGGGACATGGGGGTCATGGTTTGGGACATGACACATGTGGCTAACATACACATGATAAAAGTGGTTGGCATGGTACCATTACAATTAAAAAAAATTGAGAAATAGTTTTTTTTTTTTTTGTCAAACATCATCGTTGAATTATGAGTATGATGGAGATCTTGACTAGACACGTAACAAAAGCGGATAAAAAAAAATTGGCATAATGCCAAACCTATTACCAGAAGCTGATATACCAATCCGTTGGGCCCACATTCAAAACATAGGATCCATTCAAAACTTGGGGAACACATCTTAAACAATGATGTCTTAGGAAAGAAGAACGACACACACTCTCAACCAGATTGCAAGATTTTAATAATTTTATTCAAGTTCTTGTAAGTTTGCTTTGAGCTTGTGCTACCGAGTTTTACTTCTGAGTCATCCTTAAGCCTAGTTCAAGTTCCTTTCTAGGTTGTAACCATCTCTGATCAATAGTACAAGCTAGGTTTTTTTTCCATATCGGCCAATCACAACCTCAATCTTTGTTGACAAGATATCACATATTTAATCAAGGATCTGTCATTCTCAATGTAGATTTTAATTGCATCATTGACTTTTGCGAAGCTTGTCTTGATTCCCACGAGAAGCGAAGTGATTTGTGAAGTAGAGAGAGAGAGAGAGAGAGATGGGGTTCTTAAAGCATGCAACTCTCTTCTTTCATATGTAACTACTACAAATAAGGTATCAAGCTTCAGCTCATGGCTCAGCCCTCATAAGGGACAGAACGAACGCATTCCAAACCAATTTCTTCTGCGGTTTACAGCAGATGACGTGCTCGGCTTGTGTGCCGTTTCCACTCCACCATACGCATCAAAAAGCTCATCACCTGTTACATCACCAAAAGTCGCAGGCATCAATAATGGAATCCGCCATAATTCAAAAGCAAAGCACAATAATTGCAAGCGCGCACAAGAAATTCTCTCTGTATCTCATACCTCAGGTGGGTCTTGCAAAGAATAAGAGGCTCGTGTTTCTTTTGCTACTTTGGACACGAGGATTCCTATTCCTCGTCCTTCGTCACGTAAAACCTAAAACCGTCGAACTCGTAAGAATCACTCCAACAATGTACCAGGACCCAAAAAACATTTGAGGGAATGAGCATCGTGTTTGTGCTCGAGAAATTATTGTACCTTAAACGCATCTTCGTCTGTCCGATCATCTCCGATGTAGATGGGTAGAACGTTGCTATCATTAGCATGTCCTACGTAAATTATATGTCAAGTATTGTAAACTCTCTCTTTCTGACATTGGTCCAAGCAATAAACTAATTATGCCCAATAAATCAAAATGTTGAAGCACGAGAGGCAAATACTTCTATTCATGCACAAAATAAGATAGGGAAAGCAGTTGAGGTATATGTGTGTCAACTATATGCCAAGTCCTATATAATCACAAGCATCATGAACAAATTTCATGTTTGGGAAAAAGGAACCTATCAATATGGACCAGAAAACTCACCTAGCGACTCTAGCAAGTATTCAAGAGCCTTCCCCTTGTCCCAGTTGATAATCGGGCGAATTTCGAGCACCTGTTGAGCATGAGCGTTGGATCGTCAGTAATTTTGAAACATAATCAAATTATTTTTGGCTAGAACCACATAAGAAAATATTATGTCAGGAGAAAAAAATAATATACCTTTCTTCCTTGAGTAAGTTTGAGGTTTGGGTACCCGCTGAGAACTGATCTAACTTGCTCAGCCAATGCAGCCCACCTCTGCAAAGGTGATGAATTTATGTAGAGTGAAAAAAAAAGGGTTGACTTTTCTGCATTTGTTTTAGGGCTTTGAGTCAATATATGGAGTGGCCAGTGGACTGGCCAGTAATCTTAGAAGCCGGATAAAACGTGATCTGATGGAAATTATTCTATTTTTGTAGGGTGAGTGATCACAATCATGTCATACACAACTCCAATACTTAAGCCACTAATCTAACCATGGGGGTTGTCATTGCAATAGTTCTTCTATCGCTTTTGGAAATTGCGGGTTGTTCAAACATTTCGACTCGACATCATTTTTGGATTCGCTGTTTTACCTTTTCATCGACGTTGCGGTAGTGAACAGACAGACAAAATTTGTTGTTCTCCACTTTAGCACCAGGAATTGATTTTGTTCTATTTAACAGAGCTCTATACACCTGCATGGATGCAAGCGAAACGGTAAATACGTATTAACCCATGATACTGGTCTCAAGCGGGACTTGCAGAAAGAATATAATGCACATGAAATTACCTCATTGATCATGGGCAAAAATTCACTTGCAGGTTGGAAAAGGACTCCTTCATCACCCTAGTAATAACATTAATGCCTTTCTATTATTATTAAGTGGGAAAATACACACGAAACGTGATAGAAAATATAGATGAGCGGATCTTTTAGAAATTTATAAAAACAAAAGAGATTAAAACATAAAAAGTGCTCACTTTCTTGCTTTTGAGTTGACTTTTGGAAGGTCCTCTTATATCCATCCCATGGCTTCCTGCATAGTACAGCCCCGGTAACTTCACAAAGTTGTATACCTACATGAGGAAAAAAAAAATCAATATCTAGAACTCCAAGCACATAACAAAAAATAAATAATAGGGCTAGAAGAAGAAGAAGAAAACGACACAGTAGCAATCCGAACATGAATTTAGTTTTTACAATAACAACAGTGCACCTTGTCCCTGCTTCTCCCGCTTATTATTGCTGTGGTGAAATATCGTGCTGCTTCCTTGACAGCTTCTCTCATCTGATATGTGCACAAGGAGAGAAGTTTTATATAGTGGAAGCTAGAGGAAATTAACGTGAACAAAGTAAATTATACATGCAAACTAGTTTAGGGCCACCTATACAGGTCAAAAGGCTTGGACTTATTCGGATGGTGGGTTTGCAAGGTGTTTCATGACTTCGAATGGCCTGGATTATATGCGTACGTGCCCCTGAATTATAAAAAAATAAACGACACAAGTAATTATAATAGGTGAGAAAGAAAAAGACCTGATTAGGCATGAAAGCTCGATCGGGGTCCTCAACGATTGGCGAGAGGGTCCCGTCATAATCAAGAAATATTACTATCTCCTTCCCCTTCGCGGCATTCGTTATCAGTTCGAACATCTTCAACGCCGAAGGATGATGAATCTGTTGAGTTTTTGAATTTAAACGAAATTATATCAACCAAAATTCTCTGGAATCTCGAGAAATATCAAAGTTATCCTTGTCGTTTCACGTTACGGCACTCTTTAGAGGGGCTTGTCTTGAATTTCGAATTAATTTTCATTGTTTAATCGAAACACTCCTATTCAAACTCGATTCCTACCATGCGAAGAAATTGATATTTAAGTCGTAAAGAGGAGTATCTTTTAGAGTGTTCCTACACCCTTTTTAGTTGAAAGTTATGAAAGGGGTCGAGAGAACTGCAATATGAGAATGCGACTTACAATCCAGGAATTATGCTCTCCGGCTCCCGGAAACTTGACGCGAGTCGGAGAAGAATCCCTCATTGAATCGACCCACCTGTGGTTTTTCGCCACGCATTCACCTTCTCCTCCGCCGGGCTCGATCCTTAGAAGCTTCTTGTTTCGGAACCACGACGACAGGCTTGAGAACATGGCAATGTTCGTGCGAATGCCCGGCCCCATCATCTCTCTCTCTCTCTCTATCTCAAATCCTTCCTAAAGCCAAACAACCCATTCACCATTTTGAGAAACAACCAAACTTCAAGTTGATGTACTTATATAATACAAAACCTACATGAAAATGATATATGTACCTGAATTTGAATGGAGAAGAGAGGGCAAGAATGGAATAGGTTAAATGAAAATAAATGATTGATTCAGATTGTGAAAGTGTGAGAGTCAGAAGCGCGCTTGAGCTCTAGCTTGCAATGCAAGACGCAACTACGGTATGGGAGTTGGCATTTGTTGAGTCGGATTTATAGAGGAGCACTATGCCAGGAACCTTCTTCATCAGGCTGTTTGCTTTTGGCTTTATGGACTTTTTTTCTCGAAGAATACTCGAATTTGACTAAAGGGACCACTCATTCTCTGTTCCCTTTTCATTGCACCAATTATTTCCGGCTCCCCTCTTCGTTTTTTTTTTTTTTTTCTTGGCTAGTATAATAGCATGTTGAAAGTCGCAAATTCTTGAGACTAGACTTCCACTCTTAATTTTTTATTTTTTTTTCTTCAGAATAGGCCGTTAATCTCACGGTGTTTTAAAAACAGTCACATAATCATTTTTCTATTTATTTTTTCAATTTTGAGTGATGTAATTTAATATTTCCGGCTAGCGGCCCCACCTATTAAAAAGAAAGATGGTCCGATGGGTAGGCGTGACCCGTTCGTGTTTCTCCCTTAGGCAAGCCTAGGCGAGCCTGAGCAAGACGTTAGGAGGTTTGGTCCTGAGCAGGCTCGGCACGAGCCCACCTAGGCTTGCCCAATGAGCATGCCTACCCGCCAACTCATTTTTTCGCAATTCTGTTCAAGGGTTACTCCCCTATAATCTTAATATATTTAAGTAATATGATAAAGTTTGAGTTGCCATTTTGATAAGTGAATCGCATTCAATGTTCAGTTATAATTCGTTACCATACTGATTTTATTATTATTATTTTCGCCATAAGACGTCACTATATATACTTAGTGTACTAATTTTGTACCCTAATTTTGGTTTTACGCTTCCAGCTTCCCCCATGATACTCACTTTGCTTTTGCATGATGATCATGGCTTTACTTTTCAGTTTCCCTAAACCAAATAATGTTGCAAATTGCATGGACTTATTTATGCAAATTCGTGTATTATTATTTCTTCATATTTTCTATTAAGAAGGTCAAACACAAAAGCTTAAATTGTTAGGTAAAGGGAGATCATATAAATATAAAGAGTAGTATATAGAACCTGTTGTCAAGCAACGAGGAACAATATTTCACTATTTTTCAACCTAAAAAGCGTTTGAAGCTATAAGTTGATAGTGTGGTGTTAAAACGCCTATGCTGATTTCATCTTGCAATAGTAAGATGCATAATGTGGGACTCTCCCTCCAAAAGTTGGTGAAAAATTAGTGGGATAACTAATGGAGGAAAATTTAGAATGTCATAAGCAACTTTGGAGCAGAGACAGAGCTTGTAAATAGTTGTCCTAGAGAAGCTACATGTGAACGAGTGATAGTCTAATTTTTATTCTTTAACAACTCAGTTGATCTTTCAAGGGCAATGCATCGAGAAAAGATGGAAAGTCCTAAGCTACGCCCTTCCAGATGGTCAAAGAAGACCCTAAGAAAGACCCCATTAATGTTGAAGGATTTTTTTCAAAATTCTAAGCATGTGTGTGTACACCTACAATTTTCAATTTTGACAACCCAAGTTTGAAAACATTGGCATATATTCGAACAGTTACAAAGACGCCCCTTGGAAAAGCTAAATCTGGTTTCCCGACCTAACCTATGTACGCACGCTGTGCCCAATACCAACAGCAGCAACATGTCGCGTTGTTGTAAGGCTGTCGATAGCAATCAAGAACTTTTGAGGCTGCCTAAGGCCAAGGCGATTCGGTGTTTTCTCACGTTAATGAAACAAATTGACTCCGTTAAGAAAACAAAGTGATTCAAAATGGATGTCATCTTGAGCAGTTCGAAGATCTGTCGTGTTGAGATTGTGCAAAGAGACTCTCTTCTATTCAATGCTCGAGTCTTTTCAGGTGACTTGTCATTGTCTTAAAAGGTAAACCGGATTCCTTTGTCTTTTCATAAAGATTTCTACCCAGGAGGAAGTATATAATAAATAACATTAATTATGCGGACTTTTGTAAATTTTGGAGGACTATTAGGTTTCTTACTAAGGAAGATTGAGAGACGGTTAGCTAGGGATGAAGGATTAAGATTCTCATAACTTATGAATTAACTCATTTGGGTTAGCATTTTAACCCGACAAAAGTTGGCAAATCGTTCTAAATTTGATAATTTTATATGAGAATTAGTAAATTCAAAGTATTGGTAAGTTATGCAAATAAAATTGGTGCAAACTAAAAGAATTGGCAACTTCATAAGAGTATTAATAAGTAACAATAGGTTATTCGAAAAAAGAATTCATCGATAATTTGTTTACCAACAGTTTTTTTACACATACCAACTTGTAGTGAAATTTACTAGCACTAGAAATATCCGTAATTTTTAGTGAGGAACAATAGAATTCTGCCTTGAGATAAAGTCTAATCATTAAATATGGAATGGCACTAGACTCCATTTGTTTTATGGAAAATGAATGGTTTGATAAATATTTTCTTAAAAGTGATTGTTTGTATCACTTGAAACAATTAGAAAATGAATAATATTTTCATTATAAATAATAATTTATATCTAAATATTTTTGTGAATAATAAAAATAATTTTATTCATTTATTTTTGTAAGCGATACAAGTAATCACTTAGGAAAATATTTTCATAATTATTTATTTTCTGCGAAACAAACAAAGCCTAAGTGCAATTCAGTTTGAGGTGAGTGAATATCTCTCATTGATATATGGTAATTTCAAATATGAATTGTGCCAATTTGTTTCCCCTAAATTGAGATGATTTGATATAAAGAAGGAAGATAGAAGTATCTTGAGACATCTACAAAATGGTGCCTTCATTTCACTAGAACACTATTTGCTTGACAACTATGATTTGTAGGGACTTTTCCATGTTTGTGCAATGGAGTTGTTCCGTAGCAACCAGAACTATTGTCAAAACCAATGTAAAAAAATAAAGGGAAAAAGCCACCAAAAATCCAAAAATTTACCTTGTGTGACACATTTACCCAAAACTTTTTTTTGTGTCATAAAAAATCCCAAACTTTGCCTTTGTGACACATTTACTCCAAAAATTTTTTATTTGACACAAAAAAAACTCCAAACTTATGATTGTATGACACATTTACCCCACTTGAAGTAAAAGGATGCATTTACCCTCAATTTTTTTTATTTTCTATTTTCACTTTTTCATTAAATAGAATATTCAAAATATTTATAAAAAAATTTGAGGCCTAAGCAGCAGGCCCTTCCTACCACTGGCCCCGCCGCCGACCCCGCCGCCGGAGAGGGCCAGCGAGGGTCGCCAAGGCCTCGGCAAGAGGCAATGACCCTCGCCAGTGTTGGGCGAGGGCCAGCGACCCTTGCCAGCGCTGAGCAAGGGCCGACAAGCCTCGCCCAGCACTGGGCAGAGGCCACGCACAACCCTCGCCTAGATCTGGGTGAGGGTCGCCAGGCCCTCTCCCGCGACCGGCAAGGGTCACTGGTCCTCTCTGGTGACGGGTTGGCGGTGGCAAGGGCCTGTCGCCCTTGCCCTTTGATCCCCCACTTTTTTTAAAAAAATATTTTTAAATATTTTTTTAATAAAAATGTAAAATACGAAAATGCCCTTGAGTAAAAAAAATTTTAGGGGTAAATGTGTCATACGGATAAAAGTTTGGGATTTTTGATATCAAAAAATAAAATTTGGGGTAAATTTGTCAT
>BCNH02000006.1:32818521-32851413 GCA_001662345.2 Metrosideros polymorpha var. glaberrima | reverse complement strand
ATATTTTTTTAATAAAAATGTAAAATACGAAAATGCCCTTGAGTAAAAAAAAATTTAGGGGTAAATGTGTCATACGGATAAAAGTTTGGGGTTTTTGATATCAAAAAATAAAATTTGGGGTAAATTTGTCATATTTTATAAGTTTTGGGTAAATGTGTCACAAATAGCAAAGTTTGGGGTTTTTTATATAAAAAAAAATTTGGAATAAATGTGTCACATAGGGCAAAGTTTAAGGTTTTTTGTGGCTTTTTCCCAAAAATAAAACACTTTATGATGTTCTTTTTTAGTGTTGGCTCCACGTATCTCGACATTGAGGAGAAAGCTCAGCCCAAAAAGTAAGACCGACAACAACTTCACTATATAATAACTTGAAGTTCCATGTTTGGGGCCAAAATATAATTTCTGCCCGTGGGAGCAAAAAAAAAAAGGTGTAGAATGGAAATTATTTTCAAATTATAAGCAAATGTGAATGTTCTTAAATTATCCTACAAATGAATAACTTGACAATTCACTATATAATATAAATAAATTATTTTGTTGAAGATTTTTCCCCTTGCTGACCATTGATTGACATTGTTTATTGCAACGTGATCCATCATAAATAGTTGAAGAATATTAAAAGGCCTACGTCGATTTAAATAATATTCAACCGGTGACCCAACAAATTAAAATCATCGTACATTGTAGTCCATTTCAAAGGTAAGTTGAAGGTCTCATACATTTCCTAATAGGCTCGACATTAAATATGTTAGAACCAATACACGATTTATACATTCTTTTTTGTAAAGTTTGGTTTACATATATAATTCTGCTCAAAAAACACTGGTCCATTTTTTAAAGGTTTTAGTTGAAGCCCCGATCAATATTATTTCTTTTTTCGAAATTCAAACACGTGCAAAAGAAGAAGAATCAATACCTAAGAAACCCTTAGCAATCTTCTGATAGATATTTTTTGCTTTACTATATGGGAGCACTAGACTATTCCTCGAATGATAGCGGCCGTCCGACGTATCGGACAATTGTAGGATTATTCAAAGATGATCGAGAGAGACTGCACTAGTATGAAATTTTGAAATTAGAGAGAACTGAGATTCTATGTGATTTCCTTTCTCGGAAAGTTGATATTTTCTCATTAATTAAGTCCCTCGAATCAACTATGACAACACCTCCTTTTCAGCCCCCCTTGAAAGTCGCCTAACTCTCCCCTTCCTTTTGACAAATCTTTCAAAGCATCATAAAAATTTAGAATGAGACCCCTCCCTTCTCAATTCTCCGACTTGGGGAGCCTCATGGCATCTCCAGGGCCACCCGTTTTGACCCTTTGTGAGGCGAACACTCTGGAGGAACCTCAAAGGAACTTTAGAGTAAGATCCTTCGCGTGGAATAGAAATTGGACTTTCTAACACGAAAGACAAGAGAACTAGACATTTATATATTTCTAGTATGTGATTAATGCTGGTTCAAGCTTTTGGGCATGACAATGAAGAAGGAATCGATGCTTTCGTAAGGAGGACAAAGTTGGGGTTAGTGTCGGTTTGCTTAATATTCTTTGGGAATTTTCGCTTTGCCATACATTAGTAATTGTCAGCTTGCCACTTCCTTCTGGTCCTGGCGGGCGTTCAATCCCATCTATTTTAAGTCAAGACTTTTAACATCTAAGGAACAAGTCCAACCATGAAAGATGGCACGAGGGTCATTTTCGTATCGATGGAACGTGGTGGGTACCATGTCAAGTGATGTATATATGATTAAACAGATTCAGTTTATTAATAATTATGTCAAAGAGAAAACTCGACTCGAATGTTAAGAGATATATTAATGAGATTTCTACATATTTCCCATGATTGATCATGATTGATTGTAATTGATATTCAGCTACTTTAGATAGTCGTCCTATAAAGCCTACAAATAGGCTCATGTACCATTCATTTGATAATGCACAGAACGTTATAGTTCTCCCTCTCTCTCTCTCTCAACGCAATTCTTAATTGGTATTAGAGCAAGTCCTTCTGGCTATATCACCTTGACAGCTTCTGACTGTGTCTACTCCATCCAGTAAGTCAACCTTTGTTCGACTTCGTAATTACCAGTGCTTCTCTTTCTAAATCTCACACATATAAAGAAGCTAGAATTTGTCCTCTCTGGTAGCAAGAATGGCATATGAGTTGCAAACCTTGGACAAATCTCGTACATGGGATTTGGTTGATTTGCCTCCAAGTAGGTCCATTGTAGGTTTGCAACTCATGGGTATTAGAAGACATGGGAGTGCATCATAATAGCGGAATGCTCATTCATTGCGACAACCAAAGTGCTAACCAAATAACACATAATGATATTTTCCATGAGCGCATCAAACACATTGAAATAAACTATCATTTCATCTGATATTACATTCTTCGTGGCACTGTTCGACTTGTCTTTACTTCATCTACTAAACAGACTGTTGATGTTTTCACCAAAACACATCCATCTAGGCATTTCTGGATCTTTTCTTCAAATTCAAGTTGACCTCTTTCAAATCACATTGAGTTTGAGGGGATGTTAGAGATATATTTAGGAGACATTGTATATTTCCCTTGATTGGTCTTGACTTATTGTAATTGTTATTCTGCTATTTTAGATAGTCATCTCATAAATCTTATAAATGGCTCATATACTCTTCATTTGATAATGTACCGAATATTTCATTTCTCTCTCTTGTTCATCACAATTCTTAACTTCGAACATGACGAGTTTATTAAGTAAATAACCCAAAACCCGATTTACATACTTTGCTTAACTGGATAGGTCAATTTAGGTTAGTTCAACCAGCACGTAACCAAAATAACTTGAATGGGTTCTTTGAAACAAAATTTTGTTTTTTTATTCATAATGAACGCTTAATAGCAGTATCTAGGGGTGAGCAAAAATTGGGCGGGCCCATCCTAGGCCTAGACCTTGAAATTGGCCCTGTTATAACCGATCCTCATTTTTTTAGCCCAGAAATCGACCCTATTTTTCTAGAACCTGTTTTGGAACAGATCCTATTTTTTCAGTCCGAGAATAGGATAAACAGGGTCAACCCTGTTTCACTTTCTTTTTTTCAACTTTCGCAACTTGTAAATAAAATCTAAGCAAAAATCATCATTTCGTTCTGTAGAAACTTGCAAAAATCATCACTTTTTTTTTCAACTTTCGCAACTTGTCTTTTTCATTAGCACTGGAGCTAGGTCAATCATAGTGGTGTGGTTGAAATAACGAACATGGATGACAAAAAAAAAGGGGAAGAAGTTTTAGTTTACAGAACCTTATCCTATTGTCCAGATTTTGTACCTCTAGTCAACGTACTCCATGGAACCTTGTTTCTAGAGCCTTTTAGCTAGTGTCGCTGAAAATAATCAACTTACAGTTGTAAAGTTGTTTTGCTGCATTCTGTGCTTAGCAAAAAGAAAAGATATGGAGAAGAAATTTTAAAAAATTTTCTTTAAATCCTTAAAACCGGTTCTATAAATCGGTCCGGGCGGGCATCCACCTAGAATCGAAACCCGGACCGATTCAAACCGATCCCAGAAATTTGGACCCTATTCTCGGACCGGTTAGTTCAGGAACCAGTTCCTAGCCCAATTTTTCGGGTGGGTCGATCCGCGTTCCAGCCCAACCCAGTCCGGTTGCACACCCCTAGCAGTATCTACAAAAATAAAAATTCTAAGAACATCAATAGAATTATTACCTCAATTTCCCTATTGTTTAATATTTGTGACAACCAAGGTTCATTCTAAGGAATGTAGAAAAGCTTTCTAATTAATACCTGTGAAGTGTAATTGCAATTATCAATGCTGATATCCACTTACAATGTGATCATTAATTATTAAGGTGAGAAAACTCAAACTAATTTAGGGTCTGTTTGACTGAAGGAAATATGTTTCAAAGAAATTGTTTTCCAACTTTTCGATATTTAAATAACAAAAAAAATAATCAATTTACGGAAAACGTTTATCATGGACTGAGAACAACGAGTTTAGATTTGGAGATAACGACTTTCCCTTCTGGCAAGAAGGAAATCACTTTTCCTAAACTATCAAACAAATGAAAATACCATGAAATTTTTGGTGAAACAAAAGAACCCGTGAGTTGAATTGCCAACTTAGGTAACGTGATTACGTCGGCCAGATTGTTTTCAGATCGTGCTAATTGAATCCAAACGTGATTCTTTTGTTAGTCATGTCAAACGTGTTTCACAAGACGGCAATCTCATCTGGTTTTGGAAAATAAGAACCCAAAACAGAAGGGTCTAAAGGTCGAGGGGGAGAACTGTTGCTGGTGAAGTTGTAAACGAAGTTGCTGTCACTAATGTTCTGAAGAAAGCTTGGGGCGGATATGGCCTCTTCCTGTCTGAATTTAGCTCCAAAAGGGGTGTCGATCGGGTTATCCACGAAGGTTCGTGATCGATAGCTGGCTACATCCTCTCTGCCTTCAGAAAAGGGGAAGCGAATCGAAGGTCGAGTGACATTGGGGCAAGGAAGGCACATATTTACTCCGTTAAGCCGAACACTTCAATAGTCCATGTTTCTAACTTACTCTTACTTTTAGCCCGAACACTTCAACCCCAACCGAGATTAAACGTAAGTCTGAATTTACTCAAACATTCGCCCCAGATGATATACCTACGGCAACTATGATCACCGTAAGTTGTAACTGTCGCGGAGCGGGGTTGCCCTTGATAGCAACAATTACAGCAGATATGAATCTGTCCTAACTCAACCTGTTCATGATGAGGAGGTGAGAGCAGCAACTTTTCAACTGGGAGGCTCTAAAGGCCCCTGGACCTGATGGGTTTGCTGGCATTTTCGATCAAAAGCACTGGGATGCAGTTGGCCCTCTGGTGACAAATGCAGTCATAAACATTTCTTCGTGTCTGGTCAGCTCCCTCTGTCCTTAGACTCTAGTACCAATGTCTTGATTCCAAAGGTTTCTTTTCTTGAAGATGTTTCTGTCCCTATTTCATCCTATTAGCCTGTGTAATTTTATCCAGACGATCGTTTCAAAAATCCTTGTCGATAGGTTAAAGTTCCTTCTGCCCAATTTTGATGTACCAAAGTGCTTTTGTGGTTGACAGGTGGATTCAGGATAACATCACAGTATCTCATGAAATGTTTCACTCATCTTAAACATAGAAAAAGAGGGAAAAGTGAGTAGTCTGCTCTTATTATAGACATGAGTGAAGCATAAGACAGATTCGAAAGGGATTTTCTCGAGAAACTTTCGAGGAAAGTGGGCTATTGTGATGCTTGGACAAACTGGATTATGCATTGTGTTTCTACTGCGAACTGTAACGTCACTTCAAACGGCGAAATTGATGGAAATGTTAAGCCTTCAAGGGGTATTAGGCAGGAGGACACCGTCTCCATTTTTGTTCATTTCAGTGGCAGATGTATTGTCTAACATGCTGATCAGGAAAGCTGCTGCAGGAGCTTTTTCCATTCACAGATGATGCCTTCTCCCTCATGTAGGCAACTAGCAAACAACTGGTAAATCCTCAAAGGTTACCCAGGAAGCTTATTGCATAGCATCAGGCCAGGTTGTCGACCTTGAGAGAAGCTGTGCGATACGCGTCTCGATAATGGAATTCACAGACAACCGATGAGTGAAATGGCTAATAACTTAAAATTTTCCCTTCCTTTTTATCCCACGAAAAGTTTTGGAGATTCGAAAGCTCTCCACTCAAATTTTCATCGCCCCCGTTTTCCTCTCATTTCCAAACGGAAAGTAAACGTAGTAAGCAAAGTCGATAATTTTTCATATGATTTTGATACAATTCAGACATGTTTATAAAAACATTATATTTATAAATCTGAAAGTGAAGTGAAATGATAATAATTTGAAACCTATAATTTTTTAGCATGTCTAATAAAGACTTTGATGTTCTGAAATGACACGATTTGAGACGAATTAATAATCCGAATTTAGCTAGTCGACGCAAATTGCCAATCTCAAGTATTAGGGGAATTAAACATAAGTACACCAATTTTGGGAAAAGGACCTCTAAACAAATTTTGAAAGAGCAATGTGTTGTAACGAATCGAGAGAAGGTCCCCCCTACATCTGCCGAAGCTTCTCGAGCACCATCATCGTCGGATCCGCAAGATTTGCTCCGGTCTCCTCAGCTGCGCACGCAGAAAGCCCTAGTGCTAGTAAAAACCCTAAAACACCCCTGCTTCTAGGAGACACGAGCGTTTAGTTCTCGAGTCAAATCAGGACTTCCGTGGGATCAGTCGGTCGGCCCGGTTCTCAGATATTCAACCCGACCGTTGTTTTCGACCCAAAAAAAAAACACCACCTAGACCGTTGCGGTAGACGGGCCAATAGAATTGCGGACTGAATAGCTAAAGTCCGACGGAAGAAAAGGGCCTTTCCTCGAATCTGGCTAGCCCAATTTCCACAAGTCTTTCGAAATCTACTTTGTTGTCAAGTTTTTCTTACGGGCAATAATGTTGAAACTTTACAATGAAGGGAAAGCACATGATGATTTGGTAAAAAGGTGCGTGTAGACGGGCACGATTCGTGGTGGACAGGACTCGGTCACACCCGAATCAAAGCGGTCATCATCAGAGATCTCGCACGCCCCGTGAGCGCTGCCCCCCAAAAAGATGAGCGCGTCCGTGCTTCTCCCTTTCTCGCTCAAATTGAAGGGACAAAAAGAAAAATGATTTTCGAATTTTAGCTAGTATATAATGTGATTTTTGAATTTGTTTAATGTTATTTATTAACTTTAACTCGATATTTAATATGATTCATGAACTTTTGATATATATTTAAACTAGTCACTAGACTATAAATATTATCCATTAACCTATATTAATGAAATGACTATATTGAATATTTTTATATAATTCGTGGATTAGTTTATATTGAACGAATTGAAAGTTTATGTACCATATTAAACTTTTAAAAGTTCATGGCCCATATTTATTTATTGAACCAAAATTTATGGATCATTTACATCATTTTCTCGTAATCGAATTTGCTGAATTACTGAATTTTTGTTGGCATCTTACTATTATTTCAAGGTGCACCCGTCTTTATACCACATGTTGAGACAACATGCGTGAATGCCGGAGGCTCCTGCTGCTAATATACACTTTTAAAAAGCTTTTTGATTGATTTGAGGAACAAGTTCATGAGCAGATTCAACGAAACCAGCCTCTCTGCAAATTCCTTTTTAATTTTACTTCTATTATTTCTTTTATCTGGATGCGAATCCATTGAACTTGACCTTCCCCGTGCATCGCGCGGTGGATCTCTGACTGACCATGTGGGGGGGGGAGCGTTTGGTTTTATTAATAATAGTTTCACCTTCTTACCGACAAATAATAATAATAATAGTTTGATGGATACAGGTACCCGTTGAAGATTCCGTGGATATTCCCTCATAAACCAGATATTCCGTCATGGGATTTCTGGGAAAAAGAAAATAGAGGAGCATATTCGTGTAATCTGTACAGATGTGTGAAAAAATATTTGAAAGCCAATGAAGTTTTTGGCTAGATTCAAAGTTTAGTAGTTTACAACTTATCAAAAAATGACGGTCCATAAGTTATTAGATGAACAGAGGAATTGAATTGGTGCATAATTAAACAACCATCGTGCCACATCTCCTCCCCAAAAGATAATTACGGACGACGAAAACAATTTTCTCGGTTGCCGAAAGTTAGAAAATAATACCCAAGACGCTCTAATTCTCGCAAGAAAGCACGCTTGTTTTCCCCATATTTTCACTACCATGTTTCGTTGAATGGCTCATGCTACTCCCGATCGTAGGTTTGTAACTCCATCCAGTCCATACCCCTTTTTTCTTCTCGTCTGGACAAAGACAACTGAGTTCAAATCCCAAAAAGGCTTACCTTCATCCAACTATTCATTAGCTCTGTACATCCCCCACTGACTTCGTAAATTTTCCTCTCCATCCCAGTAAAGGAACGAAAGCTCGCATATGCTTATCCTACAGGGGACTATCAATCCCTTCAACTCCCGATGCTTTGTGCTCGAGATGAACTTGGGTAAAAACACAGCACTCGACGAGATTTGGAGTAATGAGCATGACCCTCCATCGATTCATGCGACGGACGAACGTGAAAACTACGGCAAGATTTCGGAAAAGAAGCGGAGCACGAAACATGCGGCGTAGCGACGACCTGCGCACGCCACAAGTTGCGTACGTGAACGAAATGAAGAGGAGGAAGTGAGAATCATCTGACGTTCAATAACCATGTACGCAATAAAGAGTGGTGTGGAGTCATTATGTGTATCTGTGAGAAATGGGTCATCAGTTTCGGATGACATATTTCTTTCTCCGGTTGATAACAGGGAACCCTAGAATCATTCCTTCATTGTCCTTTAGACTATAGAAAGCTTTATTGGTGCTGCTGAACTGAACAGCTCGCCCCTCTAATCGCACTGCTGTCGAGTTTCAGCACATCTTCAGTTATTACACAGCCGAAACGAGAATGAAAATTAGCAAAGGGGGGACAACAGCAGGGATCATATTTACAGAACTAAAAGACCATAATTTTACATAAGACATACGAATCACATAAGAAGGAGCCCATCATCGCCCAGCAGACAAAAACTTTCAGCTGAACAAGGCACGCTTCTCGGTTACAGCTTTGCTAGCTAATTACAATGAAATTAAAAAAAAAAAAGAACAAAAACCAACTAAAATCACATGGTTTTTTTTACTCTGGGAAAACCTATCGATCCTCCTAACGAGGGCAAGAGCAAGAGCAGTCTCCACTGCAACTCCTAAAAACTTCATCGCAGCGACCGCTCCCGCCTCCGCCTTCCTGAATTTTGCTTCTAAGCAAAGGACACGGGCTAAAAATTTGACTACACAGAAAACGGAAACAGGTAAAAAGGATCAATCTTTCGACATCAGATCGCATCCCAGTCGATCTCCGACGGATATTTCTGCAAGGTCGACGTCTCCGGGAACAAGACGCACTCCCACGTCGTCTCCGCGAAGTCCTCGAACGTCAGATCCGACAGGGGCGACGACCCCGCCGATCCTTCGCTCTCCGGTTCGGATCCCTTAGCCTCCGTCGCCTCCGAGGCCTCGGCCGATGAAGAGGCCTCCCGTGCGGCGGCAGCTGCGGCTCGGGAACGGCCTGAGGCCTTGGGCTTCTTGGCGCCGTCAGCTTGCTTCTCGGTGAGGCTCTGGCAGATGGCCTCCAGCTTTGCGTCGACCGACGAGTGCAGCGGCTTGAAGCTGCCGTCGCCGAGCTCGGCCGAGGCGCAGTGCTTGAGGTGGGGGAAGTTGAGCCGGGCGAAGTCGCCCCTCAGCTTGTAGGCTGCCCTGTCGTAGGCGAGGGCGGCTTCCTCCGCTGTGTCGAAGGTGCCGAGCCAGAGCCGGGTCCTGTTCTTGGGCAGCCGGATCTCGGCGACCCACTTGCCCCAGTGCCTCTGCCTCACGCCCCGGTACAGCTTCGTCGCCTGTTTGCCCGTCGAGCCCGAAACCTTCATGGACACGGGCTTCGGGCCCAAGAGCATGTTCGGGTGGTAGCCGTAGCTGTGGTAGGAGGGCAAGTTCGGGCCGGGGAACTGGATCTGGGCTTGGATCTGGTTGATCTGAGATGGGGTGAGGTGGTTGAGCCCGATGGGACCGGGTAGCTCGAGGCCGAGAGGGTCAGGCCGGATCGAGCAACCGTCTGGGTACGACACGGGCTCAAAGGAGAAGAGAGAAGAGGAGGACGGGGAGGCAAGAGAAGGGGCAGATGTGGAGGCATCGTAGCCGCTGATGAAAGGGCAGAGAGCTTCCATCAGCTCATCACCACCGTTGGAAAATGGATACGATGGGAGAGCCGATCGACTACTGTAGAACTCCATGGTAGCTGCCATGTTAACACCGGGAAAAATCGGCAAGCTTTACAAGAAAAGAAAAAACCAAAACAGAGGAATATTCTCAAAGGGGGTTCGAGAGGTCAACAAATACACAACCTCTGTCACTCCAAGAACAAACACCTAGGAGATCAACCTGGGAGGGACAAAAAATCACCCTCTTGGCCGATTCAAACCGAAGAAAAAAAACAAAACCCAAAAAAGAAACAGAAATAAAGAAAAATAACAGGGCTCCTGGATCTCGATTCTGAAAACACCTGGCTTTCGAAAAAATTTGAACTTTTTTTTTTCTCTTCTAAGTTTGCGCTTCTGAATAATCCTGAGGACGACAAACCTGGAGAAAGAAAGAAATCGCAACTTCGTAGAAAGACAGATGATTAACAGAAAGGGACTCAGAGAAGCGGGATGTTACAGAGGGGAGAGGGGGGGAGCGTTGATGAGGAAGAAGAAGAAGACGCGAGCGCTCTTTTTTCCTGCAATTGTTTCAGTGAATCTCGCACACCTCGCTTCGTTGATCTCACCATGAACGCGTCGTCCCTTCCATTATATAGACCCTTCGAGCATTGTTTATGATTTTTCCCCCCCGCTTCCTCTCCAGTGCTCGCTCGCCCGCGAAATGACCGTTCTGCCCTCCCCCCAATCGAACTGTTTGGCCAGCTACCACTAATGATGATGCCCGCCTCGTTTTTTGCGCCGCTGCCCCTGCCCGAATCGCGGGGCGACGCGTGTCCGTTGCCAACCGGAAGGTGTCGGTAAGTACCCCACCTCGGATCTGTCGAGGTAGGATTCGCTCCTCTAAAGTTTTCGTCTGCGGATGCGTTCAGATTGCGGAGTGGTTATGCTTTTGCCATCAGTATCACGTCCCGATTTTTTTTCCGTCCCTTTTGACAAATTTGCACGCCTCGCCCTTTGCCTTGTGAAATGAGCGACTTTTGAACTTTCCTCTTTGCTCTTTTGGTAAAATGAATCTTCCCGACGGCACGCGCGACCTGTGATCGAACCCACGTCGGTACTTGGCAGACCCGTATTTAACCGATTTAATAATGTTGCACGTTGAATTATCGTCAAGCCTATTTTACAGATTATCCGATTTGAATAGTAATAATGAAAAACTCGTAAGAATCAAACCATATGAAATGGATTCTTTACAGATTATCCGATTTGAATCGTAATAATGAAAAACTCGTAAGAATCAAACCATATGAAATGGATTCTTACCTATGAGCTGATGTCGACTCTCTTCGAAATTACACCCTTGAGAAGTATGAAATAAACACGAAGTTGCTAAAAAGAAGGAAAAAGGGAGAAGGGGGGGTCTAAATGCGAAATTGCCTACTCAATAGGAGGACTGCAATGAAGGTTCGAGAGGAAGTGAAGGGTCAACAGCAAATTGCATCCCCCCGCTAAGCTTTGACCAAGTAGCATTGCGCGTCACAATCAACATGCCAGCAGGGGTGGGGGGCCCACTCGCCACTAGCTAGAATCCCGTCAAGTACGCGTGAGCGTGAAGCGACGTATTTTCCCAACTTTCTTTTTTTTTTTTTTTTTTCTAATCGCGCCGTAATAGATTGGGCTTCCAGTCGAGTCGAGATTAATAATATAATCATTTGAACCTAATCATGATTAGCCTATCCTCCTAAATTGACTTTTTATTCAGCTTTAGCTGAGGGGCCACGACCGATTGTAGAGAAGAGCCCGAATTAATTGTCCTCTAATTAGACCTGAAAAAAAAGGAACGAATTTGGCACATTGAATTTGATTTCCCACGGGAGAAATTCGAATTTGGTTTTTTTTAGTTTTTTTGTTTGGATACGAGCCGAAAGGGGGCCACCCAAATGAAAGGAAGTGTCTAGAATCGCACAAAGGGACATTGTGGCCACTGCACAACGCGTCCGAGTCGTGTCGTCCACTCGTTTATTCCGCTAATGGCCACCCCCACCTAATCCGGAACCTTAAAACTTACATGGGGCCATAATAAAGATCAAAAGCAAAAGGGGTGGGCCGTTTAATTAAAAAGGAAGAGGCTAATCGAGGTCATTCGCGACTATCTTAACCTGGCGTGCGCGAAGCAACGCGGAATCGAAAATCGCCGGGAGGGAAAATTATTGTATGTGTCTGAAGTATGTGAGCCCGCTCTGTCCCAATCGTTGGATGGCCCGGGCTCTGAACGTGGTCCGTAATCTGATCGGATGATTGAAATGGGAGTTGGCTCACGTGTCCCGGACGCGCGCGATGCTTCTTCGGTCGCGTGGTGCATCCAGCTGTCAAAATGTTTCTTTCACCTTGTAGCTTGATGTGTAAAGCTTGGCGAGATTAACCGCGGTTGAGTTCGCTTTGACCATGGTTGGGTTTGGTCTCCCTCTTTTTTTTCGGTAGTCAAAGGTTTGGTCTCGTTCATTAAAGGCCGGAAAGACGTGGAGACGGCGGCTTGGATGGCGATTGCGGCGCAAGCCGCTGGCTCCAACTTGGCTTGTTGCTGTTGTTGTTGGTTTGACCGCCAGAGGAAAGAGCGCCTTCAGCTAGCCGTTTCCATTTAAGGAGCCGTAAAGAGTCGGAATGTGTCCTTCGCGTGTCCCCCGCTTGTCCACGTGTACATTGGAGTGAGCGCGGCACGGATATATAATATATATATACACACATATACATACACTAGAGATCATCTTCGCGTCTTCACCTTCTTGTCACTTCCCATCCTCTATTTTTCACAATACCACTTCAAATCTCGAAGATAAAAGCTCGTAATATAAAAAGACTAAATTGCCCTTCCTTAAGAAACGCCAACAAACACATACCTTAGCCTCCAAACGCCCTAGTTCGCAAAAACACCAACACCCACAAGCCCAACCCCTCCTTCACTGGCCATCGCCCCACCTTGTCGGACGCCGCCCCTCCGCAAGCGGCCATTGTCTACGGCCGTCGACATCCACCATTGCTATCAATCGTTTTTTATAGACATATGTTACATGTCGATCTGAATGTCCAAAGATGACTTGGGTGAGAATCAATGCTTCATGTATTGAAGGCCAACTGACAGCCTAAAATGGAAATTGTATGCAAGTAACGATGAATATAGAGCCCAGACCTGGTCAATGTGGTTCAAACAGCTATTCGGTTCGATTTAATCAAGGTTTCGATCAAATCGAATCTGAGCTAATAATCAAATCGGAATGAGGGGCACTATTTTAAAACATCGATGTGAGATTTAATTTGCTATCGAAGGTTGAAAAAATTTTAAAAACCTTGTGATGCGAAGTGGTATTTTGAAATACAGTGGATGATCATAGGTGAGAGAGCGAAAGGCGATAATAATATTTGACTTTTAAAAAATAAGAATAAAAACAAAACTTAGATGTACGAAACCCACATGGTGTCATAACTTTGGTGAGTCGATGCACGTGGGAGGAAGTACTACTATTCCAAGAACCCTTTACTTTAACAATTGTATTTTTGTATATTTAGCAGGGGAAAATATCTGGGTCTCCCCCTTTGAGGATTCATGCATCGGGAAATGCTTTGCTTCTCTTCAATCACGCTTTAGAGCAAAGTCCTTTCCCCCTTTTTTCTTTAGCATTGTCTTTTCCATTTCAAAAAGTAAATGTCTATTCAGGAATTCTCAATTTTTTTCTGCTCCCTCTTATGAAATCTTTATTGAAAACATCGTGTTATGGCAAAAGAAAAAAATAAAAAAATAAACTACGTTTGACAAGCATGACTAACTTGTAGGCAAAAAAAGAAAAAGAAAAGGTTCACTTGTAATGGAAAATCCATGAATATTGACACAATTGTGTATTTACTTACGTGGATCACAGGATTTGGAGTGATTACTAAATTACTTTTAATCATTTTTTTTATCGGATGTTTTCGAAGAGACAAATTGCTTTTAATCAGAAAAAAGAAGATATTATCAAAAAGGGCAAAAAAGTTCCTGGTCCCTTGGCATTGTTCAAGCATATGATCTCTTATACAGTTGTATGACTCTTTCGAGTCGAACGGATTGAAAATTTCTCCTGGCCAACTGGCACTCTAAAATAGGCTTGACTTATTTGTTGAATTATCAGTATAAAAATATATATGTTAGGGAAAACCACACTGCGTAGAAAAGAGTTAAGTAAGTCAAATTTTCATTAAATTAGTGCTTCAATACTCTTGTGTTTGATTAATATGAATGGTCACTCTCTTTTTAGAGACTGTTGGGCTCATAGCCCGCAACTACAATATTGTTGTTAACTCGATATATTAGTGCCAACACCATCACAAATCATCAATTCTGACGTGAACAACAGTCATTAGTTATAATTAACCCAAAATTGGTCATGCGCATGTGTACCCTCATTGGATCTAGGCTTGGGTTATCAGATTTGACGTCGCCAACTTTGGGCAATGCAAATCTAGGGTCACCCAAGGTCGATGTCGCCATTTTGTGGCGGTGGCGAAGTCCCGATCGGCACAGTCTAGAGGACACAAAACGGATAGAAGTTTGGGCTTGATAAGGACAGGACCAACAATGACAACTCGAGGACGCATCAGCGAGGTACGACGGCGGCGGGCGACAACAAGAGGCAACGTTGAAGGCGGCATGTGGTGGGGCGACGAGGCTTGCCGTGGTCACAAGTGATTGGGTAGGGATCCGTGTTTGGGTGTTTTTGTTTTGTAAAATCGGGGTTCTCGAGCGCCATTTGTAAAAATGGTTGCGTTGCGTGTGATTAGCGACGCGAATGTACGATGAAAAATACCCATAAAAACAAATGACGTCTAACGAGCAGTAGCTAAATCTCGCCCTTTCCGTAGATGCTCGACTCTAACCTTGCCATACATCATCCGATCCGCAGCACTCCTTTTCCCAACTTTGGCACCATGGTTAGTGCATAGTAAATCACATTATAGTTGCCCTTCGTTAGCTCTTCTCTAGATATCAAGTTGTCATTGTAATTTGTGAGGATGCTCACAATTTGTCTTGAATTTTGAAGCTGAGCACGAGCGAGAGAAATGGATCGAACTATTTACCACCGCTAGCATTGACTGTTAGATGATGTAAAAGGCAACACGAAATGTCACTTTACTTTACCCCAAGGGCTTTGCTTTGACGGGAAGATACATGTTCGTCTTCTCCAAGATGGCGTTGCGTAATCCTGCCTAGGCTTTATAGATTATGAAATTTAACTTCGTCACGACATTAATTGATCGTGACAGGCTCTTTACCATCTTCCTTGCTTCTGCATGAAGTATGGAGATGAACAAGCACTGGACATGGCATTATCCTAGAGCAAAGGAACTTTCGTGGAAATTTCTCCGAGCCTGGATAAGGTACGCCATCTTTATCAATAAGTTGACTTGACCATGCGCTCCTCGTAGGAATCGCATGTGATAATTACGAGAAGGGAACTGAATCGTTGCTCTCTTTGGCTAGGACAACAACATATGTTTGCTATATAATTCATATTAAAATTTTGAATGGAAAAGAAAGAAAGAAAGAAGCATCGCTTTTCATAACCTGATAATGGCGGGCTAAAATAAACAAACATCTCATCATATTTTAGTTTGGTGGAGCTGAAAATTCTCTCTCGGGATTTACCGTCATCTGTTGAGAGAAAACTTAGGAAGACATGTTATCTAGAAATAAATTCCTTAAGTAGATGATTACTTCCCATAGCATCTTATCCGGATAAGCAGGATACTTAAACTAGCAGTACGATTATTTTATATGAACTTTTATACGATACGTATTTTATCGATCCATTATTACACTATCTAGATCTATCACCACTTATATTTGTAGCTATGGTTTGAAAAATTCATCAACCATCCGAATCGACTATCGCGAATGTGGATTGTATAAAAGAAAGGGTTCCACGTACTGTGCATTTAAAATCAATCCTTATATTATACAAGTGTTTTAAGGGGAGAAAAATTGAGTAGTTATGTGTGAAATAGGAGAGTATAAGGGGGATAATTGTCCAAAAAGTCATTAACCTATTATACGATGGTCAATTCATCCTAAACTTTTCAATTTTGCCAATTTAATTCTAAACTTTTTTACAATTTGTCAATTTAATCATAAACCTATTATTTGGATAATTGGTCGAATTGATTACATTTGACAAATTGTCAAAGAGTTTAGAACTAAACTGGCAAATCTTTAAAAATTTTAAAATGAATTGGCACAATTGAAAGATTTAGAACTAGATTGGCAAAATTAAAAGATTTATGACTGAATTAGTGTCATATAATAGGTTTATAACTTTTTAGACAATTTTCCCGAGTATAAAGTAAGAAAGCGAGTGTAATTAAGGAAGTTCATAAGTGAGAAGAGAGGAAAAGATGTTGGCGTTGTTGATGAAATGGGAGGGTATGAGAGAAAGAAAGGGAGTGTAATTTAGGAATTCTAAACGATGAAACAAAATATTGCTTCGACTTATACATATACAAGGGCCAGGACAAAGTAACGATGCTTACCAAGCCCAAGACTGATGGGCCTTGGGCTCAAATATGCTAAAAGCAAACCTCCCCATTATGGGCCAACATATGGTCCAGCAGTTTTCTTGTCCTACCATTCCGGGCCCATGAAGGCTGGTGAATGGTGATGATATTAGCAAATTTAGCACCAAGATGAAGTTAGAGTAGTCGTTCCATTTCATTCAATTTGATCTCGATCTCATTCCTGCAGCTTGGTTTCGCGTAATAGCGGAAGGTTGTGAACAGAATGGTTGCCCCGAATCGAGTAAAAGAGTTGTAGACGGGAAGTTCCGGTTTCGTTGGGCTTTTTAGCAAGAAAATGAAGATCACTTGTGATTGTCAAAGAGGACATTGTTTCGGATTAGGATACGATTGTTCCCTGTTTTCCTTTATCTTTCAATCTTTCGCCGTCTCTCACTCAAACTGTAAACTCACAGGTCTGAAGAGTTTTGAGCCTTTTCTCTCTAAAAAAGGAAGCCTGTGAAGGAGGGAAAGGGGAGGGAGTCCACAGTGTCGAAAGACAATCGCATCGTTGTTAGGTTAAATCGACCGTCGGGTGCCGAGGCAGAGATCTCAGCAAGATACTTCAAAATACAGCTCTGACGTAGTACTGGGAACATCACGGTTACATTTGCTAGAGTGTGGCGAAATGAGACGATCAATTTTCTCAGAATCAAAAAGGTCGAGAACATATGTTTCTATCTCGTTGTGTTGGTACGCCCAATCCTAACACTTGAAAAATTCCCAGAGAGCACGTGCATGGGGGCTCCTTGAACGATCAATGTGTTGCCTGATGAAGAGAGGGGGATGGGTTGGTGTCGAAGAGGTGGTGTTGAGATCGTGGATTCTCCAAAATGTTTGTGTAATGTTGTTTAGTCTCCTTTCATAGAGAAAAAAAAAAAAAAAATACTCCCACGGATCATTGGAAACGCACCCTACAAATTCACTTCCAAATCAGCGCTTGCAATCTTTTGGTTTCCTCTGCTGCTTCTACTCATAATCATATTGCCTCGAATGTGTCCACATTCACTCGCCATCGGCCAACCCATTCCATCAGCATCAATCTCTTGCCGATATTCCATTGAATACGTGAGGATATATTACAGTCGCAACTTCCTTTTTGCTCAAGTATTGTACAATGCAAGTTCAATTTTCTATTCACAATTCAGCACAAATGGACCGACTCGGATGCGATTTATGTGGACCCAATGCAAATTAAATACTTCTGTTCAGGGGTTAGGTCAATCCCTAATTTTTCTAGGCGATGAATGACTAAATGGGGTCGCCAAAATTTAGGTGCCAGCGTTGTCAAAACAGAGGAAAGTGCAGATAAGAACAGATTCAGGACAAAGTCAAGGACAAACGATACATGCATCTTCGTCCTATACATAGATGACAGTGAGCTTGAGAAGTTGCGAAAAAAATTCAAGCAAGTAGTTCAACTGTCTCAAGGTTGTGCTTCCGATGAGGCCGAGGGGGTGCTTTCTACCACTTTCGGTAAGCATGAGGCTGATGGATCGTTGCAATGACAATAGACAGAGGACGCGGCCTTAGCGCAAGCAACTCGTAGACCAGAGGAACGAGCCCAGGGAATCCAAATTCATGAAAAGTCTGAACTGACGTTTCAAAAGAAAAAGTTAGCGCCACCACTAATTGAAGTTTTTTATTCACAACCCACCCGGCCAGAGCTTCTCTGACATTGGACTCTCAAATTTATTACAAACGTATTATATACGTATTATGACATGGTATGAAGGCTGAGACACATCTTGGAGTCATGCTTATAAGTAGTCTTACATATACATATACACCGTAGGAGGCAGGCGGCACGGACCAATGAAAAAGGCGTCTCCATCGCGAAGCAGACTGTGTCAGCCAATAACCAAAGTATTCAGCAGTACAAGGTGAGAGCAGAGCAAGTATGCAAATCTGATAACAGGCGAAAATGAGATAACAGACCAATCTGATGAAGAGATGTCAATGATTTTCCAAAGGCGGAGTACTTATCATGATTGGGGCCTACGGTTCTAGTTTGTGCGCTTTGCCCACGACGAACGGAGGATCCATCTGAACGCTACTTGCCCACGACAAACAAGCCATCGGTCTTCACCCTGAAATCAGGAACGTGCGCCCGCCGGTTCCATGGACCCATCCGGGATCCAGTTCCCGAGTGGGTCCATGAAATTGGTCGACAATTGCTACAATCCCACCGACAATTTTTAGCCATGAGAAGGTGTACGAGTTCCGTTTACCGCCGAGGAGGATTAATTGGTTTATTAAAAAGTCAAAACCCAACTTACACGCCGCTCAAAACAAGACAACCAAGAAATAAAACCCAACCCCCTCTTTTGCGGTGCAGTGTAGAAGGGAAGAAAACCGCGTCTATCTCAGCAGCCCCATCGGCTGCGCACCATGACACATCTGATCGCACCCCCTTTCATTGCTTACTTCTTATCTCGGGCTCTTGAGATATTCCATAGCAGTTTCATACTAAGCAAACAGGATCGTCTCCTTTCTCTCTGTTGCTTCCTGCTTGCCTGCCCCTTCAGCCGTTGATTCGTATTCTCAGAGGTATTCTATCAAACACGTTATATGCAACCGATTGAGGAACAAACTCTAGACATTGCAAACTCAGATTCACGACTAGACTCAAACTCTATCGACGTAGGATAGTCAGAGAGTTGAAGGCGTGAGAGCGAAGGCGAGATGAGCGAGCGAAGGCTGATTCTGAAGGACTGAGACCAGTGATAACTGATGAGGGTTGCTTTCTTTTTTGAGGACCGATAGTAAAATTGTAAAAAGGGTAAGTGAGAGAGCTGAAATTTAATATATATATATATATACCGATTATGTCCAGGTGGGCAATCTCACACCTGAAATTGAGAATCGGGACCAGATTGGTACTCACTAGTTCCAATTATTGGAATCGGGAATTAGATCGGTCTCCATGGATATCGTCGATTCTAGGCCGATTTTAGGTTTTCGATTCTTTTGCACACCCCTAAATTTGCCCACGACAAACAAAGGATCCATCTGACCACAACTTGACTTATGCAGTAGAAGATTTAGCATGTCAAGGGCGTTATCAGCACATACCAAGAAACACACACACACACACAAAAGGCAACAAGTTTTGGACCTGGATAATTACGTGAGCACACCTGAACCATGGTAAAGTTAAATATTTCTTACCGTTCGACACGTGAAGCTTGTATCCATACCCACTGCTTAAATCGATTCTACAGGGCAGATGTGAAACAAATTTATTACTTGTCAATACAGAACACGGTAGCAAAAGATAAATGTACACTAGCCGATGAGAAACACACAGCAAGTTCACTTACTAACCCTACTTAGCACATTTTTATCGAAAGAAATTGTGTAAGCTTGAGATCTTCCTGTCTTTGCGACGAAGTAGAACTCGGTGAGTGAAATGGCGAAAGATCCGCCTAAACCGCTCAAACTAAGAAGGGTAAATGTCAAAAGGGATCGATGCGGATGCCGAGCTTGAAGCTTGCAGACGATGCAACTAGGAAAAGAAGATATGACTGGTGGATGACGAACTGAAGCTCGCGAGGAGTGAGTATTGGGCGTGGATACGGCGTCGGCGAGGACAGGGATTTACTTGACGAGTAGCAGGAGAGGAACAAGAAAACTAAAAAATTGGAGAATAACCTAATCTTAATTCAATTGGGGAACTTTCTCTATTTTTTTACCCAATTACTAATTTTGGACAAAATTGTCCTGATTTTAGACACCAGAAAATGTTGGCCGGCCGGCGAATTTAGTCACTTATTTAAGATAGACTTGACACTTTACACTTATCAAACAAAATTCATTATGAATCATTTTTTAAGAAAATAGTGCCAACTTTATATCCATATTTGGAATTTTTCAAAAAAGAAAAAGAAATTGTCAAGAATGGAGTTCGCTCCACCCACTGCTGTCACTGCGCTCTCCCTTCAAAAGCCACTCTCACTCTCTCACACTCTCACCATTCTCTCCAAGAACCCCCACCAAGATGAGAAACCGCCAAGTCCAAATCCTCTCTCTCTTCACCGCCTTCATCTCCGTCGCCACCCTCTTCCTCCTCCCCCCTCCTGCCGTCTCCGCCCAGCCCCCGCCGTTCTCGTGCGACCCATCAAGCCCCTCCACCAAGTCCCTCCCCTTCTGCAGGGCCTCGCTCCCCATCAGCAAGCGCGCCCAGGACCTCGTCTCCAGGCTCACATTGGACGAGAAGATCTCCCAGCTGGTCAGCTCCGCCCCGGCCATCCCCCGGCTCGGCGTCCCCGCCTACGAGTGGTGGTCCGAGTCCCTCCACGGCGTCTCCAACTCCGGCCGCGGCATCCGCTTCAACGGCACCATCCAGTCCGCCACCAGCTTCCCCCAGGTCATCCTCACCGCCGCCTCCTTCGACGTCGACCTCTGGTACCGCATCGGCCAGGTAAGCTCGCGACCCCCTTTACACCAATCGCATTTCAAGAAACGGGTGCCCCCACAAAACATAAAAGGGGAACGTGACCCGACCCCAACCGAATCTCGGCGTCGCAGGTGATAGGGACCGAGGCGAGGGCGGTGTACAACTCGGGGCAGGCCACGGGGATGACGTTCTGGGCGCCGAACATCAACATATTCAGGGACCCGCGGTGGGGGAGAGGGCAGGAGACGCCCGGCGAGGACCCGCTGGTCACCGGCAAGTACGCGGTCTCGTACGTCCGAGGCGTCCAAGGCGACGCCGTCCGAGGCGGCGGAGGGAAGCCCCACGGGAGCCTCCAGGCGTCCGCTTGCTGCAAGCACTTCACCGCCTACGATCTGGATAACTGGAAGGGCGTGAACCGGTTCGTCTTCGACGCTCGGGTCAGTCACTGGCGCTCGCGCTCGCACTCTCTCCCACCCACGTCTGCTCCTCTCTAATTCTTTTACCGTCCTCTGTCGACTTTTGGCGGAATTCCCCAAGAGTCTTTGTCTAATGTTTAAAAATGTTTTGAAAGTTTGTGTCTGGTTTTGGAGCGGTTTTCTAGGACAGGGGTTCAAAGATTCCTCTCCACCCCTCCTCCAAAAGTTCAATTCCTATTAAAAGCGCATGTGATTAGAGCAGGAGCAGATCACGTGTGTCCATCAATTGGGAGAAATGGGGCTTGAACAATAGTTGCTTTGTTACGAAGTATGGTGCTGCAAATCTGCTTTTTTATTTCTAGGATAAACGGAAAAAACAATAGTCTCCGGTACAGAAAAAAAAAACAAAAAACCCAAAAGTGAATTCGGCCCATACATGAGTGAATTTTATAAGATATGTTGTGGGTCACCATCGTTATCTGAATTTAATTTATGGAACTCGTGGGTCAAGATTTGAAAAACGCCTCAGTTCTAGTGTTTACACTTGCTTTGGAAGATGTGCCCGAGGGATTTCTCGTTCTTATTTTATTTTTATAGACAGCTTAACGCAACGTCATCATTGTAGGTGAATTCACTCATTGTGAGGACAAAAGGGTATTATTATCATGATTAGTTTTCTGTGTCACAATTAATCTGAATGAAGATACAATGAGACAACCATGGGATGATGTGTAGGTAGTGTATGCCTTTGCCTAAAGCTACAATGGAATGAACTTGATTCCCACTCCGACGCCTAAGTCATGGTCTGTGGAAATTGCTTTTTAAGTTGCCATTTTGACTTGATTAGGAACAGTAGTCGTGAGATTCGGGTTGTCATTTGGACTGCTTGGCCTTAATTATACTTGCGATAACTGTGTCGGGTCGATTCAGGTGATGGCACAAGACATGGCGGATACGTTCCAGCCGCCGTTTCAGAGGTGCATTCAGGATGGGAAAGCCAGTGGAATCATGTGCGCGTATAACCGGGTCAATGGCGTCCCCAGCTGCGCGGACTACAACCTCCTCTCCAACACTGCCCGTCGGCAATGGTCTTTCCATGGGTAATTAAGTGAAAGTGGCGTGTCCTCGTTTCACTTAGATGGCTTTTGTAGAGAAGACGACGATGGTTTGTCGACTAATAGGAGCCGAGATGTGGCAGGTACATAACATCAGATTGCGACGCTGTCTCCATCATGTACGACAATCAAGGATATGCCAAGACGCCGGAGGATGCCGTCGCCGATGTCCTCAAAGCCGGTATGTTAATGCATTCCTTAGCATTTTCATGAACAAGCTCGTGGCTAGCCTCAAGTTTGCTTTTCTAAAATGATCTTTGTTTACGCAGCATCTGTGTGCCATACTAGATTTTGGGTAGTAATAGTGACTGAAACATATAATAAGAAAGAATAAGAGTTGAGGATATGAATGGGACCACCACAAGCTGATGAGAGTTGGCTTGGGCTCCCTTTATAATTCAGATTGGTCCATCATCTCTTATCCTCAAGAGCCGATGCCTTGGCCCTTTATGTTGCCTTTTCTCCACCACGTTCTGTGAATCCGTCCCAAGTAGTCTCTTGTATACTTTTGATTCTTTTTTCTCGGCATCTTTTTCGCGTATTTTCTTTATGTTTTTGGCCGGTGAGATCTTTTTAGCATTTGAGACTTGATTTTCAACGAATGGTCCAGCATTAGAATATCTCTCTTCGATTCGCGAATAGTCGAGCCTTGGCATGGCATGTCCTTGGAAATGCATGCGCACAGTGTTCGGCTTTGGACCATTTCAGCTTTCGTTTTCGTGCATGAATTGATGATACTGAAGAATGAAAGTTCATATCACTCGACACAGAAATTAAAATAGGGGCAAAAATCCGAGGAAAGAATAACAAAACAGGAGGAGATCTGATCAAGTTATGGCCTAGGCGCTAGCAAATTCAATTATTGCATGTGCCCCCACAAGTGAATTCGGCCGATAAACCAAAAAAGAAAATAGGAGAATCCCTTTAAAGTGTCTTTCCATGTTGCAATTTTATTTCTTTAAATGTGTATTTGTCGCTTTTAGAAGGAAAAAATTAGGAAATATGAAAACAATGTGATAGAATTCTATGACTCCTATCATTTTGACAGCATCGGCCCTCATTCCTGACCAAATCATTTAGCCAATATCACAATTTGTCAATACACAATTTGCAAACAAAAGCACTGGATCAGTTGTTGACTGCCTTAGAATTGGCAGGATACTACACCAGTGATCACCATAATCACCAGTGACCTCACATTTTATCAATCAGTGGAAATACGAAAATATCACCAAGTATGCTTTTGGTTTCGGACGAAAGAATCGTGATGCACCCGAAATTTGTGAAGTAACATCATCCAATGGTGCCGAAACCTGCAGGCATGGATGTCAACTGTGGAACCTACCTGCAGAAACATGGCAAATCTGCTGTCGAGCAAAAGAAAGTGTCTGTATCCGAGATAGACAGAGCGCTTCACAACCTCTTCTCGGTAAGGATGAGGCTAGGACTCTTCAATGGCGACCCCAAGAAGCAACCTTACGGCAACATAGGCCCGGATCAGGTCTGCTCCCAAAAGCATCAAGATTTGGCTCTTGAGGCTGCTCAGAGCGGCATTGTGCTTCTGAAGAACAAGGAAAAGCGTCTGCCACTTCACAGATCGCAGTCCATGTCGCTTGCTGTAATAGGTCCCAATGCTAACAATGCCTATAAGCTGCTTGGGAACTATGCAGGACCGCCGTGCAAGTCTGTGACGCTGCTGCTGGCTCTGCAGAGTTACGTGAAGGACACGAGGTATCAGGCTGGTTGTGACGATGTAACATGTTCGTCACCGTCGATTGCCCAGGCCGTGGAAGTAGCGAAAGCGGCAGATCACGTGGTGCTGATCATGGGGTTAGATCAAACTCAAGAGAGGGAGGACTTTGATCGTGTGGATCTGGTCCTCCCCGGCAGGCAACAAGAGTTAATCACGACCGTCGCCCGAGCTGCAAAGAAGCCGGTCATTTTGGTGCTTCTTTGTGGAGGACCTGTTGACATAAGATTCGCCAGAGATGATCAGAACATCGGAAGCATCTTGTGGGCCGGTTATCCTGGTGAGGCCGGCGGGATGGCGTTGTCAGAAATCATCTTCGGTGAACATAATCCTGGTAAAATCCTGTGATCCCTCTTCATCTCTCGGTTCTTGTAGCTGAGTTTCTTGAAAAAAATCGAGAGGTCGTGATTAAATTCTTCTACTTCTGAAACAGGAGGGAGATTGCCAGTAACTTGGTACCCACAAGAATTCACCAGAGTGCCAATGACTGACATGAGGATGAGGCCTGAACCATCTACTGGCTATCCCGGGCGTACATACCGGTTCTACGAAGGCCAATCCGTTTACGAGTATGGCTACGGGCTTAGCTACACAGAACATTCTTACAAGTTCATATCTGTTACCAAAGAACTTCTCAACCTAAACCAATCCCCTAAATCTCAACCTGATGAAGCCTCGGATGCCTCCCCTCGGTACAGACTGGTTTCAGATTTGGGAACAGAGTTTTGCAAGAAGAGCAAGTCTGTGGTCACAATCGAAGTCAAGAACCATGGCGACATGGTGAGCAAGCACCCGGTGTTGCTCTTTGTGCGGCATGCAAAGCCGAGCAGTGGGAATCCGATGAAGCAGCTGGCAGCCTTCCAGAGTGTGGAACTGAAGGGGGGCGAAACCGTGAAGGTCCAATTGGCATTGAACCCTTGCGACCACCTGAGCCGAGCCAATGAAAATGGCGTGATGATAATAGAAGAAGGGTGGCGCTTCTTGGAGGTGGGAGATCAAGAGTACCCGATCACCGTGATGGCCTGATATGCGAATTTGGCAGTCGTTCATCTTGCAATCTCACGGATTTTATTGCTTGCTACATTCTTCGATTAGTATTTCAATTGGCAAGTGTAACAAGGAAAGATTCGAACGGCAACTTCTGCCCAATTGTACGTGAATTGGATCAATAAGGAATGAGCATGATGAATCTTCAAGTAGTTTTCCATTAATTACATCACCCTTGAGAACTAGTCATGTGCCAAACTATGTTTCAAGCCCAATATGCCGATTTGTGAAGAATAAAATGTGGACGGTTCAAGGGACTCATGAGAGTCGGATTGTCCATGTGGGAGAAATTAATCGAAGATTGGATCGTAGGGATCAAAATAGAAACTTTTTCCCAAATTGGAGTATCATTATGGAAAAAGGAAATGACGAGTTGAGGGGACAAATCTCTACTTAAACCTGTTAACGCATCTTTGCTGGTTCAGGTCCGCCCAGACCTAATGCTCGAAACGACTCGGCCAAAAATACATGATCAAAGGGTACTTGAAATTTAGAGGCAATAAACAGCCGCATTCAGTGCGAGAAATTATAAATCATGTACAAGGAAATGGTACAGGAGAGCTACAGTCATTATCATAGTCCGGAATGTTGTCAAAAACTTAACTAGAAGTATCATTAACATCAATAGAACCAATATAAAGATATAGATTAGTGCATCCGATTGCCTACCAAGAGAGCAATGACTGATACCTACAGATTTTCCGTGTCTAAATGTGGCAATGACAAATCCAGGATCATCCCTGGCATGCCAAGACATGGGTGGAACAGTTACTTCACGAGTACCATCCTCGTGCCGGTAATCACAAAAATCAAGACTGTGCCCACTAAAAACAATCCTGCAGCGACATAGAGGCGTATAGTTACGTTACAGATACAGGTGAATACAGCCATAACAAACACAAGATAACAATAATAGATCTTACTACAGGAAAATGGGGCTAATTTTATGAAAGCAAGATAATTCCGCCATAGACTAATCAGATCCGTATTACTGATGTCAACCAGCCAAGAATTTTAATAAGCCTTCCCAGCATTCACCTCACTTTCCGAACTTCTGAATTCCATAACAACCATATTCCGAGAAATAAATATTCTGACTGTAACGATGTTTATCATCAAGTAAATAACCATAACAAATCATCATTCTAAATGTAGAGTTTTGTGTAGCTAAAGTCTACTCCCTGATTTAGGGTAGATCTTGCTAAATTCACTATACCTTGGGGTCACTTAAACTTTTTCAATTGCATCATTAAACTTCGAATTGGTGTTACCCAATGTCATATTGTCATGTACTTGGAAAATACTTTCTAGTAATGCACTTCTCAACCAATTCTTTGACCAAAAGCCAACCATGTCTTTCTCCATGACATTTTGCAATTGTGTAATACCTGACATGGTGTCCATATGGCACCAATAATAGTATTAAGGTAAAAAGAAAACAAACACAGAAAACGGGGAAAAAGGGCCAGAGTTCCGGAGGGCCACACAACTTTTGCTAACAGTGGTAGAGGCCCAGAGGGTACTTTGGTGGATAGAGGATGGTCACCATCTACCACTCTTAGCAAAGGACATGACTCTCTGCTGTAGTAAGTGCAGGGTAGCAACCCTATGTCCTTTACGCAACATTGTGACCCTCTGCAACGATGCTCTCTCTCTCTCTCACACGCACACACACACACACACAAATGATGATGGCCTTTGCCTTCGAGTTCATTTTCAATTTCTTCACATAGAGCTCACATGAAATCAGTGGGAAGTCAGGGTAGAAACGACTGAAACCCCATAAAAGGCTAGAGCCTCAATGAACCGAATATACTGTAAAGATTATGGCAAATGAAAAAAGCACAAAAAATTTCCTCTACCTTGGTCTAAGAGCTTGGAAGATGTATTCTGTTGCATTTGGAGGGACATTGTGTGATAACTCATAGGGCCCAGTCCCAGCAAGCCTCCTGACCAAAAGGAATGTCCGACAAGGGACTAAGAAATGGAACTTCCAGTAATTCTAACATAATTATCCAAACAAGAAAATAAAAATAGAACGGTCAATCAGAATCCTAAGCATCTTGTCTATTTAGTGAGCATAAACCAAGCCACTAGCATCCAAACAAGGGGACCCTACAACACAATTATTTTCAGCTCGTTGTGCAACCCATTCCTTTCACACTTGAAGGGTACTTCTCTTCCAAGCTGTAGCACATTTAAGCAAAGACAAATCCTGTTAATATTCGTTATTTTAACCAATCCTACTATCATCCTAAGTTTCATGTCTTAGCAGCTTATCATAAACCACTGTAAAGCCCTGGAAGTTAATCTCCAGGAAGTTACCGCACTGGATCTCAAAATACTGGCCCAGACCTTCTTTTCTATGTTTGTTTTCGTGTCTTAGCAGTTTGGCACATTCATATGTCTTAAAAAGATTCGGGGCTTTTAACGTATAGAGAAGTTCCACATTTAATGCATATCTTTTGCCCGACTCTCGGAAACTAAAGTAAAACACTTGCATCTTCTTTAGAGCAACAAAATACAATACTTCTTGATATTCTGTTTGAAAATTTGTCCGCAGCAGTATAGGACACATTTATGAGGGATGACTACATATGTTTACTAGTTATATCGCACACGTGACTGAACATGTGAGAAGAAGAAGAGTCACATTTATAGAAATGTCTAATGAAAACTAACAACTACAATGCAATGAGCATTGACTTCTTACAGCTAAGATGTGAAAGTAGAAATGGCAGAATTAAGTGTACCTCTGCTGCAGTTCATTGACATCTACCAATGAGTTGCTATAAGCTTTCTCATGACAATGTTGCCCATCATTCCTGCTCCTTGCTGTTGGGTGTAATGGGAAGTGAAGCAAGAGAACAGGACCAGAGCCAGATGCCATAGAATTCTCTCTCCATGCAAAATTCGGAGACCTTTCCTTATGCAAACCTAAGTCATTGCCCATTTCTGTTCTTGTCCCTTCAACTTCTGTCCGGAAATCTAAGCTTTCCCTCTCTATCACTTCTTCCACACCAAATCGCAGGGCATTATTGCCACAAAGCAATGCGACACTATTGACCGAGACAAAGGTAGTATTCTCCATCTCAAAGGCACCACAACCAGCTGAATCTAATCCAGGGAGATGACTGGATATCCAGTCGACCAACTGATAATCTAGTCCTGTGCATTCTCCAATATCCCTGTCACCCAAAATGACATGGAAAGGGAGGGTAGTAAGGGATCCAATCAGTCGATGAAATTGGTGAAGTACAGGGATCCATTTGCGTCTCGTCAGCTCCCATCCTCTGGCAGAAAAATCGCCCAAGACCACCAGCATGTCAGGCTTGAGAGTTTGAAATGATTTCTGTTTACATATTACAAAGCGAAAAAAAGGATATAGAGCAGGAAGAAGAAAGAAATGTATAATAACAAGTTTATTAACTATTCAGTGGTCCATCACCCTATCACTAAGATTGACCATAAGCACTTGTACTGACTTTCTCCTTGATAGCTTCTTTATTCAAGTGTTATAATTAGAAGCTTAAAGATTTAGCAAGTCTCATTCCTTGACTCTCAAAGAAATCAATCATTTTAAAAAAAACTTCACCTATCTACAGAACAGTGTTTCACTTTCGCATTCCGTCACCTATTTCGGGCCAACTATCAGCAAATGTGGCCAGTCATTACACTAGCACGCGAAATCCATGCACAAGAAAACATTAATATAAGAATGCCTAATGCTCAATGAAGTCATGTTACCCAAGATGCAATCAAGAACAGACGATGTGGAAAATCACAAAGTACCCCATGTGCAGATGCCAGAGACTAAGAAGTAGCTCACATTATCTGCTAATAAACTGTTTCAAGTGGAGTAACTCACATTTTCTGCCAACATATCCCAAAAAGCTAACGTTTTCGGCTTCTTTCCTACTGAAATTCCTTTTCCCACATTGGGGGAAGACATCATCTACTAGCATTCACCCCCGATTCCTATCCACAATCCCAATCAAGATAACCCCAAGTAGAGCAAACCAAACCCTAATGACAAGACACAGTCCAACGATTTGAAGCCCTCCGCGTCTGGGACATACCTTGAAGAACTTGGAGAGGTAATAGTCTCTGAAGTAGGTGTCCACAAAGCCAGCGTCGGACCCCACCAAGAGCAAGTCGGAGACGACCATCACCTTCAGATCGTCGCGACCCCCCGCCGCGTCGACCCCGTCGTCATGGTCCGCGCGAGGCACGGATCTGCAGGACGGCGTGGAGATCCACTCGTCGAAGAGGAAGAGGGAAGAGACCAGGAGCAGAGGGAGGGCCGACCGCCATGAGACGAGCATGGTTCCGACGAGGGGCCAAATTCAAGCACAGAGGAGCCGGAATTTAGGGTTCTGAAGATTCGGTGGACCGGCCATTTTTGCTGCGGTGGCCTTTCATTTGCTGGATCCCGTTCGCCATTTTCAATGGACAATGGTCAACGGTAAAGAGAAAAAGAGGAGACTTTTAATTCAGCACTTAACTTTTGATTCTTCCAATCAAAATCTTGAATTTGTATAATATTTCAATTAAGTCCTCTTCGACTCTAAATTTGATTATGTCGAGAAAAGTTTCACTTTAAAAAACTTTTTGCTAACATAGTTTGACACAGTACAAAAACTTTTTGCTGACATGATTATCGGCTAATGCACGAGAGTAAAAGCCACAACAACAATATATTGAGCAACGATAATATATAATATGCACAGTAGAGATGATCAGTTCCCATCTTGAAATCGGGAATCGGATTAGAAAGGTTGATTCCTGGTACATGGAATTGGAAACTGGCCCACTTGGTCCTGAACCCACTAGGGAACTGACCTTATCTTCTCTTCTCGACTTTGATGGGCATAGCAACTCTAATTAGTGGGAGTTGAAATTAGAGCGACTCGATTGAAAAAGTTATGCCGGTTCAAGAAGTGATGATCATTCACCACCAAAAGGTGGTCTCATTGAGTGGTCAGATTTGAATATCCTATCAAAGGCAACTAATACAAATAAAACTTTTACGCGGCAACATGATGCAACAAAAGCAAAGTAAATAATATGCACTAAAGTGAAAGAGAGTAGGGACATAAAAGCTTGCATTGATCTTTTTATAGCGGTTCGATTCCCGGTTACTCTACTCCCTAAATCCGCTCGAGAGTTTCCTCAAATTCACTAGTACAGTGCAAAATATTGCGAAATGCTTGTTGATCATGGAGCCCTCTTCTCCGGTACAAACTCAAGCCATCTTGACTTTACATCTCACGCAAGTGTACACACTTGTCGCATTAATAAAAAATAGAAATTTTTTTAAATAAGAGTATAAAGTGCCTTCATTTTTTTAAAATAAGGACATGAAGTGAACATTGTTTTAAATAAAGACATGAGGTGATCATATCAATCTCAAATAAGAGTTTGACCTCGCTAACCAAAGAGCATTTTTGTCTTTTTACCTTTTTTTCCTTTTTTTTTCTTCCCTTCACCGGCCTCAAGTGAGGGTCTTGTCGGATTTGGCGAGAGGGTGACCCTCGCCAACCCAGGTGAGGACGGCTCTTACTTGCCCAAGCAAGGGCAACCCTTGCCTGACGCTAATGAGGGCAACCCAGCATGAGGCCGGTGACCTTCGCCTGCCGTCAATGAGGATGGTCGGTGGAGGGAAAAGGAAAAAAGAAAAATAAAGAAAGAAAAGGAAAAGAAATTTTTAAAAGATAAGCTTATAAATTTTTTCACTAATATACTCTTTCTGTGACAGTCGAAACAGTCATCGGCCTACCTAAAGTCCTTATTTGAGATGATTTGGCCAAGCCTTTCTTTGAGACAATTTGGTCACTTTATATCTTTATTTGAAACAATTTTCACTTCGAATCCTTATTTGGAATTTCCTCTAAAAAATAGATCAAAGTGGATTGGACTGGGTCATTACAAATAGATTTTTGAGTTGTTTTGCGAGTGCGACCTAGTCTCGTATGGTCGTCGCCTTGAGTGATCAAACTTGAGGAGGCCGTGCCTCGACCTAGTCTTATATGGTCATGCATCTTAAGTGGGGAAAATGACACAAATAGTTTTTGAATTTTGGTCCAATGTGCAATGTGATCCCCGGACTTTCAATTTGTTTGATATAGTCCTTGAACTTTAGCCCAATGTGCAATGCGGTCTATGAACTTTTAATTTGTTCAATGTGGTTCATAAACTTTTAGAATATATTCAAACTAGTTCTTGAACTATATGAAAATATTCAATATTATCTTTCCAATAATTTAAGTTCAGAGGCAACATTGGACATTTATATATATTCTAGACTCTAGTTTGAACATGTACCAAAAGTTCGAGAATCATATTGAACAAATTAAAAGTTTATGAACCACATTACACATTGGGCTATAGTTCATGGATCACATTGAACAGATTAAAAGTTTCAGGACCATATTGCATATTAGATCAAATTTTATAGACCATTTATGTCATTATCCAATTTAAATGCCATCAAAGCGCTCTCCATAAAAGTTGACCTTCGAACACAATTTTTGAGGAGTATGCCTAGCCCTCTACGTTTCCCTCCTTTGAAGATTGAAAAATGGGGCTTGTTGTTCGATCTCCGGGAAATATTAATGGTGGGGGCGTGGGGTAGGTGACTGGGGTGGCGTAGGTTGCAATGAGATCTGCCTTTGCGCTACCTGACAAATGGGTTTTTTTAGGTGGGTAGTTATTAAAGGCAAGACTAGCTTTCCCAGTTATTCCGACTTGGAAAGCGTTCTTTGTTTTTCTTATTATCCAAAAGCAAGGGCAAAATAGGAACAAAAACTTCTGATTCGATCTGGAAACGCCACGCATCTCCTGAATTGGAGGAGATGCAATTATTCCGAGATTAACCCTTAAAATAAATAATTTTCCTTTTGGTTTCGTGAAAAATAAAAACGATTCGAAAAATATTTTTTTAAAAATGACTTAACTTCTTCTACAATGTCTCAATTGGGTTATATGATGTTAGCAGCTCTAAGTAATGGGTCTTATAGAGCTGCTTTATTTTATTTAATTACTCATGTGTATTCAAAAGCATTGTTATTTTTAGGATTCGAATCAATTATTCATTCAATGGAAATTATTGTTGAATATTCTCCAGATAAAAGTTAGAATATGATTCTTATGGAAAGTTTAAAAAAGCATGTACCAATTACAAAAAATGCTTTTTTAGTAGATTCACTTTCTCTATGTGGTATTCCTCTCTCACTTGTTTTTGGTCCAAAAATGAAATTCTTAACGATAGTTGGTTGTATTCATCTATTTTCGTAATAATAGCTTGTTATGCAATAGGATTAACCGCATTTTATATACTTAGGATCTATTCACTTACTTTTGAGGGACATTTCCATGTTGATTGTCAAAATTACAGTGGTGAAAAAAGTAGTTCATTTTCAAAATACACGAAAACGTTTGGGCGTAAGTTGTTTTGCCGGCCGTGAAATCTTGTAATAATTCGGACAGAAAAAAAGAGAATTTCTTTGATCCACGTGGACAAGAAAAAACGCACGGCGCAATTCCGTAGCTCGCAATCCTTTCTCCTCGCGGTGCCCGCACGAGAGATCCGCGTAATATTCCGTCGCAAAAGCAACCTTCTTCCTCTCTCTGTCTCTGTCTCTCTCGTTGAAGGTTGACCCTGTTTCATCCCCCCACTGTGTCTCTCGGGCGGCTCTTCCTGTGGATCTCCTGAAGCATCGGGTAACCTCTCTCTCTCTTTCTCTCTCTGGAGCACCTGTGGCTCGCCTTTCTTGTTTTGTTCCAGGTTGGACTCTCATTTGGGAAAATCGCCATCTCATT
>BCNH02000006.1:32794321-32818362 GCA_001662345.2 Metrosideros polymorpha var. glaberrima | reverse complement strand
GGAACTGAGTTTCGTGATTTTTTTTTCGAGTCGTTGTGATCGATCGCGGGTCATCCGACCGACCATTATTTTCGTTGTGGATGGTCCAAACCCAATCGGGTCCTGGGAATTTCTGTCGGAAGAGATGACTGGGTCTTTGTCGCATTGAATTTTCCTGTTCTGTTTTTAAAGCTGATTGGTCCATCGTGTCAAAAGTAAAACTTGAGCTGGTAGATGTATACGGGGACGAAGGACATCTGCATTTCAATTTCCAGGAATAATGAAGAAGATAATGATCTGGTGTTTAAATAGACATGCCATCCGAATCCAACTTTTGTGGAACTTAGAAGCTTGGGGCGATTGCTTTTGTGTAGTTGGTGAAAAAAATATCAACTTTCATTAAGCATCACATTGTGGGTTGCGGGTTCATGTTTCTATGTTCAATCTTCTTGACTTGTAGAGGACCATGTAATTTCAGAGATGGACTCATCTTCTCTTTATGCTAGAGAAAGTGGCATGCTTTTCGCCCCTGAAAAAGCCTGGTTATGAAGAGAGTTCCCGTGACGAATGTAGAAGTCAGCTGGTGTGACAGTAAGGTTGCTCCACTATAGCCTGAGGTCATAAGTCCGAACCCAGGAAACAACCTCTTGGTGACGTTAGACTGAGTTCAAGTATAATCCTCTCCTCAAACCCTGAAATGCGGAGCTGCACTACAATTTCCTACTCTGTGACTTTGTAACCTAATTAGCTGTGTGCACGTTGTATCATTGAAAACCTTGAGTGACTTGATCAAAAACATTAGAAATAAAGTGACTAAAAGGAAATAAGGCTAAAGTCGCATGATTGCAACAGCAATTTACCCAGCAAGGTTGTTTTGTTTGCAGTTTTCATGATGGTAGACATATATACAGTTTACAAGCCTGATGAGCTTAGTTTTGCTCCAGAGTTGCTAGGTGCACGGCACATCAGCCTTTTGAAGTACTACCTTCCAAGAAGCAAGTTACTTTGGGTTGATTTATTTGTACATCTAAGGCAATTTTGGGACATTAACGATTGACAGTTGCCAACGTATCACATAGACATGTGATAATTTGGCAGAAGAGAAACCAAGGAGATAATCTGAAGGTTCTGTCAGTTGCCATATTTTCTTGTTAGTTAACAGTTTGTACAAAACCGACCTGGTGAATATCTTGCCTAGGATTTTGGACAAACTGTTGTTTAAATTCTCAAATTTCCATCTCCACCCTAACTGAGGCTTTCCTAGACGCTCGATCTAGCATGTTAATTTCCTAGGATTGCTCATTCTTTCTTGGATTTTTGGATAATTGACACTGATTTTGGGGCAGACTTTCTTGAAAGTTCTTTCAAGTATGTATTTCTAACTTGAGTTTTGAACAGTGTTGTACTGCTTCAGTTTGTTGATCCTTCAAGTAGATTTTATCACTTAATTTTCATTTTAGCAATACTAATGATGTGAAAATGCCAACAGCAGTAGTAGAGACAATTCCTTTGGTTGTTGAAGTGCCAACAGCCGATCTTGTAGCGACTTCTTTGAAGCAATGAGCTCTGAGTCTAAGAAATCCTCTTCAAATGGGAATGAGAAACTTTTAACATCTGAAGAACAGCAGGCAAAGGTATATAGAATTCGGTTAATGAGTTGGACTGTACCTTGCTACTCCCCCTTTCGATGTGTATGCAAACATACTGTCACGGGAGCAAAGTTGTCTACTTACGATGCTTCCTGTTTTGTAGATTAATGAGCTGAGGAGAGTGATTGGGACGGCAGCTTTGCCGGAGAAGTTATCGGTTTATTGTTCGGATGCGTCACTTGCTAGACATTTAAGGGCTCGGAATTGGAATGTCAAGAAAGCAACTAAGATGCTCAAAGATACCTTGAAGTGGAGATCAGAATATAAGCCTGAAGAAATTCGCTGGGTATGTTGTATTGCATTTAGTTTCCATTTTATCCTCCAAATTATGTATTTCAATGCCTCTTTTCTCATAGGAGGTAGTTCTTAATTGCTCTTTAGTTTTTCAATCTTCTTGTGGATTCAATTGAGACCAATTACTAAAGGATTGGCTCACACAGCCAATCAGGCCTGTACTATTGCTTTTGTTTAAGCGTAACTAGGAACAGAACATTATCTTGACCTAACCGTGTAATGTATTTACGTTCCTTTTATTTTGTTTCGCTTAACTGAGTAATAACTGAACATTCTCTGCTGAGCCAGTTGCGCATAATTTTCTTTACCTATATATTTCCAAGCTTTTTTGACGCAGTTCAATATATCAAGCAGGAAGACATTGCTCATGAAGCCGAGACTGGGAAAATCTACAGAACGAATTATACAGATAAACATGGCAGGACGGTTCTGGTCATGAGACCTAGTCACCAGGTTACATCATTCTTCTTCCTTTCAGGGTTGCAGCGACTTGTAAATTAATTTTTGTGTAAATCGTGCAAGAGATATTAGTACATGAACAAATCAACTTCTTTATGCAAGAAAATGGATTTTTGACCAGTTCTTATGCGATATTGGGAACTTCGCATTATGAAGAAAGATCATTTCATAGACTCGTCCATTGGAATAGTTGATCTTTTTAATGAAACTGCACACTGTGCGATAAGATAATTCCCTTGCAGATACTTGTGTGGCTTAAAGCAGAATGAACTTGAATTGTGGTGCAGTCTAACAGGAAGGCAACCTAGTTTATTGGAACATGATGCCATGCACTCTCTTACAGTTATTTGCTTTGACTTGGTTTTAAATGCAGAACTCGAAGTCAACAAAAGGACAAATTAAGTACTTGGTTTATTGCATGGAAAATGCTATTTTGAATCTGCCATCCAACCAGGACCAGATGGTCTGGCTGATAGATTTCCAGGGTTTCAATTTGTCACACATATCAGTGAAGGTGACAAAGGAGACGGCCCACGTATTACAGGATCAATACCCGGAACGTCTTGGTTTTGCCATTCTATATAACCCTCCCAAGTTCTTCGAACCATTCTTTTCGGTATGACTATCTGATTTCTCCTTCCGTCCTGTTCCTTTTGTCTCCTGCTATGGTACTTTCAGCTCAACACTTGCACCGTATTGTTAGTACTACTGCGTACATACCCTTTCTTAAAAAACAGGTAAAATGGATTAGAACTGCCTGCATGAGCAGCATTTGGTTACACTTGTTACTTTTTTATTTACATAAACTAAGCTAATATGAAATTGTGATTGTTGACTAGTTTTACATGTAATATATTTTGATGGATACAGTCATTCTTAATAAGTCGGTTGCTGTAACACTATATTGTGTTACTGCAGGTGGTAAAACCCTTCCTCGAGCCCAAAACTTACAATAAGGTGAAGTTTGTCTACCCAGATGACCTCAACTCGAAGAAAATAATGAAGGATCTATTTGATATGGATCAGCTTGAATCCGCATTTGGTGGCAATGATGCTACTGGTTTTGACATTGGTAAGTATGCGGAAAGGATGAGAGAAGATGACAAGAGGATGCCATCGGCTTGGACAAGAGGGAATATTCCGTCAGCAACCCCAGCAGCAGTTGTAACTGTTTCCGCTTCTTTCGATTCCATTACTTTATCAGATTCTGATCCCTCAGACAATGAGAAGGCAGAGGATCTGATGGGTGTGGTAGAGTCGGAGATCGCATCTCCCATTGATGCTGCGAGATCGACAAAGCGATAACCGCAGTGCGAGCATGCATTCGTAAGAGAAAACGAGCGCAAGCTTTGCTGTCATTCTAACCTTGACATGTAAGTGCGGATTTGGCATCTGACCAGTTTGGGATTTTAGTTAGGAGCTTGAACTGATCTTCTGTCGATTATTTACGTAATGAAGTTGCCTTGTGGCATCAAGTGACTTTCTAATATGGAGTTTCAGGTCATGTTCCCTGGTTCTTTTGATATTTTCTAATTATTCTGCAGTTATACATTTTACATTTAGTATGTACCTGAAGATCCATTACGAGGGTTCAAGAATTTTATTCCTTGGAAAAAAACTTATTTTCCTTCTGTTGCAGTCCATTGTTTTATTTTATTTTTTGTCGTGGAGAGCATCCAAAGAAGTTTACACTTACCAAATCTGAACTGTTTGTTCGATACCGATGCTGCTGTGTCGTTGAGATAACTATGGGTACCAACCAGATTTTCCTGGGTATTTCGTTCCCATCTGCGCTGGTCTATCCAGCATTATCGATGGCTCAAATAGTTTCATTGTTTGTCTTCTTGCTGTGGATATTTGCTTAAAACATGTGTGCATACGTATATTTCGATAACCTATGGATAAATGAAGAACATCCTGAGGGTTGAAAGCCATTTAAATTTGCCACCAGCATCGAATCGCCAGTTTTCCTGCGCCATATTACCATGTGCATGATTTGTTAGGACAATTATGTCCTATTACCGCGGTCTGATTTCTGGTCATGTGTTTTTGGTCATCGGCACATCACCGGCCTCCGGCTCTATTTCCTATCTTATATCTGTGTTCAGTATCCTTTCTTGCTATTCCAGTCTTCATCCTTTTTCATCCATGACACGCACATGCACACATATATTGCCGATGCATCTGAATCCAGTGGTCGGGTGTTATTCTCTTTGAAATGGATCTGCTATCATTTGGTGGTGAGCTTGTTGGACCTTAACATGGTGAACCTGCTCTTTATTCCCTTCGGACTATATAAGATGATTTCTTTGTAGCATCATTTGATATGCCAAGCGCATCCTCAGACATGTCATTCGGGGAGGAAACCCACCGCCTCCATCCGTTTCAATGTGTAAGAAGGTGATCACAAGCCAAATGGAACATCCTAAGTGCAGAGTGTCTTCTTTTCCCATCTTACCTTCTGATAGAAATTGCACAAGAAGTTAAGTCGGTCACCAGACCAAACAATTCAGCTATTACAATCCTCCGGAAATTCAGAACATTTCGGTAAGACCTAACCAAAAAAATTTAAGGGAACCATATTTTGAGAGAGAGAGAAAGAGAGGTACATCTAACTTTTCTACTCTTCAAACTTCCACATTATACTCCAGCATTGCAATAACTGTCTTTGTCATTACAATGCAACTAGAATACAGGCTACAGCCCCTGCAAATGAGCAGAACAGAGAGAAAGTAGTGTTTAGATGATATCATGTGATAGCATATTAAGAAGCTACAAGCAAAGAAGAAAATATAAGAGGATTACCTTTTAATTGCTTGGACGCTAATATGACATCTCATCCAAATTCTGCCTGTACCGAGCCAACGTCTGCAGCAAAATTCACGACAAAGAGTACTAAAATTAATGCTCTACCTCATTATAACAGGCAGGTGACACAGCTTATCCACATTCAAAACATATTCTTGCAAGAGACAGTTGGAAATCAAAATATTAGAAGAACATATCATGGTAAGAAGCAGGTCTGCAATTGTAGGGAGGGCGAAGGGGTATTCATTCTTTTGCAACCCTTACAAGGTCCCTGGTATTCAAATTATCACCAAACGTGGGCTTCTTATAGTTAATAAAGAATAAAGATGAATAAGAACAATTAAGCAGGTAGAAATGCAGGAACTCTAGAATACAACTATTGATCAGAAAAGAGAATCGCATTGACAACAGAAACTGCTCCAAAACCATTAGCTCTTTCCCTAGATTTACATGTTTCTTATGGATGATTGCTGGGATAGGAATTGTTAGCATTACCCATTTTCATGTCTGATCTATGAAAATCTGTTGTGAAACAAGTGGAGATTTTTTCAAATGCTTACACCTAATTATTTTGAGAAGTTCAACACCAAATTCAGCAAAGACCAATAATCACAAGATGCAGTAACCCTTAATAAGAAACTCATTTTCAAAAAGTTGGTTTGTACAACAAATTTCTCCACAGCACATTCTCCAATCGCAATATTTCTGTACTGAAGAACATGAGAGGCGAGTTCTTCAGAACAGCTCTCAAAGAAATCTTACATGACCACCTGGCCCCTTTCATGAACTCACATTTTACTTTGCCCAACTCGTCTTGTTTAAACAGCATGTTTTCCATATAATGAATGTTGTAATTGTTAAAAGTGGTGGCCATGAGGAGGATGAAAAGCACTTGTTCATCTAAATATTTCTTCCAAAAACTAGAGAACAGACTATTATCTCTTGCTTAAGCACAATGCAAGGCAGGAACTGCAGAAAAGTCAACTGATACCAAGATTAAATAGCTGCATTCTGCGTATAGATCTGGAGAATAAGCACAATCAGAATTATAGAGTAGGACTCTCAGCAGCAGCATACCCTAGTATAAGCAAAGACACCAGCTTCAGTAGGTCCCACTGGACTACCTCTCCTTACAAATCTTCCCTCTTTGAAAATGTATAGTAGTGGAATTCCAGTTGATAGCTCCAAACTTATAACCTGCCAGGAAAGAAAATTTAACTTCTGACACAATTCAGTATGAATAGGAAAGATCTGCAGGAGCAATTATATGCCCCAAAAAATGGCACTTCACCTCTTGAGAAGTTAATTTGTCCAGGTACATGATGATGGATCTCAGTGAATTGCCATGGGCTGCAATCATCACATTTTTTCCAGCAAAAAGTTGAGGTTCAATCTGCAAGAGCAATTATCCACCGTAACAGGATAATTAATGACATGGATAAGCCTTGTAAAATTTAGGAGGTTGATTGTTAGACCATTTATTATGTCATTATCTCACATTAAAAAAGAAGAAGATCCAGGAACGTCATTAGTCAAAGACCTCATCGCAGAAATATGTGACAGCTCTTTGAGCACACATTTCCAAGCTCTCCCCATTAGGTGGGGGAATGTCGTAACTTCGCCGCCACTCATAAACTTGTTCCTTCCCATATCTCTCTGCTGTTTCCTGTTTATTGAGACCTTGCAACTCACCATACCTGAGAAATTTATGGTTTATACACGTAAGTGTTAAATGAAGATGTAAAAACAGAAGAAATATCAGTGAGGGAAGAGATCTATACATTCTTTCATTCAAATGCCAAGCTGTTATAACTGGAATGGATTGCTTTTTGGTCTCTTCACTGAAAATACGACCCCATGTTCTCGCCCTCTCATTCTCATCATGCAATATGATTGGCACCTACATGCAAGCTATAAATAGATTAAAACAGAGAAGAAAATTCTCAACAGCACAAGAGAGAAACACATTTTCTAGAACTACAACCTCAAACTTGACATGTGATGAGTCTAAAAATTGCAGAAAACCACAAATCATGAATGTCGCTTAGGGTTTCTCATTCACGGAAGACAATGCTTATGGAACTGAACTAAGAAATCCTAAGTTATGTACCGAGCCTATCAAAATCCTACCTGGATCTGCATGTATAGGACACTCAATAGCTTAAACCACTTGAGTATGTAATAATCATCCCCAAGAGTTAGACAGCTGATAGATAGAAAATGTATGATTATTTTTGTTTATATTGACTAGTCTGCATGGCAAGAGAGGCTTAAGCTTGTACCTTCTGTTGGCGGTGCTGAGTCATGGCAAGCATTGCAGTCATCTGTGCACGGATTAACGATGATGTATATATCATGTCAACAGGTATGTTGCTGATCCTCTTACCCGCTGCAATCGCCTCTTCCACACCCTTCTTGGTGAGTGGCACATCAACACTACCCGTAAATAGGTTCTTTTCATTCCATAGAGACTCCCCATGTCGAATTAGGATCAATGCTGCTTCATCTAAAATGACAGAGAAAACAGGATCATAAGATTTCACTCTAAAAAGCTGTCCAGTTTTTAGTCATTAGAGGACACATGGCATTGTTTAGGGTTAATTATGATTTGGAAAAATCAACACTAAAATTACCAAAATTGATATAACATATTAGTTTACAGAGTGGTGTGGCCAGGCCAGCCGGATTCTATTGGGTGCTTGAATTTGGCTCACTTGTTTAAATACCCATAAAAGTTTGTTTAGTCACTCTTGTAAATCAATAATGTAGACCGGCCTTTGATCTTTAGCATCTAGAATTGCTCATCTGACAGGTCTATGCATTTAAAATGAAGTGGCTTAGAAGGTTTTCTATGCGTAATTAAGCAAATAGAATATACTTGCGCAGTCTTTAGTTCTTCACTCAAACAATCATCTGTGGGCACTGTGGTAGAGAGTGAATGTACATACTTGATTTCTTTGATGAGTCACTGAAATTGTTCCTTGAAGATGTGGAAATTGGATCAGAGACTGATGTTTGAGAAGATAAAGCGATGATGGGACTGAGTTTCTTTCCGCTAGATTGGCAAAGACTTCTTTCCGACCTGCCAATCTCGACCTTGAAAACATCCGAAGATAATCTCCTTGAGCTGCGCCTCAAATCCAGACAAATGCAGGGTCTGCTACTTACATAACAACGAGAAGAAGAAGTTCCAAGAGATGGATTACAGACAGCAGCATCCATTCTGGAGTTACAAGATGAACCGCATACCCATTAGAACTTTGAAGACATTAACCCCAACACTAGAATCTTCTTAAGCAGACATTTTCTAACATTGGTCAAGAATATGCAAGAGATCCCACTTGTAAGATATAACAACAGGATTGGTGTGCTTCATCAAAAGGAAATTAGGTAAACGAAAGATAAGATAGAAGGAACAAAGTCCTTGTCAACGTCCATCAAAGATGACTATGCTGAAACCATTCTGAACTTCATGCATTTCCAGTAAATGCCTCGTCGTAATATCGAAAAATGAACTCACTCGAACTTAGAATCAAGAGAGGACCATTTGAAGATTCTTACGCAGTGACTGTCAATGTCCAATCCCACTGAAAAATTTTCAACAGAATCAAGCGAACTCACCACAGATCTTTAAGGTACGATGACAAAACGAGGAGAGCTACTTTTCCAATTTGCACGCACAAGGAATCATTCAATGACATACCCTTTGACATAAACAACACGACACGCAACCGACGATACGCTGCTGCAACAAGAGAACAATCACGAAGTACAAAGAACTAATCGTGCGAGGAGAACCTACGAGAGAAAAAGAGACAAGAAAAGTAAGACAATCACCTGGGAAAGCGAGTTACGATGCAATCATTTGGGGAGGGAACCGTTGCAGTTCTCGTCGTCTTCCGCGTCTCCTGAAAGCGAACAACTGATGCGGTCTGATGTATCCACCTCTCCTGACAAGGCTAGGCTCTCTGACTGAGACTCTCTCTCTCTCTCTTTCTCCCAGGTTGGTGGGAGTTTTATGTTGCAATTTGACTCTTGAAGATTTCTTTTTCGTTTTGGCCCTCGGGGACAATTCGATTTTAGTCCTCCAAGTTACGTGATCTATGCAATTGGGTACCCAGATCTCTCGATTTATGCAATTGGAGACCCCAACCTGCATGACAATGTGTAGCCATGTCTCCATTCGGTAACACTTCCAATAGAAACGATTAGGAAGATGAAATTAAATTCCTGTGAAGGAAATAAGATTTGATCTTTTTGAGAATAATTTAAGAAAGAATAAATCATCAAAAGTTCCTTGAATTAGGGGAAAAATGAATTTAAATGCTCGTGAAATAAAAATGATTTGACTCACCACAGAGAATAATGACAATGCACTCGAGTGACAAGAAAAAAAAGAAGCATTTTTAATATGTTAAATTGGAACAATTACAAAGGCTCGAATCCGGAGAAATGCCCCGAGCAGAAAAAGGCGAAGTGAGGGAAACGAGCAGGCTGCGAAGAAAGGGGATTCATGTGCTGAGAGAGTGAAGGAGTTGAATAGCAAAATCCATTTGCGAAAGAAGAAGCTTGCGGATTTATTCCCAAAGTCTATGGCTTGCTGGAGCGAGGGTGAGAGAATTGCGTTCGTATTTTTGCAGAGAGAGTATGGGTGTGGAGCTTCTCTTCCTCGCCTGAGGCCAGCGAGTCTCGACCTCGCGAGTCGCGGCAAGCTCAAACTCGCTGATCTTAGAGCTCGCCGACCTCGTGAGTCCCAACAAGCTTGACCTGGCCGGGATTGGGCAAGGTTAGCCCTCGCCGGGCCTCCCTATGCCTTGTTGCTGGATCTCGGCGATTGGTGGAGGAAAAAGAAAAAGAAGAGAAAAGAAGAGAAAAAAGGAATTAAAAAATACCTTAAAAATCGAAATAAAAAATAAAAAAAAAGTCGAAATTTTTTCAATGAAAAATATTTTCCAGTTCATTTTCAAGTTTTAGCCAAACATCAGTAAATATAGTTATTTTCTAGGAAAATAAATTTTCAAAAAATATTTTTTAGAAATGTGGTATTTTTCGCGAAACAAACATTTTGTGTATTTAAATTTTAAAAGTTGTCCTCATTCTCCATTTTGACTAACCGGTATATCAAAACATTTGCATTGTTGTGTAATTTTTCCAAAACGGACCCAAATTGGGAACATTATTGTTTTTTAACACAATTAATCTTTTTTTTTCACTTTTCTTTTACATAAAATGAGTGTGCTCCTTTTTCTAGTATACAACCAAAAAACATAGGTCACATCTCTCGCACCATTGAAAGATCCAAACCTTCCTCTTCAAAGCGGAAATGGACGTGGCAAAAACTTATAAAGATCGGCGTAGTTGCTCATAAGGACAAATCTATCCTATTAGAGGATGTCTAGATCAATTTATAGATTGATGTCTATCCTAGGATCTATGTGGATATAGATCTTGATCCACTGTTTATGCTAATAAATGATTTCACAAAAAAAAAAATTCCTGATATACAATTATAGCAATGTGGACATAAACCATGCAATGAATAGACATGCGGCTAGTGTCACGAACTTGAGATTTTCAAGCTTGAAGGATCGTGAATCATTCAAAGAAGAATGGACATCTCTCTCTTGAGTTCTCTAGAATATTCCTGAGGACGGGCAATATTGTAATTATATCATATTCTAGAGAGTTCTATTAAATCTGATTGGCCGGTAGGGAGGTGCAATGTAATTAATAGATAGGAAGGTGCGATCTCCACCATTAGATCGAGGAGAGATCTACGGTTATAATCGAGGGAGTCTTTATATATATAGGGGTCTCCTCCCTTCATTTTAATACAAAATCCAAAGCTTCTCTCTCTACAATACTTGTGAGTGTGAGTGACTTAGGTTGATTTGAAAAAAAAAATCCTAAGGCTGCATGGGTAGGAAAAGCTAGATCGAATGCCGTGACACTAGAATGTCCTTCGATATGGATGACTCAGAAATTCATTTTGATTAATCACACTCATTTTCAATCATAATATTAAGAAATTGGTTAAATGAATGGTATACATGCATATATAACTAAGTTATGCATATGAAACCAAAAAAACATCGAAAACCAAGAACTCATAGGCTATTTTATCATGCAGTTAGTGATGATAAAATGTGTCAACTGATACTTGAAAATCAAAATTTTCCTGGAGATAATGGCAACATGTGCACAAACATTCAAAAATCAAAATCTGTCGTAGATCATTACAAATTTAATTTCAAAATTATGTTGGAGATAATAACAACCGTGTCAATAAAATTAATTTGAAATTTGAAATATGCCAGAGGTAACAGATAAACCTGTATGTGGTCTGTTATTCATTACCAAGTGGGTCTTACTTGTAAGTTGTAATCCAAAGCAAATTCAAAAGTGTAGTTGGACTTGGTAATTTTTTCATGATATGGTCGACTTTAACATCATAAGAACATACACTAGAGAGATATGACAAATTAATATCATTACTTCCGGTGGAGAAGTGTTGGAGACGATGAAAACAAGATTCTAATGCCTGCAAGTACTATTTTAAAGGATAATTCGGCCTTTGGAGTATGGAATTCGTTGCAACAAGTTCTAGCGGCTATCCTTCCAAAATACAATTGATCTTTTTCTTTACTCAACAGACAATAATAGAGGGAATCGGAACACCAAAATTATATGTAAACAAAAAAAGGAAAGAAATGGAGGGAGTAGGGAGAATTTCTTGTTGAGGTAGGTGTTTGAATTGTGGTTTGGATGTTCTATTTATAGGCAATGAAAGAGAGGATTGGTGACAAACAAAATTAAATCAGCCGACTGTGATATATGAAAATTAATCCATTTTCATCAAATTGGTAATTGTCGATACTGTTACAAAACTATGCAAAAGAATGGTTTGAAAACTATTGAAATATTTAACAATCCTCCACATATTTCATAAGGTTTGAAAAGAAACGAAATAATTATGCTGGGTTAAACTTAATCGAATGTTATGTATCGAAACTATTGCCTTTCGGGCTATGACTAAGATCTAGAAAGAATGAAATATAATCCACAGAATTATTGGAGAAGTTTGAAACTTCTATTAGCAAAAAAATTCTTTTGTAAATTATAATATTCACCAATCACATTACATCCCCACAATTTTTGTTGTTCAATAGGATTTTTGTTATTCATAAGCGCTTTAAAGATTTTGCCAAAACTATCATAAGAGCAACCCTACTCCACACTTATATAATTGATTACATCAAGTATATACTGCAATTTCATACACCACCAATAATGGATATGGAATTCATCAAGAGTTTAACTCAACCTTTCTTTCATTGCAATTTTGCACTAAATCAACATAGGCGGGACAATAATTTTTAATAGTGCATCACTAAATCAACAAGTGATTTGTTATTACCCATATGAGCCTAATTCATATAGATTGGGTTACTATAATTGTTGATTTTTCTTAATTGTCATAAGTCCCATTCCCTTCGATGTATCATTAATTAATTTCCTTCTCAAAGGTTTAGTTAGAGGATCGGTTAGATTTACTTTTGATTTCACGTAATCATTTGACATAATTCCATCTTTAAGAAGTTGCTTTACCACATCAAGTCTCGATTGGGTGTGTCTATTTTTACCATTGTGATTTTTATTTTTTGCAATGGCTATTGCCACTTGATAATCACAATGCATAGACACAAAAGATGTCGGTTTCATTTGCAAAGGAATATTTGCTAGGAGTTTCTTTACCACTTGACCTCATTGCCAGCCAATTCTAAAGCTACAAACTCTAACTCCGTGGTGGATTGAGCAATTATTGTTTGTTTGGCTGATTCCTAAGTTACAGCACCTCCACTAAGGGTAAACACAAATCCACCAGTGCATTTTGTCTTATGTGAAGCTGAGACCTAGTTAGCATCACTGCATCCTTCTAATACAACGGGAAATTCACTATACAAAATGCCATAGTTTATGATTCTTCTTAGATATTTCATTACTCTGCTTAAGGCAGTTCAATGATCACGATTGAGATTTTGAGTATATTTGCTCAGTCTACACAACATAAGTTATATTAGGTTGAGTGTAATTCGCTAAATGCATCAAATTCCCATTAAGCTGAATATACCACTAAGCCACGCTATCTACTCTATTTTTTAGTAATTCGGTATTAGCATCATAAGGAGTACTCACAAGTGTGACATCAAAGTGTTCATATTTTTTAAGTAGCCTCTCCACATAATGCTCTTGAGTAAGCATTAAGCCACCATCACTTCTTTTGATTTTAACACACAAAATAACATTAGCTTCTCCCTTGCCCATATCAAATTTAGAAGTCAAATAACATTTTATTTCATTCACAACATCAATGCATGTACGAAAAATAAGCTTATCGTCTACATAAGCTAATAGTTTTTATACACATATTTGTCTACTCCAAATAGAGGAAAAAGCATTATTAACTAGATAAGTATAGAAATCTTCTTTAAAAGAAGTTTCGTTCCTTGGTCTTTTACTCCTTCTCAATTCATCACTTCATTTTTCAAAATCATTTTCATGAAGAGGTACATGAGAAATTGTGTCGGTTCTTAATGGAAAAATATGCTAAAAAAATTCTACATTCTTTGTCTCACTATTGTATTACTATCAAGCACATCACCTTCTAATACAAGAAATCTATATGAAGCACTATGTTCAACATCACCGACAAACATGCAATTTTTCGTAGAAACAGGAAGCATAACCTTAGGAGGGCACCCCCATACTTTCAAATAGGACAATAATCCTTCCATGATTCATTAGGTGTTCTACCAGTTTTCTTGTAAGGTATTCTATTTTGGATGTGACATGCAGACAATATAACTTCACCCCATAAATTAGGAGTTTTAGAAATAACAATCTTATTTTCATTGTCTTCAACAATATTTTAACTATCTTAAAGATAATTCCGTACCTCGGAGTATGAAACTTGGTGCTATAGTCTCTAGTGGCTATCTCCCATGATACAATAAGCCTTCCTCTTACTCTGCTCAGAATAATAGAGGGACCAGAGCAACAAAATTATATGTAAAACTCAAGAAAGAAATGGAGGGAGAAGAGGGAATTTTCTTGTTGAGGTGTGTTGGTTTGGAGGTTCTATTCATAGGAAAATGAAAGAGATGACTGGTGAGAAACAAATTCAATCAGTTGGCTGTGATATCTAAAAATCAAGCCGTTTTCATCAAATTGATAGTTGTCAAAACCCTCACATAACAATGGATAGTCATCAAATTGATGATTGCTAAAACCGTTACAAATAATGGCTTCCAAATTTTCAAAAGTGTTAAAATATTCAACAGGTTCAATACTTGTAATATGAGATGTCAAACCAAAAAGAAAAATTGCTATAAAAGGAAACGCATTGTTCAGCTACCGTAGCTTCAACAATGTCTCAAAATTTCATGAGAACAAGCACATTCTTGTCTTTGCTTTGTCATCCTTTTTCTATTATGAGCAAACTTGCAGCTCAAAGAAAATTTAATTTTCATGTCGGATTAAATTCATGCAAATAAATGCTTATTAGGAATCTGAGTACTAGCAGGCTTGGAATTAGCCTGCTCAAAATTACGAGATATCAAAGTTATTTTTCGGTTGAATGATGATGTGACGAGTATCATCTCAATAGAGTAAATTCAGTAAATTTATCATCCTTGAGAGGCCTATACCTGAAAACTTAGTCAAGATTTATATAAATTATCAAACTTGAATCTCTCAAATGAGGTCCCTCATCAAGTAATCCTCCAAATGCAGTATTAGAATAAGGGAAAAATAGAGCATAAGTTAGTGCAAAGAATATTTTCCCAAATCACTGGTGTATAAGGTCATTAGAATAAGGGAGATGTATCCACCTCTCCTGACAAGGCTAGGCTCTCTGACTCTCTCTCTCTCTCAGAGGTTGGTGGGCCTTTAATGTTGCAATTTGACTCTTGAAGATTTCTTTTTCGTTTTGGCCCTCGGGGACAATTCAGTTTTAGTCCTCCAAGTTACGTGATATATGCAATTGGGTACTCAGATCTCTCGATTTATGCAATTGGAGACTCCAACCTGCATGACACAAGTGTAGCCATGTCTCCATTTGGTGACACTTCCAATAGAAACGTTTAGGAAGATGAAATTAACTTTCTGTGAAGTAAAAAAGATTTGATCATTTTGAAAATAATTTAAGAAAGAATAGATCATCGAAAGTTCTGTGAATTTGGGGAAAAATGAATTTAAATGCCCGTAAAATAAAATGATTTAACTTACCACAGAGAATAATGATAATGCACTCGAGTGGTAAGAAAAAAAATGCACTTTTAATATGTTAAATTGAAACAATTACAACAGGAAATCTGAAACTTATTAAATTAATGTATTTAAGTCTTAAAACTTTCATTTTGTGTAATTAAGTTTTAAAACTTGTCCTCATTCTCCATTTTGACTAACCGGTATATATATATAATCAAAACATTTGCATTGTTGTATAATTTTTCCAAAATGCCCAATTTGGAAACATTATTGTTTTTAACACATTTAATTTTTTTTTCACTTTTCCTTTTACATAAAATGAGTGTGCTCATATTCTAGTATACAACCAAAAAACATAGGTCACATTCCTCACGCCATAACATTGAAAGATCCAAGCCTTCCTCTTTGCAGCGGAAACAGACGTGGCAAAAACATATAAAGATCGGCGTAGTTGCTCATAAGGACAAATCTATCCTGATAGAGGATGTCTAGATCAATTTATAGATAGATATCTATCCATATAGGTAGGTATCTCCATGGATAGAGATCTTGATCCACTGTTTCTGCTAATAAAAGATTTCACCAAAAAAAAAACACTTCTTGATATACAATTATAGCAATGTGGACATAAACCCATGCAATGAATAGATATGCTGTTAATGTCAGAGTCTCAAGGTTTCCAAGCTCGAAGGACCGTGAACCATTCAAAGAAGAACGAACGTCTCTCTCTTGAGTTCTCTAAAATATTCCTAGGGGTGGGCGATATTGTAATTATATCATATTCTAGAGAGTTCTTGTAAATCTAATTGGCTGATAGGGAGGGGCAATATAATTGGTAGATAGGGAGGTGTGATCTCCACCATTAGATCAAGGTGAGACCTACGGTTGTAATCGGGGGAGTCTTTGTATATATAGGGGTCTCCTCCTTCTCATTTTGATACAAAACCCAAAGCTTCTCTTTACGATCCTTGTGAGTGTGAGCGAGTTAGGCTAACTTGAGAAAAAATTCTGTTTGACTGACTTGAAAAGAAATTCCTAAGGTGTCCTTCGATACAGATGACTCATTAATTCATTTTGATTTATCACACTCATTATCAATTATAATTTTAAGAAAATGGTTAAATGAACGGTATACGTGTAAGGTTTAATAACTAAGATATGCATATGAAACCTAAAAAAAATCGAAAACCAGGAACTCGTAGGCTATTTGTTTTCATCAATATTTTCTACAAAATTAACAAAACTAAACATGTTGGGTGATTGATATTGTTAGATTTCATTTGTTGTTGATCGATAGAATTTTGAATTGATTTGTTGAGATTCTAGAAGATAATCTAAACAGAAAAAATTTGAATGGTAGCAAATATTGTAATGGACATATCTTGTTCCTTTGAGTGAATATATTTTTTTAAGTTGCAATTAATCGACTTTTTTCCTAATAAATAGGAAGTCTTCTACTATTTGTCTCAACTTTGATAATTCTATGATATAACAGAGGGTCGTGTTGAAATGATTTAAGAGCGTCGCATGCATTCTATATTGATTAATTATACATTATGCATAGCGAAATAACAACAAAAACATTTCCAGGCTACATTATTGGAAGATTTCATCCGAAATTGGATAAAATCTGGATTTCGGAAATCTAAATTCCAACCGAAATTGAGTTGCAAAATCCCTTCTCAAATTCCACTATAAATAGGGTACTCTGTAGCATTAGTCCCTCTTTCGTTGAGTGAGAAAATATGGCGAAAGTTTGTTACCTCATTTTCGTTTTCACTTCTTTTGTTCTGGCGGTGGCGAATTGTGGACGAGATCTTCCTTCTCCTTCATGTTCATCATCGTCATTTGTATTGAATTCTAGTTGTTCTCAGATCATTTACGACATGATCGACTGCATATCCTTCTTGAGCACCGGAGGTTCTGCCGCAAAGCCGGATGCTTCGTGTTGCTCAGGCTTCAAGTCGGTGTTGAAAGCAGATGCCGATTGTATTTGTCAAGCCATTAAAACTGCCCCTCAAATGGGCATCAAATTGAACAAGACGAGAGCAGTTGAACTGCCTTCCGATTGCGGAGTTTCTCATTTTTCCGTCTCGAAAATTTGTGGCTGTAAATGTGTTTTTTGTTCTTTTCAAAAGTCTTAGGGTTTATGCCTTTTTCATTGATACTAATAACGCTTTGTACACTTTTCCGTGCAGTTTCAGACTCTCCGGGAAATCCCCCAGGTAATTGTAACGTAGAAATATTCTTTTTATTTTCTGGGAAGACTTAATAAAGTGCACTATGTAATTTATTGTCATCTTGATTATATATTGGGATCCAGGTGTTTTATATGGAAAAATTATGTCATTGACATAATTTTATTGATTAATGCAGCTGAGTCGCCAAAATCATCTCCAAAGACACCGGTGCCACCACCAACGAAGGCTCTCACTCCATCACCGTTGCCACCAACAAAGAGTGCCACTTTGCCGCCGACAAAGACTACTCCAGCTCCAACACAGACAGCACCTAAGACACCCATTAAATCACCCAAATCACCGGTCCCGTCACCACCAAAATCCAAGAGTCCTGCTGCATCTTCCCCCTTCGCCGAAGAAGAAGGGATCAGTCAAGCTCCGGCACCAACCTTGACAAATTCAAATTCCGGATCGTATTCCCTCAATGCTTGCTTTGCAGTTGTCTTTAGCCTTTGTGCAATTTATCTCTCATTCATCACCATTTGATGTTAACCTTTTAGTTCTTCGAAGTTGTCCTTTCTATTGGTTTTGCCTATGTGAATTTTTCTTTGGTAACATTATTTATGCAAATATGCTTACTTTTGCTTTTGCTTATCGTAATTTTATATTGTGTCACTCTAATGTAAAATTACACCGTGATATGTCAATTATAAGTTATTTGATTCACATCCAAATGCGTTCTACAAAACAATATCAATCTCTAACATTTATGAATTATTTAAAAAGCATGTGTACCATAAGAGAATAATAAATCTTATAATCCATACATACATACATTTAAGATTTATAATACTGTCAAAATTAAATCAAATTGTTTTTTTATCTTGTAACGAGTGTGCTCATTCTCTAATATACACCCAAAAAACCCATTTAAAACAAAACAGTCTAGAAATTAAAAAAAAAAATAGTGTGCTTCTACTTGCGCAAAATAAATCATGTAATATGACTATAATTTTGTTCATGCTAATAAATCAATTATGGTGATGTGCACAAAAAGCCATGCAATGCATAGACATGCTGCTAGAATTTAATTACTAAGATAAGGAAAAAAAAAACACATTGAGAGTAAAAAAAATTGCAAGCTATTTGATCAATTAGCGATGATAAAATATCAGTTGATATTTGTAAATAATAGAATGTTCGAGATAATAGCAACATGAGCACAAAAATCTGAAAATCGAAATCTGTTGAAGATCTTAACAAACAAAATCAAAATAATGCAAAATCAAAATCGATTTGTTGAAGATCATAACAAACAAAATCAAAATAATGCTAAAGATCATAGAAAGTTGGTTAAATTGATTTGAAATTGGAAATATGTTGGGGATAATAGATAATCCCTATATTTAGTCGTTGTAATCCAAAGCAAATTCAAAACTGTACATTTGCCGGACTTGCTAATTTCTTTTACAATTTCCAGTATGGTGTATTTTAACAAACATTATAAAAATTATAGGATGAATTACTATCATCTGTTCAACACCTGTAATATGAGATATTAAACTAAAAAGAAAGGAAACGCATTGTTTAGCTACGGTAGATTCAGCAGTTTCTCACCTTTTTGTTTTGCCCTATCTCGCAGTTTAGAGAAAATTTAGGTTTCATCTGGGATTATATTCATATTATTAGAACTCTGAATATTAAATATTTACCTCCTTGAATTGGTACCAATGTGACGTGTCATGATCTCAAAAGAGTAAAGTCAATAAACTTATCATCTTTTAGAGATCTATATCCCAAAACTTATTAAACGTTAACATAAATTATCAAACATGAATCCTCTCAAATGAGGTCCTCAACGAGTAACACTCCACATGTTTGGTATTAAGATTGATGGTTACTCTTCAAATAAGCCTATCTAAATAAACTTATTACCCCTTCCCCCATTAACTTCTTGAGTTTCAAAAGCAATTGAAAAAGTGTCAATTCACCCCATTAATAAGAAAGGGATCATTAATGTTAAGTGTAATTCCATACTGCTTAATTACGTAATCATAATGTGCTTCGTATAAATATAGTCTCCCCGCACCTACTGGTTTAAGTTATTTGAGTTACAATCTAAACCAATTAAAAAACCTATTATAGAAGAAATTTCAAGAAAATTCTTCCATGTTGTTTGTCCAAAAAGCTTTTGAAGTTCATTGAAATAATAAGTGCAATGGTTATTCATGTGTAGATAGTAATATCTTCTAATTAATATATGGTTATTACAAATAAGACATGAAATGAATAGCCAAGTATAAAGCCGTGTGAAGCACGATATAATAACTAGGAGAAAAAAAATGCAAGAGTAAAGCTTTCAATAGATGTGATATAACCCACACAATCTCCCCCTCACACATTTAGGATGGGTTGGAGGGGCAACAACCCATATCTTCCTTGTGATTATTGGATGCAGACTCGTTAATAATTGGGTAGCCTTGTACTCCTCTCATCCCAAAAAACAACTTAAAGGGTAAGATTTTCCCTTATACTTATAAACTAATTACCATACCTTCCACAATCAATGTGGGATAATCCTAACTGTGCTCATATGAATGTATTCAGTTACCAGGGTCATGGATCCTCTAAGAGTGTATAGACCAGGCTCGTTTCTTGCGCAATCCATGCTTGACCTTCTGTGTCTTCTCTTTCTCCTTCTTCCTTCTCAACTCTTCCCGTTTCTTCCTCTCCTTTTCCTCTTTCCTCTTCGACTCCTCCAGCGACGACGCTCTCTTCCTTTGCTCTTCCTTCTCTCTCCTCCTCTTCTCTATTTCCTTCCTTTCCTTTTCCTCCCTCTTCCTCTTCTCCTTCTCCTTGGCTTCCCTCTCTCTCTCCTTTTGCTTCGCTTTCCTCTCCTTGTCCTTGTCCTTCTCCTTGGCTTCCCTCTCTCTCTCCTTTTGCTTCGCTTTCCTCTCCTTCTCCTTCTCCTTCTTCAGTTCCTCTCTCGTGGGCTCTCTTGAAATGGTGAAACACATGGTTTTGGGAAAAGTTGGGAGATGTTTGTTTATGCAGAGGTGATGAATCAAAGGTTGAGCAATGTTTTGTGGTTTGAATGAAATGGTCTTGAGTGAGCCAAAAAGCCGTCTCTCCCCATCGTGTGGGATCAATGACGCTACCCATTCCTCCATTTTAATTGCCGTCCAAAGCCCAACTGTGGAGTTTTCTCGTTGTACTTATCTAAATCTCACTCCTATTAACAGCGGCAATCGATCTAATTTATAAGGCCAATTAATAAAAGATGCTCAACTCGTGCGTCTACATTCAATTCGAATTAGTAAATAGACTATAAATTGACAAAGCCCCCAACAATGTCCTGTACACTAGGTAATTCTATACTTAGGATGCTGTTGTGTATTATGAGAAAACTATATTATAGATGTCGATGTGAATAGATTAAATGTCCTAGCCCTTGGACATCAAAAAGGGGGCAATCGGTTGGCTCATCACGTTATGGAGATTGAAGTTCAGCCAAACCATGCGAGGGAGAAATGTAAGGCCTTTGATCCGACAAAACCAATCCACAATTCAGCCATCAACATGACTCCAGCGAGGCGGTCGAGATGCCCTAGAGAATTGCCGTCAAAAAGAGAATGGACCACCTAAGTTAATCGACTCTCGACCCAGGAAGCTTTGACATATACATATGGAAACTTGACTTACTATTTGTGTACTTATTTATGAGTTGCTCAAAGCCTATTCGACGCAAGGACTGTCACTGAAAACCGACTTATCATGCTGCATTTTTTTTTGGTCGAAATGCCTTTGCCTTCATTTCATTCAAGTAAAATTAGCCGAGCGCAGCACCCTAACATCAGAGCACAGAACGTTCCAAAGTGGTAGAGGAAAATAAGAAGCACAATCACAAGGAAGAGAATTCGTACGTTGGGCCCAGTTTACTTTGACGTGGACAGAAAGAGAGAGAGATTCGTTACTCGAGACATGAAGTTCCTTATTACACTGAAGGAGCACTGAATATTCTGAGCCATCCCTTCCGCAACGATCCCTCTATGATCTTTGAATGTCACTGAGAAAAGATCCATCCATGTTAATTTTCAGAGCACCAATAGAAGGAGGAAAGCCATGCACAGGATCCATGTGCTTCTCTCCTTTCATCTTCAAGCCGAGCAGATTTCTTGGAAGGAGAAAGCTGCATCAACATGCCCCTTTGGATCAGCTTCGTGACCTCGAAATACTTAAGTTATTTCGATCGGCCATTCCTCGGGTCCTACTAAGTTCTTCCTGCAAAATCTGTATCGTCAAAGCAGGACTACGCAAAATCCAGGGTGCTGGATTTCAATGGATCTACGATGGTGGATTTATGAAGATAGGAGAGTAGTTAAGTTTCATATCGAAGATAACATCATGAATTTCTCTCTGTGATTGCACTCGCACACGTGCCAATTAATTTATCTTTTCGTGTTAAACATGCTTTCACTCGAAGCATGTAAAGACCAGAAGACTCTGTGTGGAAGGGGCATAGTTGTGGGGCAAGCGTTGACTCCAAGTGGAATTGATGAGTGCCTCTGCTTTTTCTCACTTGGTAGCTGACTTCTCATTCGTCCTTTTCATTTCCCTCGTTCAAAGTGCATCATATCTTTGAGCTTAGGATCTTAGCCTCGATTGCGACCCGGTTCATAAGGCATCATTCAATTCCCACTTCTCCCATATGTGTGACCGCTTTTTCAATAATACAACTATGTCCGAGCCTTGATTCTAATGGATCCTCAAGATGCATGCAAATCACCATGTCCGAATTCATCGAATTGGGCGGTTCTAGCCTCGAAGTAGCCAGCAGACCGTAGAACTAGTTTGAGCTAAAGATATTGTGATTTGAGAGACATAACTGAGTAAACCGTGTTGGACAGAAATCAAATGCGGGAAAGGATAACGTTTTTGTTTCCATGGTGCGCAATACACACGGTCCGCCAATCAACCAATAGACTTGGGCAATGGGTAGATCGAGTTTAGTTCGACAAACTAATATACCTGGCTCCGTGAATTGGGTCTAAGAAGAGAATTGTTTGCTCAAATTCATGCACCATACAACAAATTCATACCAAGAATTACACCTAGGATTGTCCTGTTACAGTCAGCACCTAAATGATCAATAATGGTGCCTGACTCATATCTTCAAGTGACACTCAAGGGCGCTCCCATGGCACTTGTGGTGAGCACAAAAGAAGGGCCAGCCCGCAAAAGCAAAGAAGTAGTCTCTGACTTTTTGATGTGGGACATTCCGTTGAGAAAAAGTTGACAGGCTTCTGAAAGCAATCTGACAAGATAGAGAAGAATTGCTGGGGTCCTGTACCCGTCTTCTTCTTTAGATGCAAGCTTCAGCCTCTGTGTTGTTTCTTTCTTCCTTCTTTTCGTGACCTTACATCCTAGACTCCTCTGGCCAAAACGAGTGATGTTTGGTGATCTTTGTCTACCGATTCCACTACGGAAGTTCCAGATGGATTCACCTTTTGGGAATGGGTCGGCACTTCATGAAAGCCTCACGATTTCTCCAATGGCATCATGCTAATGTCTAAACTGGTTTTCAAGAACAAGAGTTCTCCAGTGGCCTGATCAATGAGTGGGACTGGACATACAAAACTGGGGTCATGCTAAAAAAAGAATCTTCCCTTGTGATGATATGATTACTCCTTGAGCTTTTATTTTATTAAATATATACCATGCTATCCTCCATCAATCTTCAATTGGTCCAATTAGATCCTCAAACTTTTGTTTGATATGCAAAAGTCCCTGGACGGTGAATTAGTTCGGTTAGGTCTCCAATTTTTATTTTTATTTTTATTTTTATTTTTATTTTTATTTTTGGGTCTGGAGGTCTCCAATTAATATAGTGTCCGATGTATCATTGCGTTAAAGAAAAGCCTCCAAATAAGGATATATTGGCTCGCTCAATATGAACATCCTCATCCTCGTCCTCACCCTCACCCTCACCCTCATCCTCAAGCTTTCAATTGTGATCATGATAAATAGATAATGAAAGGGAAAATTGTTAAAAAAAAGTCATAAATCTATTACATTTTTGTCGATTTAGTTTTAAATCTTTTAAATTTATCAATTGAGTCATAAACCTTTTGCATTTATGCCAATTCAATCATTTTAGCCGACCAGTGCTGACTTGGTATCGTCAGTGCTAACGTAGATAATTTTAATAATTTTTTCATTTTTTATTTTTTGATTTTTTTCTCTCTTCTTTTGGCTTTTCTTCCCCGCTTTGGCCAGCGAGGGCTTCGCGGTCCTCAGCCAGCCTCGCTCGCAGCGTTGGCCCTGTGGACGGCGAGCTTCAATGACCCTCTTTGGAGCTCGCCGGCCACATGGTGAAGAAAAGCCAAAAAAAAAAGAAGTAAAA
>BCNH02000006.1:32764832-32794313 GCA_001662345.2 Metrosideros polymorpha var. glaberrima | reverse complement strand
GAAGAAAAGCCAAAAAAAAAAAGAAGTAAAAAATATTTAAAATATTAAAATATGAAGAATCATCTGCTTCTAGAAGAAATCAAAATTAAAAATTATCCATGTCCGGCCAAAAAAACTAACCTTCTTCTAAAGTTGCTATAGAAGAAGGTTTAGTGGATGAGAATGTCAATTTAAAGTGACTGAGAGAAGAAAAAGTGTCTACTTACAGTGAATAACACATGTAAATTAGTAACACTTATTATTTTTGCATTTTCAAGTGAATATATATGTATGAAACCACGTGTAAAATGTTCTCTATGGTACGTTAAATTTTATGAATTGTTGTCAATGTTAGTGAGTTTCATTAATGCTACTTAATAAGATAATGTCATTACGCATTTTCAAATAATTGAAGGATCTCATCAAATCAAAATAAATGACAGGGAAGGCATTGCACAATGAAACAAAATCGAAAACCTAGCTACACCAATTGAAACTTTTTTTTTTGGGTCCACCAGTCAAACTTAATGAATTGAAAGTCACATCAGTAAATTCTGTTAACTTGAATTAACAAAAAGATGGCATTGGACATTTTCATATAATTTAAGGACTAAATTGAACATTTATTGATAATTGAGGAACCACATTGAACAAATTGAAAATTCTTGAATGGCATTACATATTATGCCAAAGTTCAAGGACTGTCGGTATCAATTTTCCGGATGTTTAAGCGTCTTAGCCAAAAGTTGTAGGATGATGGAAAATGTAGGGAAGAAGAAGTGGGCTGACCTTAAAAAGTGGGTCGATGGAGATAGGGATGGTGGTGGCACTATTCATGAGAAGCTTCATAGTGGGATTTGATGGAACCTTTGGGGACCAGAACCCCATTTCCTCTCCCCAGGCCAAACTTGTGCCATGGATTTGTAATCTGTCAGTCCTGCGAGTGGACATCAATGCCACCGTGAGCCGACCTTCCTTTTGTGATGGATGTTTCTCTGCCCCAAGAGGAATCAAAAAACGATTGTCTTGGATGAAATGTGGCTCATGGCAAGTCATAGAAACTTTCTCGTTCGTGGGTGTGAAGGCACTCATCTTGACAGTGAGTCCTCACTGTAAAAACAAGAGAGGAGCTGGGCAAGAGAGTTACAGGAGAACGTTCGAGAGAGTTTCGCGAATGTTGATGGTAGGATAGCCACTGAACAAAGCTTAAATGAGATCTCTAGCTAGGGAATGGAGTCGATGCAATATGGCAATCTAAGTTCAGGGCAGTAAATGTTTCGGTAGGAAGTGCTGAGCGAAGCCTCAGAGGTTCTGAACTGCAGCCACGTGATTCTAGAGCTGATGCAAGGACCAAGCAACGAAATGGAGGGCGACTTTTCTAGCCCACTTGCTTATGAAACCAGATAAAATACGGAGTGCATAATAATGGAATCTAAGTCAGCCCGAACCGTAACATTACTCGTTATGGACAGATTACCTATTTGATGGACCGAGTCATGCCAGTGCAGTACCCGTCATTTTCTATTCCGAGGCACGATCATGCGAACTGTGCCATCTTACGTGCACTGAACACTGTTATGTTCCCTAATGAAATGGGCATTGGTAGACCAAGATGTTTGTTTTCTGCAACATATTCTTGCCCCAACTTGGTACAACCTCTTAGAATGAGCCAACCGAAGGATAGCCCAGAGAGATGCTTCATGTAGGTTCCACTTGTCTTAGCGTTGCTGCAGTATTTTGTCAACCGCGGATGGGAAATTTATAGTTTTCAAATGCAATATCGAGATTTGATCTAGTGTGCAGCTGAAGTCTAATAATTTCGTAAGCGCGTATTGCAAAATCGTAGGCCAGAAATAATCTTCCCATGCGGTGAACAAAATAAAAAACCCCTTTCGACTTACAGCGTAAATACTCTGTGTGGGTGCGTGCGCCCGCGCTTAGTCAGGCTAGTATAAAAGCTACTGTAGATGCACAAATAGCTCTCCAAGTTCATCCCAAAAAGCTTCACACAACCATGGCTTCACTGCCTCGCACAGAGAGCTTGAAATCTGATGCAGAGCTGCCTCCACGAACAAGCATTGAGAACACTAGTCATCATCAGGCTGAGAGAGGTGAAGGGGTGCTTGATTCACCTGATCCTCCTAGCCTCTGGCATGATCTGCTTGTCTCGATAAGAGAGACACTACTTCTTAACAACAGCAATGATGACAAGAAAAAATCTCCATTGACGCACAAGCAAGCTCTATGCAGGGGAGCTGCTTCACTCTTTCAAGGTCTCTTCCCAATCCTCTGCTGGGGCAAAAGTTACCATGTCTCGAAGTTCAAAAGCGACCTGATGGCTGGTTTGACGCTTGCGAGCCTCTGCATTCCTCAGGTAAAAAGCAGTACTGAACCAGACAACAGTGTTTTGTGTGTGTGACAGTGTGTAGTCTATTTAGTTCTAAGAGCATGGTTTCGGTTTCTCGCAGAGCATTGGGTATGCTAACTTGGCAAAACTGGATCCACAGTATGGTCTATGTAAGTTTTCACGGAATGATTTACTCTCATTTTCCTTAATTCTTGGCTTTCAAGCATGGTTTGAAGGTAAGAAGTTCATTTTTTGAGCAATGGATTCAGACACAAGCGTCGTCCCGCCTCTCGTCTATGCCTTGATGGGGAGTTCCAGGGAGATTGCCATTGGACCTGTCGCTGTCGTATCACTCTTGCTTTCATCCATGATTCAGAATATACAGGATCCTTTGACAGACCCTGGTGCTTACAGAAGGCTCGTTTTCACGGCGACTTTCTTTGCTGGAATATTCCAGGCGATCTTCGGATTGTTTAGGTACTTTTTGTTCCTTGAAAAACTCTACAGCATTACTTCTTCAACTTGTTACTATGTTCTACGAGTAAGAACCTCGTTTGAAGACAGAGTCTCGCAGGTTGGGATTTCTGGTCGAATTTCTTTCGCATGCTGCGATCGTTGGGTTCATGGCTGGCGCGGCCATTATCATCAGTCTTCAACAACTCAAAGGGCTACTCGGGATTAGCCACTTCACAGCAAAAACAGACGCCGTGTCTGTTCTAGAATCGGCATTTAGATCGTTTCACCATCAAGTATGTCCTGTTTCAGTGTTTTCTCTAGTCTCTCCAAGAAACAGCCTCAAGAAAGATTTGTGGACGAGAGCTGATCGAATCATATCGGGCTGTGTTCTCTAGTTTTGCCATTTAAGATGGTCTCAGATGATGTTTTTTTTTTTCCTGCTACCAGGCTGACAATTGTCTTTCTTTAATGTGCACATGTGACAGTGGTACCCTCTCAATTTTGTCCTTGGATGCTCATTCCTGATTTTCCTCCTCATGGCGAGATGCGTTGTAAGGAAATTTTTACGTCCCCTGCGATTCCTATTTACCTCACGAAAATTTTCTCCGCTAACCGAATCGCACGAATCGCTTGTGTTCTCAGGGACGAAGAAACAAGAAACTCTTCTGGTTACCGGCGATCGCTCCGCTAGCATCGGTAGTCCTATCCACCTTAATAGTCTTTCTGACGAATGCTGATAAGCATGGTGTGAAGGTAGTGAAGCACATCAAAGGAGGATTAAATCCAAGTTCAGCACACCAGTTGCAGTTCGGAGGTCCACATGTAGGACAGTCCGCTAAAATCGGTCTAATCTGCGCCGTTGTGGCTCTCACCGTACTGCCTCCATGCCCAAAATCTTTTAAGCTGTCCAAAATTTTTCTTTATTTTCCCCATGAAGTTTCTCTTGATTGGTTTTCGAAAATTCTTTCTTCAGGAAGCGATAGCAGTTGGCCGGTCTTTTGCTTCGATCAAAGGCTACCAGATTGATGGGAACAAGGAAATGGTAGCAATGGGATTCATGAACATTGCTGGATCTCTCACCTCATGCTATGTAGCAACTGGTAAAGCTCCCCTGAAAGTTGGAGGAAACTTACGATGCACCCTCAGTATTAATTACAAACTTTTCGCCCAAATCAAAAGATAAAACCTCTCCCCGTCGCTCAGTTTCTCCAACGCGATTCTGTCCCCTCGGCAAATTATAATCAATGGCAGTACATTCAAAAAACCCAAATATATGAAGAAATCAACACTACGTACGAAGGGTAAAAGGCAGGGGTTTCAGATTGAAGTTCACATTATCCTATAACCCAAATGGTTTTATACACTGTATTATATTGGTCTACACTGTGTTTTCCCTATCAATTAAATTGTCTGAATTCTGGGAATTCTAATGTAGCTTCTTCATCGTGCAAAACAGGTTCTTTCTCAAGAACCGCTGTGAATTTTAGTGCAGGATGCCAGACCGTCATGTCGAACATAGTGATGGCCGTGACAGTGCTACTATCACTGCTGCTCTTCACCAAGCTCTTGTACTACACTCCCATCGCGATCCTTGCTTCGATCATCTTGTCGGCTCTTCCGGGTCTGATCGACGTGAACGAGGCTCTCCGGATCTGGAGAGTAGACAAGCTTGACTTCCTAGCGTGCATCGGCGCCTTCTTGGGGGTCCTGTTCGGGTCAGTGGAGATCGGCCTTCTAGCCGCGGTAGTTTACATTCCCGACTTCTCTAACTTGACAAAACAATTGAATTCCTGAAAGAAATTTTATATTATTATGTCTGCCAATCTTTCTAACATCATCATACATGAACCTTGAAGAGCTTAACATTTAGCAGTCTCGTGACTTGTGGATTCCATATCATAATTGAGTTCCATAATTCAGCCTCAAACTGTTTGGTGGGTGCTGAGCTTATCCTGAAGTATCCATTCGAGTGAGAACTCATTCAGGTCTACCGTTTTGGCACGTATCGGCCCAAATAAAAAACCCCAAAATCATACACTGTGACAAGCCATCCGCATTGAACGCACATTAATTTATTTCTAGATGGGCTAAATTTTCGTGAATTATTGTCTTAATGATTGTCAACAGCAGATCAGGAATTCTGTGCTATAGTAAAGATATTTCGCCTGTCATCATCTTGAACAACAGAGTGTCTCTTGATATGGAAAGTTCAGTCTTAGTGTCATCACCTTAGACAAGAAGGTAAAGATTTTTTAATTTTATGAGTTAATTGCAGGTTGCTATCTCGTTCGGAAAGATTATACTTCTATCCATTCGACCCAGCACAGAACTGCTAGGAAGGCTTCCGGAGACGGATATATTTTGCGACATTAGGCAGTACCCAATGGCCATTGAAACTCCCGGTGTCTTCTTGATCCGCATCAATTCCGGCTTGATGTGCTTTGCCAATGCCAATTTCATCAGAGAAAGGTGGTGATCTATTAGTCAATCTCATTGAATCAAGGCATATGGTGCTAAAGAATATATATATATATATATATCTATTGGTTTGTATTTGATATCTTTGGTCCTGTTTTGTTTTAGGATAACGAGGGCTGTCACAGAAGAGGATGACGCTAAACGAACCGAGAGGAGAAAGATCCAAGTGGTGGTCCTCGACATGTCCAGTAAGTCCTGATTAGCTCAAATCAATTTGAGATCTAGAGTGCTAAAACGGCCTTACTAATCAGCAATGTCCTTGTTTATTTATTGTTTCCCCTCGGTCGTCTTGTGGCAGATGTGATGAACATCGACACATCGGGGATTGCCGCACTCGAAGAACTGCACAAGAAGCTGGTTTCAGTTGGCTTAGAAGTAAGTAGTACCCAACGAATTGCATGGATTTCAATCTCTCACGATCCTTTGTCATCGAACCTCTTGCGGAAATTACAGTTCACGCGCGTTTTTTCGTCGCAGGTGGCTATGGCCAACATCAGATGGCAGGTGATCCACAAGCTGAAGTTGGCCAACTTCCTGGACACGATCGGGAGAGAGAGGGTCTTCCGTAGTGTTGGGGAGGCTGTGGAATATTCGTGCCTCTCTTCTAAGCTCACTGGTCTTAGTAACTGTTGATCAAACGTGGATCGCTAGGGACATAATTGAGGTAAATTGGCAATAATATTGCATCCCATGTGCTGATGAGAAAACGGTTACGAGGCATTTAGGATTATATGTGTTAGAACATAGATCTCCACGGGTTCTAGCCTCGTTCTCATTGTAAGCAAAAGTGAGAAAAAGTTATTATGCAATACTTGAGTGTGTGCCGTCTCCTTTCTTCTAGGGGCCGGCAGAGAATATGCCTGAGTTACTATAATAAGAAACGATTAATCAAGAGAGATATGATAAAAAAAAATCATGTTAACGAGTGTCTTTTCTCTAGATTCTTGTTTACCACATACTTAAACACTGACTATTTTTATTTTCAAATTATTTATTCCGCATAGCACGAAAAAAAGTTGACGCATCGAAAATTGTAAAATTTGTTTGGTTACTTACTTAACTGGTGCTCAAACATATTCACTTTGCAAATCACATAAACTAAAGTGAAATACGAACAGAGAAGGTGGGACAGATTCATAGGGGGCCTCAGCCCCTCCTCCCTAGAATCCAATTAGCATGGGGAAAAAAGCCCATTTGCAATACGATTCGTGCAAAGCCCATCAAATTGTAGGTGCCCCTCAAATCATTTTATATTGCACTCAAGGAAGTTCATTTCAATGCTTTTGAGCTTAGTTTGAGTCCTTGGCCATTTGAGGGGATAAGTGTCCAAAAAGTCATAAACCTATTGCATTGATGCCAATTCAGTCATAAATCTTTTATTGGTGCCAATTTAGTTCTAAACCTTTTGCATTTGTGCCAATTGAGTCCTTTCGACCAATTTTGGCTAGAAATTGATGACGTGGACGTCGGCCGTTCGCCGGTGCTGAAGTGGACATTTTAAATATTTTTTAAATATTTTTTTAGCTTTTTCTTTTCTTTCCTTTTCTTTTCTTTTTCTTTTTCTTTTCTGGTTTTCTTTAGGGGGTCGGCGACCTCGCCGGCTGACCCCCACCGGCCATAGGCGAGGGTGTCGCGGCCCTTGCCGGCCACAACGAGGGCGCACGAGCCCTCGCCCAGCGGCCGGCGAGGGTCGCTGACCCTCGCCTGTGGCCGGCGGGGGTCGGCCGGTGCGTCGGCCCCCTTAAGAAAACCAGAAAAGAAAAAGAAAAAGCTAAAAAATTATTAAAAATTATTAAAAATGTCCACGTCAACACCGGCGAACGGCCAACGTCCACGTCATCATTTCTGGCCAAAATTGGCCTGAAGAACTCAATTGGCACAAATGCAAAAGGTTTAGGACTAAATTGGCATCAATAAAATGTTTAGGACTGAATTGATACCAATGTAATAGGTTTATGACTTTTTGGAGACTTTTCCCACCATTTGAGCCAGACGTTTGGCAGCTGAACTTAAAATAGTGCAACTTCATTGTTGTAATGTTTTGGTATTTTGTGTCAGATCATACGGCTGACCGGTATAAACCATCGACATTTCTCCACGTGGCAAATCTCTTGCTTGATGCAAATTGCAATTACACTTTGCCCAAAATGATTGTCGCATAAAAATTCTTTGGTGCCGCGGTTCATCTTTACCCGAATTTCTTCTGGGGCTATCAATAACCGATGGATCTTACGAAATGTCACCTGTTGTCATGGAGAGCATCCATTCTTCATATTCACATCCTGTCCATGATTTCACATCCATAATCAATTGTCAATCTCTCTCTCAATCATAAAAGCTGTGTCAATCGAAACATAATCGATTTATTGATCAAGTCTAAAGTTGTAATCGATACAAGCTTCGGAGACCAATAATAAAGAAAGATACGTCGACTCTTTCTTCTCACAGCGACAACCTTCCAGGAGTTGTCTGAAGATACAGAGACTGCTTAAAGATATGTGATACAGAGACTACGTAACATTTTTTGCCATCCCTTCCCATAACATTACAATCAAGTTTAGGGACTTCCACTTTTCTTCTGAAGCAAGATGCAAGAAGTCGACCACTTTGTCATGTAAGTACCTCCTGCAGCACCATTGAAGAGCTCATATTAGCACGAATTTTGCCTGAAAATATGTCGATACAAGCAAGATGGATACTGCTTTTCGAATTTGAAATCTGTCGAAATCTCGTCATTGTAACGTAAGTACGCACATCTACATCCAGGGGAAGGCTGCAGGTTGCTTGGATCCGCGGTTCTCCTGCATGAAAAGTGCAAACCATGAAGATCAGTCATCGTAAATCGCAGAGAATGCATGAGAAGCAATCAATGCTACAGGAAACTAAAGAGATGATTCAAAATGAGGAAAAACAGAAATAAAAAGGTCGTTGCCGTGCCCGCATTTGCCACCGAGGCCTGCATTGAGGATTATGAAATGAAGGACCAGAACCACGAAAGCGCGCAAGAATTTCGCAAGCAAAGAAGACGAAGCAAGAGTCTTGGGTGCCATTGCTTTCCCCTTCTTTTGCCCTTTTTCACGTACCCTCTCTTCTTTTTTTCTGAAGGTGTGTAGTAAGGTTGGTTTCTCCAGAGCTCCATTGCTACATAGATAAGCAAATGATATAAGTTTGGTGCATGGACTTTGCTTGGTTAACGTGTAAAGCGGGACGTAGAAAAGTCCCCTTGCCTATGAAATTCCCCATTTGACAGTGACATGCTCTTCGTATTTCCGGAGTTTCAGCTGCCGTTTATGACTGCAAGGAAAATGCGTGCATTACCGTTCTTTAACCTCGGCCACAAATTTTGAAGCTGGAAAATGGGAGACTTTAACTAGCAGGTTTCCTATTTTCATTACTACTTTAAAAAGCCACGAGATGAGATCTTCTTGTTTTATTTAAAGAAACAAATCAAAGTGATAATGTTCAAACAATAAGTAATTTACAAAAGATTCAATTGCAACTTTGCCAACGAAAAGACTAGGTGGATTGTATACTTTGAACTTCCGATTGTTCTAGGATTTTGTGATCGATTTACACACAACTATGGAGAAAGATTGTTTTCTCTGCTTCTTTGATTGCAAGAAAGTAAGAGGTATTCATTGTCATCAATTTTTTTTAGTTGGTATCTGTCAATATATATGAATCAGACATAAAATGCTTAATATTTTATTCTAATCTAGTTCAGATAGACGAAGTTCGTATTGAAAGCAACTCTCTGATAAAATAATAGTAGTGATGAAGACGAGATGAGTCAATTCAATTGAAAATGATAGTCAGAGGTGAATGTTCAGTTTGAGCAGGAGTAGCTATGTCCAAGAGTATTTTCCTCAAATCAGGTAACTAACTGCCAAGGTATGGAGGATTTGGCATATCAACACCTCAAATCTTGTCGGGTCATAAATTGTTTCACATTTGTGCTGGTAAATTTGGAAAGAGAAAGTGAGATGAAAGTGACTTTTGTCTTATATACATAGACAAGCTTGTTGTTCATACATTACGTGCGTGCCTGAGAATAAAGGAAATCAGATAATACCGTAAAGTGCTTTTAGGGAGTGATTTTAGTGAAAGTGACTAACCACGGCCAGTAAAAACTACCCACTCAAATGCATAGAATGATCAATTTAGATTTTAGTATTATAAGAATCATGGAATTTCGAGGGTGTTCTAATGAATTTGATGGTGTACGCCAAATCCAAAAGTTCCCTATATCTAATATACATAAAACTCCCCGCGGGTGTCAATTGATTTTAATAATGAGCTCACATACAACTAATGTGCTCAATTGCATATCTTTGGTGCCATAGTAATTGTTTGCTTTATAGCTAGGGACCTTAATTCTACCTAGGGGAAAAAGGAGACAAAACATGTTTTGTGCCTGGGGTACATATATTTGCTATGAAATGTCGACAGAATGTTGGATGTGTCGTTAGTTTTATGGACATCAACCTTCCATTGAATTTCAGCTCGATCTGGCTCCAAGCAAGAATTATTGGCGAGCTGCCATACTTGCAAACAATCATTTACTCATCTATCTTTTCACCAAAAAAGAAGAAAACTTGTCGGTACATTCATTCAGCATACATGCACTGGATATTAGTCGTTGAGAGTCTATTGGGTAACTTTATATATCAATTTTGTAAACCGATCTTAGTACATCTTTACTTAACTTGCCCCAAGCTAGACAACTCTCAAGCACTGCCCTTTAGCATTTAAAAAAAAAAACGAGATTGTCGTGGTTGAGGTTTCGTGAATGGACTTTTGGAATATATTAACTTAATTAGCATCTTAGATGGAGTCTAGAGAGCCAACTCATATAAACATGTGACGGAAAAAAGGGGAAATAAGTTGCATCTCATTCTGCCGATGAAATAGAAAGTGCGTGCACCATGTTTTCAAATGTTTAAACAAGTTAAACTTTGATTAGTGACACGAGATGTGTCTTATGTATAAGATACTTTCTGATACGTGATAGATGATCTTAAGATATCGATCGATTCAAAACACTAATTAAGCATGCACGTGCGGACTCTCAAGACTTGCATGTCACCTTCCGTCAAAAAAATTACAAAGACGGGCCAATTGCCAAATCGTGTTTCAAATGGAAAAGCCAATTATATATGATGGTGATGATCCAGACTGAAGCAAATTAAATCTATCTCGTCAAACATTATGTTCTTTGCACCAAAAGTTCAAGAAATTACAAAAGATGAAAAGGTCGTTAATTTTCTGGGAGACCTACGAACATTTAATTGCCCTAAGAATTATAATTGACAAGTCTTAAACAAGTGAAACGTATTGTCTATCTTGACTTTTTGAACGTCTTATGGACTTCAATCACATCAAAGTTCAATGACCAAATATAATTTTGGGTCGGCTTTTTGTTGGCAGAATAGCTAACGTTAAATAAACTGATAGAGAGCGAAGTCAAAATTTAGTGATATGTTTGAAAAAAATTAAATTGCAACATACCCAATAATAAAGTTTTAAACCCTAAATGTAAAAACACTAAACTGAAATATAAGTCTCTCTTATCCGCAAGCATTTACTTTGTCTAAATATTCCTGGGCAATGCTCAAATTTTTAACTAAATCATAGTATAAATGAATATTATGACCGATTGTAGCATAAGATAGTTCGTTTCTAGAGCCATTGTTACATCTGTTCAAGCATTCATTGAATGAGCCCGTGCTGTCATGACATCGCATGCGCGCTTTGCTTCAATAAAAAGTTCACTCTTGAAGCTGAAAACAACCCCCATCCACTGATTAAGAAAAAAAAAAACGAGATCTATCAACAGTCCAGGCAGAAAAGTTATCTGAACCATGGTCCTTCAAACTCAAAATTCCAACCTTCATGTGACCAGAAGATCAAAAACTCATCCAGTTTTTCCCTGCTTTGCAAGACATGCTTCATATATCTCCACCACAAGGCGCGGGTCCTTTTCAATGAGTTCCGAGTATTCTTGACGTTTTTTGAGCTTATCCATGTTGTCCATGATTAAGGACAAGGCGGCCTCGAGGAGATGCTTCGCGTTGTGCTGGTGCGCAAAGGCATACTTTCTGATTGAGTTGTCCCAGTTTAATTTGGATACCAGGAACTTCTCACAGTAAGCTTTGAGGTGCTTCACTTGGTACTTTTCAGCTAGTACCAGAAGATCACAAGCCATTTGCTCATCGAGGAATGCTTCAGCAGAGTAAAGATAGTTGACGAATGCTTGGAGGGAATCATACGACACCTCGCTTATCTTGATGGTGCTGCTTCGGCTCTGTTCCATCTCATTCTCGAGCATGGCTTTGAACACTCGGGACCTGCTCGCCTGATTATAAATAGTTTGATAGAATATGTTTATGCATCCTATCTATCTGAATTTTATAAGCATGTGAGCAAAGCTTTTGAATCATCCTGAGTCCCCTAAGAGATAAAACTTCTAAAGAAGTCCTCTATGAGGATTACTCTTTCACTCTCTTAATAGCTGACCCAAGCAACTGAATTTCATGACACTCTGACCAACCCCGTTTGCAGACCATCCATTAAAACGATAAGCACTCCCAAACAAAGGTTGAGCATTCCGTGGTTCTCGCATCTAATCTTCCCAACTTTCACCAAGAATTATTCTAAGATTTCTTCCTCACTCAATTGACAACTTATTTACCATAGATGACACAATCTATCACCACCCCATAAGACACGGCCACTACTAGAATTTGGAGAAGGAAACAGAACATCCGAACCCACCCCATAAATTAACTACAAACAAATCGAAGCTTAATCACTGGGGACTAATCATCTTGTCCCTTCTGAAATTCCCCAATTTAAAACGGAGATCAGAGCGAAAACAAAGAAAAACCAACGAACCGGCAAAAGGCAATGCTCACCAGAATAGCCCTGTGAGCCGGGATCGGCTTCGACTCACCTTTGTTGGGACCATCCTTGGCAGCGACCAAGACGACGTCAGCGAACCTAGAGCCATGGGAGCGACCACGAAAGTCGTCGTGGTCGGTCTGAATCCAGAGTTTCAAGAAGAAATTCTTGGCCTCCAAGTCCTCGATCTCTCGCTGATACTCTTCCGCGGTTTTGCTGACCTTCTCGTAGCACTCCTTGCAAAAGGAGTTTTCGTATCTGAGGTACTTTTGCTCGCAGAACTTGCACGGTATGCGCACTATCCCCAAGCCGGGGATCCCGAAGGGGAGGTGGACGAGTAGGTGTTGTCCTCGTAAGAGCGCTTCATTTTTGCTGAGTGAGCCAGAGTCAGCGATGAGTTCGTGAGAGCTAATTCTCTTGCAAAACCTCGGACGTCTCTTTCTCATTTGCAGCGCGGTCTCCCCATCTCTATTTAAGTAAAAGCATGCAAAATCGAGCCCAAAAAAAAATTCTAATAATCAGGGAAATTACATTCTTATAACAGACAGTATCTTTTCACGATTTTTGCGAAATCTCTATTTAAATTGGATAGATTTATCTTTAAAACTCATTCACAATTAATTTCCATGAAGATTATTTAACAAGTACAAAGAGTAAAATGCCTTCTACCAAATTGAATATTTTTTAAACGAAGTACGCACTCACTTGTGTTTCTTTCTTTCTTCCATGGCCGAAAAATTAAAGGAAAATGAATATATGACCGTGCCGTTAGTTTACAAAGTGGTCGGTCCAACCTCAGCCACAAATCTTTCATATATTGCTTAACCGGTTTCATAATTTTATTATTTGAAAAAGCCAAGATGAACTTCCTGTCTTGTTTAAAGAAACAAATCAAAGCAATAATATTCGAACAATAAGCAATATATGAAAGATTCAGCTGCAACTTTTAAAATAGTGAATATTATTCTCTGCCCAAAGAAAAGATTATGTGGAATTTATTTCCAAATAAAAGAAAATTACTAAATAAAAAAAATAGGAATGTCAAATCAAGTATACTTTGAACTTCCGATTATTTCAGATATTTCCTTTTCCATTCTAAGTACCTTCTTTTCTTAATATAATTGTCTATTTTGTTTTATTTTTGTGCTTTTTTGGCACTCAACCATGTGATAGTATAAGGCAAGCAAGAAGTGATTAAAGCAGATAACTTATGGAAATCTATTTAATATGTATTACAGTAAAATGAAAAGGTAAACAATAAAAGTATATATAGGTTATAACTGTATTATTTAATTACATGTAGCACTTCTTATTAAAATGGATGTATTTACTTTATGTAAATAAATTTTCCGTTAAGTTTAATTATTATTTAATCATGGAAAAAACTCTGCAAGTTTCAATAGCATTCGCCCTCTAGGCATCCTACCTCTCAAAATTTATGCACTAATATGATTTTTTAGTGCTAGCATGTGCTTTGTCCTTTATCTTTTACTTTCCCGCACTTGAAAATTATTTCTTGCAAGTCCCTAATCAATCAAATGCTAATACAATCTAGGCACCCAATGGGAAGGTCTGACGTTAAAATCATTTCCGCTAGGGCAAATTAGATTAGACAAACCGTAATTATGTTGAGAGTAAGATCGAAAAGCTCACATCCAGGTTACATGTTGAGTTCATGTTTGTCTCATCACTCTTGAAACCCAACTACATCCACATTCCTTTTCAGTAATGCTTGCCCATTACTTCAATGCTTGCCGATCATCTTTAGATGAACGATCTGCACATCCGAAGAAATTCGTTCCTCCACTTCACCTCGACACACTATAAGTGTCCTTTGTCAAACCCCGTTAAGCCTTAGTTTATTGAAGGAATCCATTTGAAGAGCTTTGTCAGAAACTACCTCACATTGGAGCGATGCCGGAGATATTATGATGGATACAAAGGGAAGCAGGATGCTCTTGTCCAACTTGCACCAATCCGCGGGCAGTTAATCGAAAGACAAATTCTCGCATTAAGCTAGAGATCTTTTCACTTTGACAAGCCTTGAATTCTTTCCATTCCCCAATAGAGAGAGAAGGAAAATTCCTTGATGATGTGTTGCTCACGAGGGCGAGTCTTCAGAAAGCCCGTGATTTCAATAGATCCATGCGATTCTTCCCAGCCCTAGAAGAGCGGGCGGAAATGCAAATTTTCATATGTCCTCTCATTATCAATTGTGAAGTTTCACAAGTCCTATCATATGAATGACTTTACATTCATAATCAATTGTAAATCTCTCTCCAAATCATAAAAGCCGTGTCCATTGAAAATATAACCGATTCATCGATCAAGTCCGATGTTGTAATCAATCATTGCAAGCTTTAGAGACTATTGATAAAGATATGTGATTCAGAAACTACTTGAACATTGTTGCCATCCCTTCCCATAAAAATGTAGAGTTACCATCATATTGAGAGACTTCCACTTTGCTTCTGAAGCAAGATACATGAAGTCGACCGCGTTATTATGCGAGCAAGTGCCTTCTGCAACACCAATAAACAGTTCGTGTTAGCAGGGATTCTGCCTGAAAAAATGGCAATACAAGCAAGATGGATATATTTGTTCGAATTTGAGTTTTGTTGAAATATCGTATCATCGGGTGCATAAACTGTAACGAAAGCACATACATCTACATCCCGGGGAAGGATTCGGTTTGCTTGGATCCGATGTACCTGCATGCAAAGCGCCAACGTTGAAAAAATTCGATTTTCTTTTTCTTTTTCCTTTATTTAAAAAAAATGAAGAACGGAACATCCGCCAGTGTAAATTGCGAAAAATGCATGAGAAATGATTAATGCTATAGAAAAATTAGAGAGATTATAAGAAAGAGGAAAAAAAATGAAAGAAAAACTCGTCACCCGGGCATCGGCCTGCCGAGACCATTATGAAATGAAGGACCAGAACCATGAACGTGCGCAAGAATTTCACAATCGAAGGAGACGAAGCAACTGTCTTGGGTGCCATCTCTTTCTCCTCCTTTTTCTTTATTTTCCCTCTCTCTTTTTTTTTTTTTCCTTTTTTCACGCGCCCTCTTGTTTTTTCTTAAGATGTGCAGTAAACTTGGTTTCTCAAGAGCTTCATCGCTGCTTATATAAGCAAATGATATACGTTTGGTGCATCGACTTTGCGGGACTAACGTGTAAAAGGGGACGTAAAAATTAAGAGGTCTATGCCTAAATTCCTTTGACTATAAGTTTTCATGGACTCACATTTCATCATGCGCATTGTTGGTGAGCTCGCCCTTGGCTTCATCTTTTACGATAATTAAGATATTTGTATTACTAAAGTTCATTCTCTAATAGTGTCGACACCTAAATCTTGACTACCACATTTAATTCTTTGTCGCATAAGAAAATTAAGGAACTACCCCAACTCCTAAACAGAAAATATCATTTGCGTGGCGTCCATGTCAAAACCCATATTGCATTTCTTTGCAGACGCACATTTTCTGGAAGCATTTGACTGATGTTGAACGAAGCCGACCCGAGATTGGATATTGAAAATTGGAGCATATTGATCGGAGAGATCGAGCCAAAAATTTTAACTAAGGACCGATGGAGATTCGAGTGGATTTTCCGTGGGATTTCGTAACAAAAACGTTGAAGGGGGAGCTGCAATCGGTGGGGTTATGGTGGAAGTATGAATTTCATGAATGGGCAGAGTCAAAATTGAAGGAAGCTGCGAGGAGATGAGGACTAACAACAATGTGGTTTGCATTTTTAGTCAAATTCAATTCCTAAACCCCATCTACCCCGAGAAATCAGGGTCCTGATTAGGTGGCCATGGCCATGGAGCCATCTTTCTACTAATTTTTTCCTTCCAGGCATGGATCTTGAGGTGGTATCCTCGTCAGACTGATGCGACAAATCTCAGAGGTTATTATATTAGATTTCGTTACCTTCTGTCCAAAGAACACTTTTCAAAACTAATCCATCAAAGTAAACTTTTGTATTTCACGACGCGTTGGTTTGTCCTGGGGTTCTACACGTCATCAATGATTCAGAAATTGAATCATTTTAAATTGAATTGAATACACTTAATAAGCGTGTTGGACACTCGTCAAGACAGTCCTTTCAACATCAAAAGAGATTTCGTGTTGACTCTCAAGACATGGATACGTTTTTCAAGGCAGTCAAAAGTATGCATTAAATTGAAGGAGTGCACCAAAGTCCGTGTCTACCGGGGGAGAAAATGATAAAAGGGAAGAAGATGGGTCCGCGACTTCTTTGAAATAAAAAAGTATAGTAAAAATCAAGTGGTGGATGCACATGGACATGCCACCTTTCAATGTCGTCTACGAAATTGAACAGCAGTGTCCTAGATGACACTATGTATAAGAAAATGGATAATGACATAAATGGTCAATACACTTTGGCCTAATATATGATTCTTAAATTTTTTATTTATTTAATGTGATTCCTAAATATTTGGTACATGTTCAATTTAGTCCGTGAACTACATAAAAGTGTTTGACGTTATCCTTCCATTAATTCAAGTTTAGATACAACATTAAATATTTTTATATAATTTAGGGACTAAATTGAATAAGTAATAAAAGTCCATAGACCATATTGCACATTGGATTAAAGTTCATTGACTATATTGAACAAATTGAAATTTTAAGGATCACATTGCACATCATCTCAAAGTTCAGGAATCAATTGTGTCATTTTCTTGTAAAAAAAACCATTAACTGATGCTTATATGAACAACCATTGCATTTACTAGCAGTCTTGCAGACTGTCTAGTCTTCTTGAAATGGGGTGATCTCCCATATCCTTTTCATCCTCGTACCCTAAACCTGCTGAGACCTTGAGCAAAAGTTCCAATGTACCTTCCGATGTTGGTTTGTGATGAAGATGAAGTCCATGTTTCCGGAGAATGCAAATGTTTCCCTCCCAGGTCAACACCCTTTTCATCCACAACATGTCCTCGTGCTCCAAATGCGCGAGCACGGCTCCACTTGCCGCGATTGCCCCGGCGATAGACACTCGACCTCCCGCCACAAGCCGCACCACTTCAATCTGCATGTCAGGTGTGCATCCACGACGTCCTTCGATTGTGTCGACCGGGTGCTCCAGCATTTCGCTCATGAACACCCGTTAACCTCCCTCCACATGGAAAGGAAGCGCATGGTCGTTTTCTAAGGACACAGCCATAAGATATGGGGGAGGTTTACGGATGCTACGGCTGCGTTTTCTTTCTCCACAAGACGCGTGCTGAATTGTCTCAAGAGATTCAACACTACCTCCATCGGCTGCATCCCGCATATTTTCTCGTCCCGGCGATCGTCAGAGAAAAGTCACAGATCTGGGGAAAATGGTACTCCTAATGAACTGATGCAGGGCAGATGTGACAACCTCTCAAGGATTGTGTCACCTGCAAGTTCGCTTTTAGTGTAATTTTTTCAAATGTAATTGAATATTTAGTGTGACTACATTTCATGATAGCTTAGGATGAGCTTGTTGAATGGGATAGACTATTTGGTCGTGCCTTCGGTGATTCTCACGGTATTTCAATCGCATATATATGAGTAAACAGGGGCACTGATCCCTGAGGATGTGATGACAAATGGTGCAGGGTTCTTGCACTGGATTTGGGTCCGTTCTGTTTTTTGTATCATAAGATAGCTGTTAAGTTCCAATTCAATAGCTTAAGCTTATATCAAGAATGAGAGAGAGTGGGGACCCGTAGGGTTAGTGATGGCAAGCGCGGTGAGGGTGAGGTCCGGCGGGGTGGCAAGTCGGAATGGGTGGGGGTAAGGGCAAAACGGTACAAAAAGAAATAAGGGAAAAAGGAAAAAGGAAATGGGAAAAAAAAGGCTCAATTTATCTGAGCCGTCCATTTACTCATCGATTTATGTATCCAAATCTTAGGAGGTCAACCTAAAAAAAAAAACTCGAAATACAATTTAGAGGATCTGTATCCACGAATCATACTTTATATTTTAATACACCCCCTTAATGAAGCCTTGTTTGATGCCCAATGCATGGGGAGAGAAAGAAATTTTTACGTTTATCTTGAGGAACGATGGAAAATCTGATGAGTGGGGTAAATTGGCGATGTAAGGAATCGAACTCGAGTCCTTTGACTCTAAAGCTCACCTAAGATATGTGAACAACTATTTATTCCAAAAATTTAAACTGCCAGAGCATATTAGATGATACATTTTATATGATAAATCAAGAAAGCTCAAAGGTGTGGTACCTTTCGCCTTCAACAAGGCTTCGGCCTCGTGTCAAAAACAGTTGTCCGAATCGGCGATGACCGAAGTCGATAGGGGAGCAACTACTTCCATCGCACGAGGAAAGAGACCCCTTTTTCCTCTCAACAATATCCAAAATATTAATTGTCACGTCTTCAATTTAACAATCGTTCGAGTAATTGCGGGCAGATTACCCATTTACTTAATGATTTCATTTATTCTCGGTACATCATATTGAGTAGGACATCGATCGTAAAAGAAAACATACACACCGGACTCTTCGATCACTGACAACCTATATTCCAACCCGTCAATCTTCGATCAACCGTGACCTATGAAGTTCACTTCCATTTTATAATAAAAAAAACACGTAATCGAAGAACGACTTAACACTTTGCTATCTTCCAAAAGGAAAACAAACAACACAATTTAAGTCAACCCAAATTTCGGGACCTCTACTTTTCCTGTTGCAAGACACTTGAAGCCGATCCCTCCATTGTTCGAGCACAAAAGTACCTCCTGCAATGACAGTATACATTTCACCAATTATACTGAATAGTCGTTTTGAATCAGGGGCTTGTCAAAATCTCATTTGACTATGGAGCATATGTTAGTAAAACATACATATACATCCAGGGGACGGGTTTGGGTTGCCTGGATCTGCTCCACCTGCAAAACCATTGGAAATGAAGGATTAATTGGATGGATCGGCGTACATCGTCAAAACTGCAAGAGAAACGCTTACGGATTCCTAGCGAAAGTCGGTCACACATGATAGCAAAGTAGAGAATTATAGTAGAAATAGAGTGGATTTGGGATGTCCCAGAAAATGATTTTAGTATTTGTCTGAGTTTAACATAACTTCTGAATCCATGAAACATGTTATGGGATAAGATGACAACTATATCGATCGTTTCGAATTACTGTTTGCCCGGTATCTGGTAGTATACCGACGATGCAAATTTTGGTAGAAAATCGGTACGAGAAGATGTTTTCGCTCGTATCGATGGCACAGAATATGAGATGTGTCAACAAAAAATTACACAAGATATGTAGTTGAGCTGAATCCATCTGATAATACAGAGAAGTAAAGAGGATGAGCAACTCACCCGCCCCACAATTGACTCCTGGGCGTGCTGCAGAGACGATGACTGAATGAAGGATCACCACCATGAAAAAGAACAGAAACTTCACACCCCAATTAGACGAACTCAAATCCTTGGATGCCATTTTTTCCTTCTTCTTTTCACGTACCCTCTTCTCCTTTTTTTTCGTGGTCGTAACTCGGTAAGATCGCTTGAGCTTCTGATGAGTTCCATGGCTACTTATATAAGCAGTCAAGACAGCAGTCTTCTTTGTGCGTGGCTACGACCTGATCGACGTGCACACTAATCAGTTGACGCGAAGCCGTGTCTATAGACTTTTGTTCATTTGAATATACCCATTGAACATCAGACATATTAAATTTCTCTGAGCCATAGACAGTGACAGTTCTTTTCCTAAAAGTTCGCCGATGACAAAGATAGATACGGCAATGCGATGTGTTGTTGCAGCTTATTGTGCGATGGAAGTAGGTTTAGAAGTAGAATGCCAAGTCCCTTGTATTTTGGAGATTTGCAAGGGCTGAGGACGTGTGAAGTGATGGGATCCTCCTGAGTTTTTGTAGCAGGAGCGTATAGCGCTTGCTGATATCGAAATATTGGAGTGCCGAATCTTGTCAGCGGTCTGGTGGATGTGAATGACCGCAACCTGGACGGTCAAAGAGGGCTGCAAAACAAACGAAGAGACCCCATTAGGAATCCTAGTTGGGTCTGCCGTGCAAGGCAGGAAAACATAAGGTAATCATCACGAAAAATCCTAAATTAGTATACTTATGATAAATTTATCCTAAATTTATTTTTTCACTACGAAAATTTTCAAACTGACACACATGTGACAAATTTACCAATAATTTTAGGATTTGTCGAAAAAGATGAGCTAAGTTTTGTTGCTATAAAATGAGCTAATTAAAGAAACGTCAAGTAAGTTATTATTATTTTTAACTAAGTTTTAGGTAAATTTATCACAGGTATATCAATTTGAGGGTTTTCATAATAAAAAAATTAATTTGGGATAAATTTGTCACAAATGTACCAGTTTTGAGTTTTTCATGGTCAAAAAATAGTTTTGAGTAAATTTGTCATAAATATACCAATTTAGGATTTTTCATGGTATTAACCCAAAAACATACAACGAATCAACCCAATTCGCCATTCAAGTGGCCACGTCAAGAAGTAGACGTCCAAAGTAGTTGCAGTATCTGGCAAACGAGAATACAAGCGACCCAAAACATCTAACCCTCACTCCAATAAACCAAGAATGTATCTGAGTATTATTAGCTGGAATGTTAGAAACGTGTGGCTTATAGTTTTGGCGGAATATTGACGCAGAGGAAACGGTACACACTTGGAAACTTGGAAACGAACACTCGGAACTTACTCGCATCAAGCGCACGGTGAGAAATCTCTCGAATTTCCTTTTCTTTTTTTTTAATAAGAGCCAAAATTGCATGAAACATCGAAAAGAATAGATAAATACTATGGAAACCCTAACTGACATAAGAAAACTTGATAATAACCAGAGGAGTTCGGAAAAAAAAAATAGATAAAGCCCAAAATAATGGGAAAATAGACACAAAACTTGGAAAGTGCCTCGAAACACAACCTAAATGATGGATTTTGAGATTCGAAAGAACTGCAAAAGTTATGATCGTTCTGTCTTGGCTGACCACCCACGTATTGAATTTCTGCTTGTCCGAACGATCCAGAATGTCTTCAACAGTTGCGTCCATGCCAATCCTCCCCACTTGAGAAAAACTCGGGCTCGAGTTAAGCTCAAGTTCAGGATACAATGGGTTGTCATCTGGATGATAGGCATGAATATCAGAGTCAACATCCCAAATTTTGTTAATAATCTAGTCGTACAAAAACCAAAAGGGAGAAAAGAGATAAGTTTGTGGGTTAGACCCACCCTTTCTTCTAGTTGGGTCAAACTCAATTCCGACGGGGCCTCTAAAGGTAATCCGGGTCTAGCTTCAGTAGGTGGAATTATTCTTGATGACTCAAGCAATTGGTTTGCTGGATTCGCGCAAACAATGGAAGTGTGTTCTTACTTAAAGCAGAATTGTGGGGCATTTTCTTGGGCCTCAAATTGAGGGTATTACAAAACTTATTGTGGAGGCAGACTCGCAAGCAGCCATTTCCCTGTTTTAGAAATCAACTTTATCGCTTCATTTTGGTGACACTCATTTCTCAAATTGGAAGTTTACTCAAGTATTTTCAACAGGTCAAGATTCTCCATAATTTTAGGGAAAGAAATGTATGTGCAGATTGACTAGCAAATTGGGTTATCTACCCAACAATGCGGGTGATAATCATGTATTGGATAGGCCACCAATAGGTTTGCTTCCATTGTTATTAAGGGATCAAATTGGATCATATTTTATTAGGAAAGTAACGATGTAATTTTCGGGCTTTGCCCCTTTTCTTACCAAAAAAAAAGTGCTAACTCAATCTAAAAAATTGATAAATCAAATAGATAAACATTGGCAAGCAACTCAAAATAAGATTTGAATAACCCAAGACAACGATCTAGTAATTCTTCGATTCAGAGGGGATCTTGAACTAAGAATTAAAAGCCTCCAGATGTCATAAACTTGGAGCATATATATTGAAATTATAGTATGTGTATATGATTACTGTTTATGGATTCACTATATGCTAACATGGACACAACATTGGGAAAGACACAAAATAGCGCATGCTCCTTGTTTTTATGCAATTGTGTTTTAGGCAGTCCGCTGCGAGAGCTGAATTTTTAGAATGGTTTTTTTTGTTAGCTTTATTTACCTTTTGCCATTCGAGATCGACTTTTCAACAAATCCTTAAATTTCAAATGATTTCCAAATTCTGGCAGGAATGAGATCAACAAGTAATGTTTTGCTTAAAATTAGCAGAAGCAACAACTTCCTGAATTTTAACTTCGTTGGGATTAGAGATATGATTTCATGAGTAGTGTTCACATAGACACGCGCCAATTGATATTCTTAGAAATAGTTTTAGGGCTTCACTAGCATAACAATGTTTGGGCCACTATGAGAATAACAACATGATATAAGCCACAAATTTCGAAAGGAGTGAACCCAACAACAATTTTTTATTTTTTTATTTTTTTTATCCACAATAGACTGTTATTCTCAAAGTAGATTAAAAACAACCACTTAATCATTTCTCACAATCATATAAGGGAAAAACAACATAGGATAAACTAAGAAAGTCCACGAATAACATACTCTCCACAAATAAAAGTCAAGCCGACCCTCTTCGCCCAGGCCAAGGCAAGGCTCATCGAGCCTCACCCTCCCCCAAGCGAGGCCACCATGGCCGGGGTGAGGGTCGGCCTCACCAGATCTGGCAAGGGGGGCCTCATCGGTGTTCGCCCTCACCTACCATGGCCTGTGACCGGTGGCTGGCCAACCACCAACAAAAAGAAAAGGAGAGGAAAAAAAAGAAAAAATTCAAAAAAATTATTTGAAAAATGTCCACGTCAATGCCAGTCGTGCCACGTAGAACAACCAAATCACGTCAATAATTTCCAGCATAAATTGACCGGATAAACCGAATTGGTACCAATCAAAAAGAGTTAGACTAAATTAGTCTAATTAAAAGGTTTATAACTGAATTGGTACCGATGCAATAGGTTTAAAAATTTTTTTATACTTTTCCCCATAATTACCATATGTTTCATAGATAAAAGCCACTAAAAAGATAACTTTTGGTGAAAAGAAGTTATTCATGCTATTACCAATGCCGTGTTTGGCTTTGAGTGAGTGATCCAATAGATACATTTGACTGAACTAGTTACTTGGATTATGTCGTGTTACTTGTTAAACGGAACAAAATAAATTAAGCGTTCAACCATAAATTAATTAAATGAGTCAAGTTTACGTTGACCTGTTCACGTCCTCCTCTATAAGAAATTAACACAGGCAAAGGATGAATGATGAGTTGAAGCGTCATTCAATTTTATGAAAGCTGAGTTAGAGTAACTTTTACTTTTTTAAATTTTATGGCTTTCACAATCAGATTTTTATTTAGCATAAAATATATGAAACTTTTCAAATTATGCAAATATAGACATGTAAAATCATGTATAGTATTTCATAATTTTTCAAAAATTAATATTTTAAGAGTTTAACGTAAGCAAAATTATTTTTATTTGCGTAGAAAAATATACCCTTAATATTAAAAGCTCTATACATGTGTCAAATCATATGAACGACTTTGCATTCGTGATCAATCGCAAATCTCTCTCTAAATCATAGAAGCCGTGTCCACTGAAAATATAACCGATTTATTCGTAAAGTTTAATGTTGTAATCATTACAAGCTTCACAAACTAATAATAAAGAAAGACATGCCGACTTTTTCTTCTGGCACTGAAGATCTTATTTCGACCCACCGACTGAACCTGGACCAAGAGTTGCTACTTAACATTTTTGTCATCCCTTCCCATGAAAAATATAAAATTACAATCAGATCTAGGGACTTCCACGTTCATTCCCTTATTCCGAAACAAGATGCATGAAGTCGACCCCTTTATTCTGTGAGTAAGTACCTCCTGGCTCCTGCAACACCAATGAACAGTTGAAATTAGCAGGGATTTTGCCTGAGAGTATGTCAATATAAGCAAGATGGATACGGCTGTTCGAATTCGGATCGTGTTGAAATCTCATGTTATTGGGTGTGTAAACCTGCAACGGAGGTACATACATTTACATCCAGGGGATGGCTGCGGTTTGCTTGGATCCGGTGCACCTGCGTGCGAAGTGCAAACCATGTAAAACTTACAGAACTTTTTTTTTCTTTTTCCTCGATGTTATATGGTGAAGAATGGAACATCCGCCAGTGTAAGTCGCAAAAGATAAATGAGAAAAAAAAAATTAATACTACGAGAAATTTAAAGAGATTATTCAGAAGAGATGAAAAGAAAGAAAGAAAAGCTCGTCACCTGGGCATCGGCCTGCCGAGACGATTATGAAATGAAGGACCAGAACCATGAACATGCACCAAAATTTCGCGATCGAAGGAGACGAAGCGATAGTCTCGGGTGCCATCTCTTTCCCCTTCTTTTTTTCTTTTTTCTGTTCTCTTCCCTTTTTTCACGTACCCTCTTCTTGTCTCTCAAGATGTGGAGCGAACTTGGTTTCTCCAAAGCTCCATCGCCACTTATATAAGCAAATGATATGTGCTTGGTGCATGGACTTCGCTTGATTAACGTGTAAAAGCGGGACGTAGAAATTAAGGGGTTATGCCAAAAGTCTTTCGCCTATTAAATGTCCTCTTTGAATCTTATGAGTTTCAGCTGCCATCTGTGACTGCAATTCAAAAAATTAATGAGAAGTTGCTGTCCGATGTCTAGTTTCGCTGCCCGAGTTTACTTGGACTCAAACTTGGAACACATCGTGTGGCATCTATTCATCGTGCGCATTGTAGTTAGCTCTCCTCATCATGCACAATGTATTTTGCTGAAGTTCCTTATCTAATATTGCGCATTCATCTTGTATGGAAATATAATATTTTTGGAGCCATTATAGTGACTTCAACCCGTATAATCTTTTTTAGGAGATAAAAAACAGAGGGAAAATAATGAAAACGTCATGCGAAATCGATATGTATTGGTGTATATCATAAAGTGGATTATCTTACATGTAAGTTCACTTAACTATATAAATAAATATTGGGTATGTCCTATTGTTTTCCTTTGCACGTTGTATTGAAGAAGGCTCAAGTTTATACAATTAGAGATATTGTTATAATATGTTTCGAGTTTAAGCTTGAGTTGAAAATCTAAATTTCGAAAATAAAATAAAAGATAAATTTCAAATCAAGTTTTGGATGTAAAGTTTCCTCTTATGCTTTGAGTCCAAGTTGGGATAGGAAATCTGACTTTGAGTCAGAAAAGGAAATAAAACTTCTTCTTGGATTCGACCACGGAGCAGAGAAGATAAAGTCCAAGATTGGACTTTGGGTTGACCAAGTCCTTTGTTATTTGAAGTTGATCCACGGAGAAGTATCAGAAAAAGACAAAAAACAGGAAAGTCCAAGGTGGATTAGGATTCGGTCAAACTTGGAACTTCTCCTATACATATTCACTTCCTACAGTGGGATGGCAAGAAGAAGAGAAAAAAGTCTGGAAGCGCCACTACACTGTGAGTGCTTGAAGTGCACAGAAGACTTCTTCGTGGAGCGAAGCTTGTTCGTGAATTACATCAATTATTCAAGTGTCGAAGCCGATTAAATCTTGTGTTAAGATTTGTATGTAATTCCTTCGTGAGATTGAGAGATTATTTCTGTGAGAAATTGTGGGGCTAAATACTTGTGGATTATTGGTTGTAATTGGGGCTTGGGAAACACCGAGAGTGTTTGAGTGAGTCGAGTGTGGTTGTAATCTCCGTTGTATCGCTTAATCTATAGTGAAATTTCGTGCTGCTCTCCCCGTGGACGTAGGTCTCTACGACCGAACCACGTAAATCTGATGTTCGATTTATTTCCTTATTCTGTCTATTTTATTGTTTCGATCGCTCGATTTTCTAACATATATCTCCATCACCAAGTATACTGTGCATAATAATGCCATGTTTTCTTATTACACAATTGCACATACAATCACGATACACTATTCCGTTGAAATTTAGCCTAATCTCCACTGTGCTACAAAATAGATTGCATGAAATAAAGCCAACATTTTTGTCCTTAAACTTGTGTATAGACATAGATTGTTGTACTTATATTTATAGTATTTCTTTACCTCATAATATGATGTGTATAGTAGAGTCAAATTAATTCATATCTGTAACTATTAATATTTTCTAATTATCATAAAATATCTTGTATATTGGACTCGCATGGTATTTATATTAGAGATTTATCATGGATAGGGCAACCTTAGATGTACGGTCTACGATCAAGGTCATACGAAGGTCAAAATATTCACGCACGCACACAATCTTATCTAAGTGTAAAGTTGCAGTGCATATCGAGATTGGGAGAGCATGGGAGCTCGTAGGGTCGCTGATGGCGAGCTTGGCAATGTCTAGCGGGGTCGGCGTTGAGGCATGCAGGGGAAGCCATGACTGGAAGCGACCGGGGTTAAGGGCAAAACGGGAAGAGGAGAAAGGGTCGATCGATCCAAGCCGTCCATATACTCACCGGTTGATGTATCCAGATCGCAGAGGGTGATTCCATAAATTCCCTCAGCGAAGGCTTGTTTAATGACGAAAGAGTATTTTAAGTTTATCTTGCATAATGAAAGGGAATTTTATAAGTAGGCTATATTCCAAAAATTTAAACTGTTGGTGGTGCACAGTACAGAATATATTTTATACACTTCACTTTATATATTATCGAATACTATTTGCTTTCCACGAAAACTTTTTGGGTCAAGGTCCTTACGCCAATGTCAGAATTTTATTGTCAAAGTCCTCTCCCAAAACTCGTCCTAAATCCAATCACCGAGGAGTGTAACCGAGGGCATAAAGTATCTCTAAATATCTTGCATGATCTTCTATTTATTTAAATAATTCTGTTTATTCTCGTTATACACCATACTGAGTAGGGCATCAATCCTAAAGAAAACATGCGCGCGCACGACTCTTCGATCACTGACAGCCTTTATTCCACCTCCCCAATTTCGTACTTGATGTAACGCCTATGCCACATAATGGCTGTAGACCTCCTAAAAAAAGACGTGTGCAGAAATCAAAATGAAAGAGATTTCAAGAGAAATAAACGATTTAATGATCTGACAAAATAACATTATTATGGTTTGAGTTTGGCTTAGAGCAGGCATGACCTATAGAGTTCACTGACCACAACTTTTTTTTAGCGGTGACTCCATATAATAACAACGTAATCCAATAACGACAATAGACATTTAATTAGTCAAAATACTCTTGACAATTATGCATAATAATTATTGAAAGATTTTGTGAGACTAGTATCAACTGTTTTAAAAGTTTAACCTGTTAGATGAAGACGTGGTTTGATATTTTAATATTCTAACAATTTATAATGATAATAGTTCTGAATTTGGTTCGTGTCAAAATCTCACATAAATTCCGTGCGTATATTGTAAGTGCAAGCATACATTTACATCCAGGAGATGGGATTGGGTCTGGTACTATTGGTTGACCTGCAAACCATTGTAAATGAAGATTGATGAGAAGATCGGTCTACATTGTCAAAATTGCAAGAGATGCTTACAAATTACTAGCCAAAGTTGCATCACACATCTGGGAGTGCAAGCAATGAAGAATTATAGTATAAGGAAAGTGTTAATAGTTAAAGCCAATAGGTGAAATAATACCACATATATAAAGTGCATATAAACAATAGTTAAGCAACGGAATAAGTAAAATAACGTTAAAAGTAGTGGTGTTTCACTTTCACCGTTTCTAGCTCCCACTTATCCCACTCCTCTCACTTCGTTTTACAAAGTCAAACTAGAGTCAAGCTCAACAGGTCTTCTTTCCCTACTGATTCTGCCAAGCCCGTTTGGGATATTCAATACCCTCTTTCATGTGTAAGCTGGATGGCGAATGACACGTGAAATTTGACGAACAAGTGGACACACACATGAAAGAAATTGGGGCAAAATTTTGCTCTCAAACCATGTTAGGAAGTCCAACCCAAAATTTTAAGCCAATAAATAAAGAAAACCACATGTATATAAATCAAATGTTGGATATTTTCAACAGAAAGAAATAGAGTGGATTGGGATAGTTCAAAAAATGATTTAAGTATGTGTCTCAAATGAATTATTTTTAGCACCTCACTCACTACTCGTATATCAGTGCAAAATGTGTAAAAATTCCTAATTCTATTGTACGACGGTCAATGCAGTACTAAACTTTTCAATTTTGCCAATTTAGTCCTAAACCTTTTAATGATTTGCCAATATCTTTCTAGCTAATTTTGGCCGAAAATCTTTTATAAAGACATCGACCGTCTTACATGGCAAGGTCGGTACTGATGTGGACTTTTTTCACAATTTTTTAAAAGATTTCTAAATTTTTCTTTTTTTCCCTTTTCTTTTCTTTCCTTTTTCTTTAATCCTTTTTTCTATTTCCCTCTGCCGGTCTGAGGCCCCGATGGAGGTCACTATCGCAGCCCTCGACCGATGCCATCACCTATGGTTAGCAACCTTCGGCCATCACCAAGGCCTAAGACCGGCAAAGGGAAATAAGGAAAAAAGGGAAAAAATTCAGAAATTTGAAAAACAAAAACAAAAACCATTCACTTCAACGCTTCCTGTGCCATGTAAGATGGCAGGTGTCTATATCGGCGATTTTCGACCAAAAAATTGGCCGGAAGGACTACATTGGCAACCCCATCAAAAAATTTATGACTAAATTGACAAACTTAAAAAGTTTATGATTAAATTGGCGCTGTACAATAGGTTTAGGATTTTTTTGAACAATTATAAATGTTAGATGCATAAAAAAAATTACATAAGCTATGTAATTAAGATTAGTCCATTAATAATACGGAGAAACAAAGAGAGACCAACTCACCCAAATCACAAGGTCCTGGGATCCTGCAGAGACGATGATTAAATGAAGGATCACAACCATGAAAAAGCACAAAAATTTCACACCCCATAGACGAACTCAAATCCTTGGCTGCCAATTTTTTTCCTCCTTTTTACCACGCACCCTCTTCTTTGTACGATAGCTTGGTTTCTGATTAGCTTTCCCGGCTACTTATATAATATTAAGCGGCAAAAAGAACACCAAAATTTGTATACGAAATTCACTTTAGTGCCACAACCCTTTTTCGGATCACTTAAGTGCCAATGTTTTTTAAAAACGATCACTTAAGTACCAACTCCGATCTGCTTGGCTGGAAATCTGACGTGGCTCGCTGAAGGTCCAGTCAGCAATAAAAAAGCTAAAAGTTAAAAAAGAATATCAAAAAATAAAAATACAAGTTAAAAATAAGTTAAAATTAAAAAAGAAAATGGGTGAGAACCAGGTGGAG
>BCNH02000006.1:32736187-32764651 GCA_001662345.2 Metrosideros polymorpha var. glaberrima | reverse complement strand
GCCACGTAATCAATTTGATCAGAATTTTTTCGATTTGGCACTTAAGTGATCATTTTTTCTTCAATTTGGTAGTTAAGTGATCTGAAAAAAGTTTTGACACTCAAGTGAACGCCGTACACAATTTTTGACACTACTGATGTCCTTTTGCCTATGTTAAGCAGTCAAGATAGCAATCTTTTTTGCGCGCGGATTCGACTTGATTAACACGCAAGTAAATCCGTTGACACCAAGTCGTGCCTATAGATTTTTGTTCGCTTGATAATACCATGGAAAGCGAAACATGCGACTTTTGTTCGCTTGATAAGTCGCGTCAATAAATTCATGTAATAGGTTAATAAATATAAAATGTTTGTGTGAGAGGCAAATAAAAGTTGGTAATTACTAACAAAAGTTAATAAACTAAAAACACAAATAGATTTTGATAAATAATTCAAATGGGAGTTGGTAACCGAAAAACTAGTTGGTAATTTAGCAGAAAAAGAAGTGGGTAAGCCACTAGCCCTCGAATAAAAAAATCAGTAAACTCATATATGAATTGTTAAATTCTCCATTTGTTTCACGGAAAATGAATGATTTGAAAAATATTTTCCTAAAAATAATCGCTTCTATTTCTTTAAATAATTAATTAATGAAAAATATTTTCATTACTGACGACAATTTATGTCTAAATATTTTTGTGCACGATGAAAATATTTTTATCCATTCATTATTTAAGCGATATAAGCGATCATTTTTAAGAAAATGTTCTCTAAATCGTTTATTCTCCGCAAAACAGACGGAGCTTGTGTTGACACAAAACAAATAAAAGTTAGGAAAAAAGATTGATAATTTATAAACTCTCAAAGAGAGAGATTTCATAAAATGAAAAAATTATGTGATTGAATAAAGCCTTCCTCGATCTGTTTCCGATCGGTGACTCCTCATTCGCCTTCTTCGAACACCTTTTTGGGCCATTGTTCGAGCCTTGTTTGGTCCTACTTTGTTTAGGCCAGCCCACGAGCCCAACTCACGGCCCGATTTTCTAGTCCAAAAACTAGTGATCGTTGATCCATTTGACGGAGAGATCAATCAATTACAAAGGGAATCCATTAGCTAGCAAATAGACGGAGATCAATGCATCGTATCGACCAACGACATGAAAATGACGGATTCATTCAATACATACGTCGAATCACTCCAATTTAAAAGAATTATAACCGAAACACGTGTCATGTACCGACAAGAATAGGGTGCGGTGCGCCTACACTTATCGGCACCTTAATTAGTAAAGTCTCGATCCGTCACTAATCTTAACGTCTAATCACAATCATAGACTCGAGTCTTTTTAATTCATCATAAAAATTGTCTACGTAAGCGCCGGTAGCCAAATGGACCGAATTGGAACAAATACAAAAAATTTAAGATTGAATTGGCAAAAAAAAAAATTATGACTGAATTGACACAATTGTAATAAATATATGACTTTTTTGGTAATTTTTCATGTATAAAAGGGTCACACGTTTCCGAAACCGCACAGCCGACAAATGGCCGGAAAATCAATGGCAAAGTCCATTTCCTCCTTCCTCACCAGAGTCCTGTTCGGAAGAACCAAAGCAACCACCAACGTCCATGCAAAATCGACCCAAAAGTTCGCCAATATCGCCAAAACATCCCTCGAACACCTCTCTTCAGAAACGCTCGTCTTCGACTTCGAGGGCACCCTCCTTCGGTCCTCTTCCCTCTTCCCTTACTTCATGCTCGTGGCCTTCGAAGCAGGAGGCTTCTTGAGAGCTCTCGTGCTGATTCTCGCGTACCCTTTCGCGCGCATTCTCGATCAGGAAAGGGCGCTCGACGTGATGGCGTTCGTGTGCTTTGTTGGGGTCAGAAGAGAGAGGTTTAGGGTCGGGAGCGCGGTTTTGCCCAAGTTCTTCTTGGAAGACATGGGCCGCGAGGCGTTCGATGGCGTGATGGGTTTCGGGCGAAGGGTGGCGGTCACGAGGTTGCCTAGGGTCATGGTCGAAGAGTTCTTGAAGGAGTGGTTGGGGGTCGACGCGGTGGTGGGAAGAGAAGTGGCGGCGTTCCGAGGGCGGTTTGTGGGCTTGATGGAGAAGCACAAGGCGAGGCAAGAGCTGATTCGGCTTCTTGTTGAAGGAAGATTAATGGGTTCTCGTGCAACTTATGTGGGATGCTTCAGCAAGCCATGGCCTTTCGATCATCACCAAGTTCTTGCTCACTGTAAGGTAATGGCGAACATTCACACACCCCCCCNNTCTCTCTCTCTCTCTCTCTCTCAAACCTTCCTATAACTGTTCAACAGGAAGTCTACATGGTGAGCCAAGCCGAGAAGAGGAATTGGCAAGTCCTCCCAAGAGAGAAATACCCAAAGCCCTTGATCTTCCATGATGGCAAATTGGCCTTCAGACCAACCCCACTTGCCACCCTCACCATGTTCATGTGGCTCCCTCTTGGCCTCCCTCTCTCCATCCTCAGAATTATACTCGGCATCCTCTTGCCTTACTCAATCTCAGGCCCTGTATTGGCCATGACAGGCGTGAAGACCACCGTCTCCAAACCCGAAAACCCTAATTGGGACCCTGATCCACTTGCCAACGGCACGAAGGGCACTCTCTATGCATGCAACCACAAGACTCTCTTGGACCCAATCTATGTCTCCTTGGCCCTCAACAAGCCCCTGGCCGCAGCCATCTACAGCCTGAGCCCGTTCAACGAGGCCATCTCCCCGATCCGGACTGTCCGCCTGGCTAGGGACCGCGAGCGTGACACGAAGCTTATGCGGCAGGCCCTGGCCCATGGCGACCTCGTGGTGTGCCCTGAGGGGACAACATGCAGGGAGCCCTACCTGCTCAGGTTCAGCCCGCTGTTTGCGCGGTTGAGCGAGGACATAGTCCCCGTGGCTATCGACGTTAGGGTTAGCATGTTCTACGGGTCTACAGCCCATGGACCCAAGTATTGGGACCCAGTGTTTCATTTCATGAACCCAAACCCAAACTATACTCTCCAGATCCTCGAGAAATTGCCAGCCTCTTGCACATGTGAGGGCGGTGGCAAGTCCGGGGTTGAAGTTGCAAAATATGTGCAGAGCCAGATTGGTGGGGCTCTAGGGTTTGAGTGCACACTCCTCACGAGAAAGGACAAGTACATGGTCCTGGCTGGAAATGATGGAAGGGTACAAACCAAGAATTGAATTTAAGAGTTTGAAAATCTAGCAGCTTGTGTTGGCTAGTGATATTAATCATCGCATCAAAAGGGCTCAAAAGAAACATGATTAAGTACAATTAGGTTGTTACCTTTGGAAGTGTGCAAAAAATTCCTAGGAAGAGAAATGGGATTTTAGCAGTAGGTCGAGACACATATACAGAAGATGCAGATCATCTATCTTCTATCGCCTCTCTATACACATCATTTTTAAATAGGATGATGACAAGCGTAACTAAATTTTTTCTTTTATCAGAAGTGATAAGTGTCGAGATCCTATGCATGTGACACAGATTGGGATACGATAAAAAGACAGAGATTCTATATTTGATCTAGGCACATGCCTTTGGTCCAAAAGTGTGGGAAATCTTTTTTTTCTTTTTTTGATTAGAGATCAAGCCTTGTAATGGTGGGTGGTGATTAAGCAACATCATTACAAAGGTATCTTAGAAAGCTGCTTTGAAGTAAAAAAAAAACTAGAAACGGCAGCATGTGGGGCTTTATCAGCAGTCACTAGAATTCATGCATATGACAAGGCAAACCAAAACCAGTTCCTGGATGTAGATTAATTTGCTCTTCAAGCCTCAAGATCGCTGGATAAAATGCTTGATTTTGAGGGTATTGAAGATGGTGTCCTGCCTCATATACAAGGAATCGAAACCCTAGACGGACAGATCTTACCAAGTTATGAATATTTGTTCTCCTGTGCTAAGATTAGCATAGAGGACATTACATGTATAACAGCATATACTGTATAAGTCTGATATCATATTGCGTTATCAAGTCATGTTTAACCTGGCGTTAACTGGCCATGTGGATATAGTGAGACCTACTTAGACTTCTCTCTCATTTCATGCCGAGACGACTTTCGTCATCACCGTCGCTTGAGACCAAGAATATAGTCTCTTCGCTGGCTGAAATACGGAATCCAATTTTAAAACATATATCGTCGTCTCTACTCTTTTTATTACATAAGTTGACATCTTCCTGTACAAGTACCTACATCATTTTCTGAGGGATCCCATGGATCTTATGCATCTACGTCTTGAAGAGTACAACGCAACAATTCACCCCTCGAGTATAAGTAGTAACAAATTTGCCGCGCCTTTATAAATATTTTATGTAATGGAATGAACTCTTGAAAAGGTAAACTGAACTTAATTATATACTGAATTGATGAGAAGATTCAAATATTTGTGTCCTTAATAATAGGGATCGAAATGATAAGTATGGTCTAATTTCGTCTCAGGTTGTGGGATGGATCTATAAAACAACTAACTCTTTAAAAAAAAATGAGGTCACTTATTTATTTGGTGATAATCGCAAAATACAAAAGATCGATTATATTCTAACCCTAACTACAAGTTCTGTTTTGCGACTTTGGAGATTTCCTAATTGGAGATCTGCAATGCACAACGGACTTTGAATTCGTTGTTGAGGTTGCAAACTTTAAGTGGTCTAGATATATGTTTGGTGCGAGATAAATCATATGGCTTTCTTCTAAAATACCCTTGGATTTTGATGGATTAAGCGTACCTAACTACTCTAGTGAGAGCTAGTGAGATGTATGTAAAAAATCGGGAAAATCACCCAAAAAAAAAATCATAAACCTATTATAATTATGTCAATTCAGTCATAAACCTTTTAATTTAGCTAATTTGGCCCTAAATATTTTAACAATTTGCCAATGTAGTCTTTTCAACCAAATTTAGCCAAAAAATCGCTGACGTTTATACCGAACGTCCCATTTTTCAAAAAAAATTCCTTTTTTTTTTTACTTTTTTCCCTCTTTTTCTTTTTTTCCTTCTTTTTTCTTTTTCTCTAATTTCCCTCTGTCGATCCATGACCTCGGCGGTGGCCTTCAGAGGTTGTCAGCCACAGGCGAGGGCCGAGATGCCCTCACCTATGGCTAGCGGGGGTCGGCCAGCAAGGGTCACCGGCCTCATTTAAAGAATAAAAGGTAAAAAGAAAAAAAATGGAAAATGGGAAAATAAGAAAAAATTCATAAAAGTTGATAAAAATTTATAAAAAGTGTCCACATCAATGCCAACTAGCATCCACGTCAATAATTTACTGTCAAAATTGGCCAAATAGACTACATTGGCAAATTATAAAAGAAGGTTTATGACTAATTTGGCCAAATTAAAAGATTTAAAACTAAATTGGTACAAACACAATAAGTCTAAGATTTTTTGGGTAATTATCCCATAAAAAATCATAGTGGCACACCTATGAAACAATCCAAGAATGCAGTCTTTCACATCTCTCATAAATGGTTCATGCAAAAGCAACTACTACAACAATTTTTTTTATGAATGACACCGACGCATATCGACATGAACAATCAAGAATTAATTTTCCTTGTGGTCTTGGTACCACATGAGCCATCAAAAACCCTATTTCTAGGATGAACTTTATTTAATGCAAACTTAGCTGTGCTAACACGTCCTCAATCTTTAGCTATAGCCCCCTCTGTGGACAGAAGATTAAGTCTCTTAACTTGGATTTCACTTTCAGCAGCTTCATGTCAGTTCCAGAGTTATGTGGTATTCAACCAAACAGGTGTCCTGGAAGTGGAAAGTGCATTGATCACGAGTAGTTCTGGTCACCGTCACTTGTCTACCAACATTTGGTGTGACATTGGAATTGGAAGGATCATTATCTCATAACACATGCACTGAGGATGCCCTCAAATGCTTTCTCGATGAGAATTGTGGGTGAAATGTCTGGATTTTTCTTATTTTTCGAGGGAATCGATTGGAGTGAAACTGTGAAATTTCCTCCATCAAACCTTGTTTCAATGCTTTAAAGCCTTACATGGACAGCTTTTACTTAATTCACTTGAAAAGCAAGGAATGTGAAACTTCATCAACATAAGTCGTTTGATGCTGAGCAGATCAAACGACAGATCACCTCTGCTGTTGTTATGTTTACAATGTTTGGGTTCCAGAATCTAGTGCAACGGTTCGGATGTGGTTTCCATGCTGAAATTTGCAGAACTTGGATATGTCCTAGACTAGCATGTTATGTCTTTTGTGCACTTGACTTAATGTCAATGTTTGATTTGATTTTTAGCAGGTAGCAGGTTAATGCCCGTTGAATTCATCCCATAAAACAGAGAGATTCTCCAGCTTCCCTGACATTTTCCTCCCTCTCAATCTGACAAAACAAAAGCTTGAATCTCCTCCCTTTGAGCTGCCTTTCTATAAGTACAGAAAACAACTGCATTTCTGAAAATGGGTGCTGTAGTCTTATCGTTTGGCAGACAGTGGACCAGATCATGAGCCTGAAGGTTACTTGGCGGGTTTGTACGAGGCCATCTTATTGTAAAGCCAGACCAGGCCATAGAGTTTCATACATAGATTATTCTCATGGGCTTGATAACAAGTGGCCAATCCATAGTACAAAGAATGTGCGACAGGGATTGCGAACAGAAGAACATGATGAAAGAGTTTCAATTTGAACTTCCATTGGCCTAAAGTGCCATTGTTTTTTTTAGCAGCAAAACTCAACAACATGATTCTATTCATATCTCGGCGAAAACCAAAGCATTAGCTCTTCGCGGCTGCAATTAAAAAGCAGGGGAAGCTATGTATAACACAAGAAAAAAAAAAAGATGAAGAAAAAAGCTCTTCCACTCTGCTGAGTTCATAACAGGGCAAGCTGTGTGTGTATTAGACAAAAAGAATTCAAAAAAATGAAGCTCAGCAATTCACTCCCCAGTCATATGGCTGGTAGGTCACCTTCAATTGATTGCTCGAAAGCATCTCCAGTAGCGCCTCCGAGTCCTTCGTGTCTAGATAGTTCGATGCATGCTTAAGCACTTCCACCTCGTTTTTCCCGAAATCTACACGGAACCTGTCGTCACACAATCAGATACGAAGATCTCATGAGCTTCTTCAACTAGAAAAATAGAAAGAGAAATCGGACAAAGTAAACTTCACATGCTTTATATCTGTCATGACAAGAAAACACGGGCACTGCACAATAAATTGTTTAAAAGTGTCTCCAGCTCTGAGTCAGGAAGGATTCGTCAAGTTCATCAACATGAGGGCACGCAAGAAAAGACAGAATGACATGGTTTAGCCAATCTATCAACATGGATATCTGGGCCAATTGAAAGCACGTGCTACATTTAAAGGCCTCTACAATAACTTACCAATTAAGAATCTTGCTCATAGAGGCAACCTTGGTATTCAGATCGTAATAAAATCCTCCACTTCTTAAGAAACGACAAGCTGCCTCCGTCAACTCTTTGTCAATATTCCCAGGCGAAAAGCATCGAAGAGCTGGTCCAGACCGAGTGCCACATACAAGTGCAAAGTGAATAAGAGGCTCTGGATATGGAAGAGCCACCTATTTCCAAAAAATTGAAAATTTCTTCAGGAGAGTAGAATACAACTTACCTCATCAAATATTGGATGTTAAGAGAAAGAATGCACCCTAACATATAAAGTGTCCAAGACTGGTAAGTCTGGAGTCTCTCGTCATTCTTACAACACGACGATATGTGTTAAACAAACCACTCCCCCCAAATGAATGACTGGAAAAGAAAATACTTACACATATATGTATCAAACTGTATAGTAGAAGAATAGAAAAGGACATATAACAACCCAAATGAATCTACGGAAAAAATCTAGAGAGTTAGCTCCTCTTTCAGTGTTCTGCTTACATAGAGCACCATGCTAGGAGTAAAAAGCCTTTATGTGGCAAACTTTACAACTTTTCAGCTATAGGAAGAGGAAAAGGAAACGAAAACCTGAAATTAAGTGAGTTACTGTACTTGAAATAATGTCCAGCATAGTACTGTTAAGATGCAGATATGTTTGCAATCTTCTTCTTATATTTTGGACAAGAAAGAGCTAAAGAATGGTTGATACACAACCAGACAACTTATTCCAGTTATCATAATGCTCTGCTCTACAAATAAGCAATAGCAGATTGAAAAAAAAAAAGGTAACTAACAATAGCATCAGCAACTTACCTTCGAACGTTTATCTTTGGCGCCAAACGGTTTCATGAGATTGTAAGGCGGTCGCTGATTGCCCCGAAGAATACCATTTTGGATGGCCGAAAGTGAATAGGTGCATCCACCAACAACATACTTGAAATCTCCAAATAACTTCCTTCGCTCCAGTGCTCCAGCTGGATGACCCCACACCAGTATGGCATGGATTGCCATCATATTGTAGAGGTTGATAAAAAAGGCAAGCTTCTCCTCCCTAGACATGCCCTGCAATTCTGCCCTTTGGAGTTCCTCTACAGTTCTCAAATACCTGAATGAATAAGACCTTACTGCATGCTGGTGGTGCATACAACAGATAGAGTTCAAAGTATCAACATCATCAACCTATTCAAAGACAACTCACCTTGCAAACTCCTCGCTTCCATGAATACTTCTGTAGTCCACATGCTTTCCATCTTCTGAGGTGTAGGCATCAAATAACGCATAGGACAGAAATCTCAATCGCGATGCTATTTCAGTTATGGGCTTTGGCTTCACGTCTATAATACCTCTAGGAATGTTGTAACATTGTGTTGATACCATAGGGTCATGGTCCAGAAATCGATACAAGTGATTACCGTCCTCAAATTCATTCTCGCTAGAATCATAAAGATCATTAAGATAAGTCAACTATAAAGTTAATGCATGGAACGAGATGATTGTAAGGTAATAAGAGGACAAGAAAATACTCACTCAAGAACATGATAAAAGAAGAGTTTGCTGGCGAGCTTTCTGCCAAATTGAATAGCCTGACCCATGAGGGCAAAGGATTATTAGCGCAACAGAACACGAATAATCAAGCCAAATTACATAATATGGACACATTTACCAATAATAAAAAAAGATTTTACAAACTGAACTTCAAATCAACTGACCTCTTCCCTTTCCAGGTACTGGTCCTCCGATATGAAATCTACAGCTTCCGAACCAAGAAAACAGCTAGTGAACCTGCGCATTTTATAGAATCGATCCTTGACTGGAACTGATTCTTTCATCTTCCGAACAACAATGGCCAGCTCATCAATAGCCCCACTGTTAGACATGTCATCTTCACCTGAAAGAGGCGGTAAAGGAGCTTCAGGCGATGGTGCCTCAGCGATTAGATAATCAATCTTGTCCTTGAGCTTGCCAGTATCATCCAAGTTTTTCATCTCACTCAAACCTCCGATAAGTATCTCATTGAAGAAGACCTTTGGAACAGCTGAAGAACCACTTATCTTTTCCAGCTCCAGCTTTCTACTTGGATAAACGTCGATATTAATTTCAACATACCTAAGCCGCTTTCTGTACAAGAACAGCCTAGCCTCTTTGCATTCCTGGCAACCTAGTCTTGTATAAAGAACGATTCTTCCTTTTGCTACGATAGGTTGTAGCAAGTCATTTACAACCTCCTGCTGCTCCACTTTGTTTTCTTCATCAGCATCTCTAGTAAACTTGAAATAGCCAAGAGGATTCCACGCGGATTTTTCGGATGCCTTTTGAGAAGCTTCTTCAGTTTCAACTTCTTGGCAGGACCCTACATCCTTTTTATTTTCCTGAGTAGCGACTTCTTCATCATCACCTTTTTTTCCAGAAAGGCGACGCAAGACAGTGGAGACTGCGCCTGCACTCTTGTCCATGACAAAGTTCTTAATGGCCGCTGCCTTCTCAGGCCAATTGCTTCCTTGAGTTTCTGGATCAAGATCCAAAGAGCGGACAGATGTAGACCTAATACTTTCCATTCCTGGAACTTCCGTTCCATCAAAAACGGGCTCAGCTTCCTTTTCCTCACTGATATTGTCAGTTTCCTTCACAGATTGGCTTACTTCTTCTTTAGCCATGTGCTCCAAGTTCCCATCGTCATTCTTTTCATCACCAGTGTCATCTTGCTTATGGGCATTATCTGCCTTTTCCGCTTGAACTTTACATTCTACATCTATTTGTCCATTCAACTTGTCAGACAAGTCTTTTCCACTGTCATTTTCTGGCCTGGGACTGGTCTTGACATCATTCAGAACTTCTAGGTTTTTTGACGGTTCATCTTGATCATCTTGCTCTGCACTGGCCTTGACATCATTCGGAGCTTCTAGGTTTTCTGATGGTTCATCTTGAACCATCTTGTCAACATAATCAACTTCAACTTGCTCTACATTCTCGGTTTCTGAGGAGCTATTTTCTTCCTTATTAGTGTCTTCCTTGTGCATGACTGCTTCATCATCCAAACTTTTATCTTGATCGTTATTATTGGGAGCACCAGTTGCATTTTCCCTTACCTTCTCAGCTTGTGGAGAGTTTGCATCTTGACTAGAATGTTCCTTGTCCATGATCCGCACAATCAAACTTACTGAATAGTAACTAATTCAAACCCAAGTTTTCAGAATTTCATGTTCCTGCGCCGTATAATCAATATAAAATAGTCTAATTAAAACACAAGCCTGACATTTTTGAATGAAGGTTTCCAGCAGAAACTAATGAAAGTGCATTTGCTTATGACTGACACAGGCGAGGTTATTTAGCCATCCGGTAAAACCAAAGCAGCTTTATCATCTACTAGAAGGCGATGCAGGTTAAAGAATTTAGTAGTCCACATGCAGAAAGATGATGAACTGATAAAGAAAGCAAGGTGCTTTTTAAGGCTCCAAGGACATTCAGTGACATTAAGCCACTTTTACCAAAGCAAATTGTAAAATTCTGATTTGACAAGCTTGAGAAAAAAGTAAGATCTGCATTGGCATAGCAGACAACAAATCTAATCAAATACCACGTCAAAACAGCAAACATCATTCAATTTCCATATGATTTCTTTCTGCCGAAAATCACGGCACACCTGCTACTGTGCACCAACGCTAAAATCAAATCAAATCCACAGTAAACGTTTTATAAGCGGAACATGTAGTTGGGCCTTACCAAAGTAACCATCTGAAACATTGCTTTTGAACGAGCAGGTACCGTTGTTAAAGGGTCATAATCAACATAATCTTTCACATCAACAAGCGCGCTCTTAGGATTTAGAACGGCCTGGACAAAGAACTAATCTAAGAAGGGGAATCTAGCAAGAATTCAAAAACTCGGCCTATCTGCGGATTCGATCCTACATATAAAGAACTAAAACCTCCATTCTCATCTCACCCATGTCAGGAAAAGCGTTATAGGCCAAAATCTGGCAACCCCATTTGTCAAAATTTCCAAATCAATCTCTAATTCGTGAAACTAAGGGGAACACAAACATCCCAAAACCTTCTTCCTCAACTTCCCGACAAACGGCACGACAAAAACGGAATACCCAATGAGAAAAAAAGCCCAAAGCAGACGCAATCACACGCTAAGCAAGTCCAGCCGCAACGGGCGCACATCCAGAGAGCAACAGAGAGACAGCAGTTTCGTGGCTCAAATCAGAACAGCAGCACGAATAACCGAAGGGATTCATTCATCGACCATCGCGAGCAAATGGGGATGGAAGAAATCTTACAGATCCGAGAGAAGAGCGCCGGTTCAGATGGAAGAGGGTCGTGAAAGGGAAAAACGGACGGAGGTGGAGTAGATTCGACGGAGGAGAAGGGAGAGAAGGGGGTTTGAATATGGGAGAGACGGTGGACTTTTTCTTGGTTTTTCGGGAAATTTCCAATAAATAAAAACTGGAAAAATGGGGGAAAGAGAAATGAAAGTCGAGAACTTGAAAACCATAGAAATGGAGGGAGGAGAGGATGAGCGAGCGTGAGAAGCGGGAACTTCTTCGCGTGGGCTTCAAGACCCGCTGTTTTCTCTTCTTCTTTCTTTCTTTTTTTATTGCGTTTTTGCCTTTCCGTACGTCGTTTTCCTTTGCCTATCTTTGGATTGACCAGCGCATTATAGAATTACCTACCCTTTGGAAGTTTCCAAAAATGCAAGACGATCTCATTTCTTAGGGGATCTCATTTGTTAGGGGAGAACGATCTCGGGTTGGGGGCGATTCCATCTTAGAATCGAGAACCGAATCGATAGGATCGGTTCTCAGATTCTTTGAATCGGGAACTGGATCACGGGAACTAGACCCGATCGGCCCGATCCGATTCTCGAGTTAAACAAGTTCAGTTTGAGTTTTGACAATTTCAATTTCTTACTTTTTAAAAGAAGAGGAAAAAAAAATTATATATAACATATATTGATCAAGTTGTTCTATTTTGCATTTGAAACCTTGGGTGAGAGGAGTTTCCACCTGAAATTTAGAACTTACTCTGCATGTCTTGAAATCTGCTTTGTCACAAATTTCAAGGTCAATTCCAGGTCTACCTAGGCTCCATTTATATTTTTAATTGAATGATTGCACTGAATTATCACCTCTAATGACTATCATTTATTATTGCAATCCACTAATTACAACTCATATTTAGACATACGAAAAATATGAAACATTAACAAAATAAAAGTCTTAGTCATAAATATTATGAAAACAGAAGCTCAGGCTAGTGGTTCCAGATTATATACATTAATCATCAGACGCTATGGAATACTGCAAGATCACACGAAAACATAGAATAAGAAAAACATAAAAACTTACTCTATGTTCCACTCTTGAAACCTGGAACTCACCTGTCGGAACTGGTTTCTCGATTTTTGAAACCTAGAACCTACTCTATGTATCCTGAAACCGATTCTCCAGTTCTTGTTTTACCTTGAAACCATGCTCACCCCTACCTAGAACCAGGAATTGAACCAATTATTTTTTGTTTTAATAATTTGGAAGCGAAAATCAGACCAGTTCCGGGGTCAGTCCGGTTCCGGTGGACTTCCCTATCATTTCTTGGATTGACAGCTGTTCAAAGTATCTTGCTTCCTTGCACAAAGAGGCCAATTGGCCCGGTTGGCCCGATTGGAGACTCGGTTCAGTTTTAGGACCCGTCAGTTTTCTTTTCATTTTTTATCAATATGGATTGAGAACTTTAAATCCAAAACGCCCGACAAGCCCGATTTGGCTTCATAAGCATTTTTTAAAAATAAATAATATATAATTACCATATGTCAACACATATGATGGCTAGACACGCGAAATTTTGCTCGCGGGATAAATCCACCATTTGTTAGCACCTCTTTCTATAGGCATAGATAAGTGTCTGACGGATCACTGAACACGGCATATTGACATGTACGCAAGATGACGTTAGCCTCTCCAAAAGATAGCATCATTGTGAAGTTTGATTTTGCAATTTTCGCGATTTCCCACAAAAATTAGTAAAAATGAGTATGTTGGAATTTCGCGCAAAAGTTTAGGACTAAATTAGCAAAATTGAAAAATTTAGAACTGAATCAATATCTATACCAAAGGTTTACTGGCCGAGGACCGATTGCTAATAATTTCCCCCAAAAATGGCATCAAGTCCGAATGGAGACGAAGAACATAAGGAGCTAAGCAAGGAGAATAGAGCCGTTAAAACAAAGATCGAAAAGTTTTAAGAGTATTAGGCCATCGAAATCAAAGTTCACACTACAAAAAAATAAGGTTTTAGCAACGGCATTTGCGACGAAAACTTTGGCAAAATTCGTCGCTAAATGAAGTTGCGACGAAAATTGAAACGAAAAAAATTTCGTTGCCAATTTGGCGTCGCAAAATTTAGCGACGAAAACTTTCAATTTTCGTCGCTAATTTGCGACGAACTATATTCGTGGTAAAATTTGTCGCTAATTTGTCATGAACCAAATTCGTCGCTAATTTGTCACGAACTGTATTCGTGGCAAAATTCGTTGCTATTTAGCGACGAAGGTTTAGCTACGGCATTTGCCACGAAAGTTGCGACGAATTTAGCAATGAAAAGAATTTTGTCGCCAACTTAGGTTACAAAATTTAGCGACGAAAAATTGTAACTTTCGTCGCTAAATTGCGACAAAAATTCTGCTACAAAATTTGTCGCTAATTTGCCATGAACGTGAAATTTGAAATAATTTAATGATGAAATATGCGACAAATTTTTTTTTACAATGTCCTTGATAACGATGAAATTAGCAACGAATTTTTATTAATTCTTTTGCAACGAACTCTGCGACGAAAAACATTACCAAAAAAAAATAAAATCTGCGACAAAAAATTACTTAAGATTCATGTGTGAACTTTGCCCTCAACCTCTTCTTTACCGCCTGGTGGTGCGGTGCCCGAATTGCTGCTGCCCCGCCTCCGCCATCGTCCTCCTGCTCATCGGACTCGGAGGGGCCCGAGTGGGAGTGGGCTCCAATGCTGTAAGGGATGATCATCTGGTGGTGGAGTGGTGAAGGTGTTCTTGAGGAGATGAGAGTGCCTGCAGCTGTAGGTTGAGCATGTGAGGGCTTCAATGGTGCCTTCCTCTTCGCTGGGCATGAACTCGCCGCACTCGTCCATGGCCGTCCCTCCCATGGAAGCTGCATGGTTCTTGAGGCACTCTTTGTACTTTACCACTCATCCATGGCCGTCCCTCACATGCTGGTGCTAAGGCTGAGAAGAGAGCGGGCAAAAAGAGAAGAGAGCGGAGACAGAGAAGGCAAAGAGATTTTAAAGGGTGAAATTTTACTTAGCCACGAAATTAGCGACGAACATTCGAAATCAGCGAAGGATTCGGTGGACTTTTGCGACGAATTTAGCGACGAATAAAGTTTTGCGACGAATTTAGCGACGAATAATTTTGCCACGAATTTAGCAACAACTCATTTTTCCGACGAATGTACCGACGAATACTTTTGCGATGAATAATTAGCGACGAATAATTTTGCAACGAATTTAGCGACGAATAACTAGCGACGAATCATTTAGCGACGAATTTTGCGACAAATCATTTTGCGACGAATAATTTTGTGACTAATAATTAGCGACGAATTTAGCTACGAATCATTTTGCGATGAATTTTGCGACGAATAAATAGCAATGAACTTAGCGACGAATCGTTTTGCAACAAATGTAGCGACGAATAATTTTGGGACTAATAATTAGCGACGAATTTAGTTACGAATCATTTTGTGACGAATTTAGCGACAAATAAGTAGCGACGAATCATTTTGCGACGAATGTAGCGATGAATAATTTTGCGACTAATAATTAGCGACGAATTTAGCTATGAATCATTTTGCGACGCATTCTATTTCATCGCTATATCCGTCACAAATTAGCGACGAATTCTCTTTTATCGCTATATCCATCGCAAATTAGCGACGGATTCGCTTTCATCGCTATATCCATCACAAATTACGCTTATTTCCTCTATGGTTGCAAGGAGTTGTTTGCTATGAGGAAGTGCATGAAGGCACGCACTTACAATCCGTTTATTTTGCAAAAAATGAATGATGTAGAAAACGTTTTCTGTATAGCTTGAAATGATTAGTTAACAAAAAATATTTTCATTATCAATATAAATTTATGTATAAATAATTTCGTAAACGATGAAAATATATTTCGTTTATTCACTTTTATAGGCGAAACAAGAGATCATTTTAAAAAATATATTTTTCAACACAAATGGTCCATGAAATTTGGCCCAATGTGTAATATGGTCCCTAAATGTTTAATTTGTTCAATGTAGTCCATGGCTATATGCAATGTGGTCCATGAACTTTTAATACATGTTCAAATTAGTTTTTAGAGTATATGAAAACATTCAATGTTGTCCATGAACTTAAATTATTGGAAGAACAACATTGAATATCTTCATATAGTCAGGAGCTAATTTGAATATGTTCTAAAAGTTCAAGGATCAAATTACATATTGAGCTAAAATTCAAGGACTATATTGAAAAAGTTAAAAGTTCAAGGATCACATTACACATTGGGCCAAAGTTAGGAACGATTCATATCATTTTTCATTCATTTTTCGCAAAACAAATGGAGTCTTAAATTGTTGCAGAGCACGATGAGCATGTTGAAAGTGAAGAACGTGCTTAAAACATGTCGATATATCTTTTTGAATTTGCTTTTACTGTATATTTCCAAATCCAATATATAATCGAAAAAGTGAAATTTAATCTCGCATTAAATAACAAAATGACAAAAAGCGGTGCAATTAGCACGTCTCGCATGACTTCCTTCGTGTAATTAAATTACCCATTTTATCATTGTTAATAAACCATTCGACACTTCACGCATGTCGCTACACCAATGTGTAGCCATTTATCTCTTGTATCTTATCACCATACAATGATAGATCTATAATATATTTGTATAATTACGCATGATATATTTGTTTTTATATAAAGAAAAAATGACATAAATAGTCTATAAATTTTGCCCAAATAAGTAATGTGATCTCTGAACTTTTAATCTGTTCAATATAGTTATTAGACTTTTGGTACATGTTCAATTTAATCCGATATAATAATTCACGGACTAAATTGAATATTTACCATAAATTTGAGGATCATGTTAAATAAATTAAAAGTTTAAGGATCACATTGCATGTTTGGGCAAAATTCAAGACCATTTGTGTAATTATGCCAAGTATAAAACAGTTAAGCAAGTTGGGAGACTGAGAGTGCTTTAACTAATTCCCATTTGCTACGAAGCAGTTGAAACGATTTCCCTCCATCACCGACCTCCTCTCCATCTAGAGAGAGAGAGAAAGCGAGCTTGAGCTCGAGCTCGAGCTGTGCTTGCAGAACCGAATGGCCGCTTCCGCCAAGATCGGCGCAGAGCTCGAGCTCAAGCCCCGCCAGACTCCGAGGCCGTCGTTCGATTTCGGCGACCATCCCTGCGGCGGCGGCGAGGACAGGGTACCTTTCTTCAAATCGGCCTCTCGCCGGCGAGGCGACACGTGGATCGTCTCCCTCTTCGTGCTCCTCCACGTCTTCGCCTTCGTCGCCACCATGGCCGTCAACAACTGCGGCGAGAACTCCCACGGCGATTGCGCGCTCAAGGCCCTCGGCAGGTTCTCGTTTCAGCCGCTCCCCGAGAACCCCCTGCTCGGGCCTTCTGCTTCGGCGTGAGATCCTTCGTTTCTTCTCGCATAACTCGTGATTTTTCATTTCATTGCGGTGATGTTCGACATTTGCTCCGAATCAGTTTTGCTGTGAAACAATCAATTACGTCTTTTAAGTTAGTCGCATTTGCTACCGAATAGCCTGCTTTCCGTTTAGTGAACATACGCTGCTCTGCTTTGGTTGGAATGTCAGGCTACATCAATCAGTTCCTTTTATTAGAGTTGTTTCTGGAACTCTGGATCACCAAAAAATGTTATTTTAGTGATAACCAGAAGAAAAAATAGCATTTTTCTTGTCCGGGTGCTTGTAATTCGGACTTTTGCTTCAGGCTATGTCGTTAAGGAATTATTTTTCATCAAATCAACGAGAACTATTTTTTCTCAGGAGTGCTGGCCAGCATATAACGAACTGCCCATCAAATTGTGTAGTTATTAGGTTTTCTTAATGTACATTTCATGGTCATCAACGCGAAATTAGACAAGGTTGAAGGCTTCTATGCATTTTGAGCTCCTAGCTGGACCAAGTGCCAGTGCTTCTAGTTGCTCTCCCATGGTTCACAAAGATTGCATCTAGAACTGTATCCTCAAAATTGGAGTGTGTGGTTGGATCTCATTTTATGGAAATGAAGAGTCATCAAGATCAAATAGGATCACAACTTCTAGTGCCCTGGGATTCTCTCTCTTTTTAGTCATATTCTAGTAGGTGAAGAAGCTGGGGATAACGGCAGTGGCGGCTGTGGTGGCGGAGTGGCAGAGGTGGTGGTGATGCTGGTGTAGGAAGGAAGTTTTGGTGAAAACATTTTGGCAAATTGGGGATGATGGTGATGGAGCAGTGGTGTATGGCGGTGGGGGAACAACCTCAGAGTGGTTGTGTATTGTAGAGGATAAGGAAGCTATGATAATGGTGGGGTTATAGTTGTTAGAGGCAGCAATGATGCAGTTCCATGGTGGCAGCAGCGGCAACAAGAGTGATAGTGGTGGAGGAGGGGTTGGCAACAACATTGGTGGAGACATGAGAATGGCAAGATCCCCTACAGAATAGGAAAGTTGAGGCTACACCCTCTGTTCATGTAGCCTCGTAATCTTTATCTCTGAAATGACTCGAATCCAATAATTTAGAGGAATGTTAAATCTCTGCTGTTCTGAGCCTTCTTGCCAGACTACATACACACATGTGCAGTGTGTTCGGAAGCAGAAAAAATGGGTGTAAGAATTCTGATAGAATGTTCCCCAAAGCAGCAGGTGTCGAACCACTAACACTCTCACGATATACACATGCGATCCTTTTTTATGTCTAGTACTTTGGTGGCATCAATCACATATGCTGTTTTTTTGCAAGTATTGTGAAAAGGAATGCTTGAACATGCTGTCTTGTTGTGTTAGGTTGGTTTTTTCCTCTCGTGACAGCAATACATGTGTGAACATGGAACATGAGTGACATATTTTGGGTCTTGCAAGTCTCAACAGAAGAGAGGAAGATCACTTATTATTGTGTTTTATCAGGCTGGATGCAGTGGGGGCTGTCCGACGAACATTGCTGGCTGAGCACCAGACTTGGCGACTCTTCACTGCACCATGGTTGCATGCCGGGATTTTCCACCTATTGATCAATCTGGTCTGTGTTATGTACTTGGGGATTCATCTGGAACAGGAGTTTGGACCATGTAGGTATTTTAGCTTCATGATAACCTTTGAAGTTTAATAGGCATTAAGCTCTGTAAGACTAATATTTCATGCTAGTATTCGTTTCCTCATTTATTTTACTTCCTTTGCAGTAAGATCGGGGATGATCTATACACTCTCTGCCTTGGTTGGTAGCCTGGTTTCTGCACTTTTCGTCCAAGACAGTCCACAAGTCAGTTCATCTGCTGCTCTTTTTGGACTATTGGGAGCTATGCTTGCTGTTTTAATACGCTATTGGAGACATTTCGATGATAAGGTTGATTCTGCATGTATTTACGTGTTTTAACGATTATTTCACTGTGTTCATCTATTCTACCATTCTGGATTTCTTGATCACCATATAAATCCCTCCTTTATGTGTTGCAGTTTGCTGCTCTGCTTTTCATTTTCTCAATCTTCACAATCAATTTTGCTCTTGGCCTGTTGCCCTATATTGACAACTTTTCGAGCATTGGAGGCTTCATATCGGGATTTCTACTTGGCTTTGTGGCTTTATATAAACCTCAACGTAGAGAACTTCCTCCTAGTAAGGTTGGTCTCTTTGACTATGGTGTTCAGAGTTCCATCAAGTTGAAGCAGAAGCTGGATAAACCAGTGCTGAGGATTGCGGCTCTTCTTCTTTTTGGTCTCGTGTGAGTTGGAGTTTTTCTTTTCTTTGGAGCAATTGTCCTCCCTCACTCTGTTGTTGGATGAGATCTCATAAATTGATCTTCTTTGTTGTGTAGATTCTCTGGGTGTCTTGTCGCAGCACTATGGAGAATCAACTTAAACGAGTACTGCAGATGGTGTTATTTTCTCAATTGCATCCCTTCAAAACGATGGAGCTGCAACAGCATGACAACTTCTTGTGAGGTATCGAGATTATTGAGAATTTGCAGTCCTACGACATAGATTTATGACAGTTAATTAGCATCCTCCTCTGAGATGGAGCATATAATACATTTTGACGTTGTGTTTGATTTGACAAATTATAGCTTGCTTGTCGGAAGCTGAAGGTGTTCCTTTTTATTTCTTTTTCCCTCGGAATGAATTTGATATTCATCTCAGAGTCAATAAAGAAAAAATATATATAGCTTTTTGGAGTCCAACCAGTGTTGCTACAGTTTGCCAAGTCCCCTGGTCCTTTCTTTATGCTTTCGATACGACCTTCTTTTTTCTCAGTTTCTTCCAGGAAAGATAAGTTGAATTCACATAATAGATCTTGGCATGGTATTTCGACATCACACTAGAAACTTGATATTCTCGAGGACACATTTACCATTGTGATTCAGCAATTTCTTGTGCTTCTAACAGATTTTGCAGTCTGTGGAGCGCAATGCCGAGTTAACTTTGACCTGCATGGCTAATGGCAAATTCAGGGTGTTTCCTTTCACCAACATTTCACCAGCCAGAATGGGGGATTTGTGCACGCTGATATGCTCGTAGAACTTCTCTCTCAGACCAATTAGCTTTTCATTCCCTGGCGGTCTCAAGCACAGTTTATGATCTGTACATCAGTCTTTCCGGTGAATTTTGGTATTCTTTTGTGGAGGCTACCTCGACTATAGAAGGCCTAATTTCCAGAGAAAGCTTGAAAGTCGGACTAAGTTTTCCAGTCTGTTCCGACCTTTGAAATGCGATGGCTCGAGGTTCTTTTCGATTTCGATGTTCGTTGCTCCGCCTTTGGATATGCTGTGCAGCTGACACGTTCTCCAAACTGCTCCAACGCCATGGATTGGCTTCTTTTCTTGACTCGGAGTATTCAAATCTTTGCTGCTACGATTGGGTCAAATGCACATGAATACGCAATGCATGTACGCAATCGTAACTTTTTCTCATGGAAGCATAAACGTTAGAGGCAGTATCACCCTAAATCTCAGGGCATTTCATTCCAATCTCAAGTCATCGCTGTAATTGTCTGAGTTCGAGCAATCTCGAGTACTGGTGTTGCTGTTGCCGTTCACTTCACACAAGCTCTCTCGACCATTTTTTTAGCGAAAAAAAAAAAAAGTAATCTAAAATTCTCGAGGACTGAATGCCAATTCGCAAAGTTCAAAGTAGAAGCACCGCTGCACAAGCACAAGCGTAGTTGCTCAATGTTATCAATATGTATTTTCAGGTGTAGGTAGGGGCTACAAATGGAAGAGACAGAGATCTAGGATTTAAATACTTTAATTTAATCTGACAGTTCACATCGAGGCGCCCATGGCCTAATGGATAAGGCGCCTGACTTCTAATCAGGCGATTGTGGGTTCGAGTCCCACTGGGCGTGCTTTGGCTTTTCATTTTCTTTTTCTTTTTCATGTATGTTTTTGCTGCCTTTTCGATGTCAATAAACTATTAACCCGGTGTCCCCGCAAAACCCAAAAAAAAAAAACAACAAAGAAAAAAAATCTCAATATAATCAATCTTATTTTTATGCTAAAAATTTAATATTATAGCTTGCTTAATCATCTTTTAATTTTGGGTTAATACCACGAAAAATCCCAAACTAGTACATCTATGACAAATTTACTCCAAATTATGTTTTTGACCATAAAAAAACCCCCAAACTGGTACATCTGTAATAAATTTAACCTAAAATCAGTATACTTGTGAAAAATTTACCCTCATTTAGTTTCCGTCAAATTTTACTGTCAAAATATTGAGTTTAACGACATGTGACCATTGACGGGGTGTACCAGTTTAGGGTTTTACCCTCTGTTTGTCTCAGATGTGTAAGTTTATGATTTTTTGTAGTATTAAACCAATTTAACGGAAACTAATGGATGGTAAATTTATCATAAGTGTGCCAGTTTAGGGTAAAATTGTCACAAACGAACTAGTTTAGGGTTTTTGTGGTCAAAAAATTAGTTTTTGGTAAATTTGTCACATGTGTACCAGTTTAGGATTTTTCGTGGTATTTAACCCTTTAATTTTTCAATATTTGTAGCACTCTCTATGAATCTCAATTGATCTAAATACCTTTTCGAAGTAAAGTTTATATGATTGTATACACCTATATCAACGATATTCAAAGATCCTTCTATCAACCAACAAAAAACTAATTCCAAAATTACTTTTATATGTTAAAGCATATGTCAAATTTAGAGTTGCGAGACTTACTAAAATGATTGATTCCGGGGTCATCAATGTTTTGTCACAATCAAACCAAATCAGCAATTTTTAAAATGATATCCTGTGTCAACTCTAAATATTTCAATGACCCGATTAGTGAAAAGATAGATAGTTAATTTATATATGTGTCTCCTTTGTAAATAGTGATTCAAGATCATGTCTAAAATACATTCTTACACAATTATTATTAAAATTTCATAATAGTGTAGACTTATTTTATTCAGGAACTTAAATAGAAATTCCAACACTTATAAATTAACAAAGTCAAAATTCATAGCCACGCTTTTAAATTAAGTGACCTTGTGATCATGCAAGTATTGATGATGAAAGAAAAGGAATTACATAATATAGCTTGAAGTATAAAGTAAAAGAAATTCGATAAGAGAAGAAGTGACAGAAAGGAGGAGAAGAAACAACGGGCAAAAGTGAAATGACATAAATTTAGTGAAATGAAAGTTAAAAGTAAAAGGACATAGAAATGAAGGAGGAAGTGATGGCTAAGTAATATCTATGGTCAAAATCAAATATCTTTATCCATTAATTACTGTTTTTTTTAATATTACGAGATACAAGATAAAAGTTGTACAACAAACTAAGGCTCATGAACTTATCCTCTTCATTCTTCTAATTATCACTCTAAATTACGTGGAGATAAAATATAATTAATTTTATATAATTTACCAAAATTAGAAAAAATGTTAGGATAAACTGTAGTAGAAAAATTTTGATTTTATAATAAAAAACGAAAGCTTTGGTAGAAAAACTATGTAAAATATAATTGATGCAATGTGCCGATAAACTCTCACTTCATCCATCATTTTTTCTAATTGTCAATGACTTTTAGCCTATTCATTACTCGAACACGAGATATTAAAGTGAATATATTGAAAAACTCTCTCTCCATCGATTTTTGAGGTTTGAACTCAACAAGTGATAGTATTGGAACACGGAGAAACAATCATTAAACTTATTATGCTACGTGACAAGTAAAAAAGGCAGGGCCAAATAGCACGTTATGAACATATGAGTGGGCATCCTTTCAATTTCGGCGTTAACTATGTATAATAGATAGGTCTAATATCACGAAAAATCTCAAATTAATACACTTATGATAAATTTACCTCAAATTAAATTTTTTTACCACAAAAAATCTAAAATTTGTACACTCGTGATAAATTTACCCCAAAAACATAATTTTTTTTAAAAAATAATAATAACTTAATTGACATTTCTTCAATTAGCTCATTTTCTAGCAATATGGTTCAGTTCATCTTCTCCGATAAACCATAAAATTTGAGGTAAATATGTCACAAGTATATTGGTTTAGGGTTTTTAATGGTTAAAAAATTAATTTTGAGCAAATTTGTCACATATGTACAAGTTTAGGATTTTTCATAATAAAAAAATCAATTTGGGATAAATTTATTACAAATGTATCAATTCGGAGTTTTTGTGGTAATAACCCTAATAGATATCAAATGAAAGTTGAATTGATTCAACTAGCGCAAATTTCTTTGAATTTTTTAGGACAAATATTGGAAGGTTTTAGCACAAAAACTCGTGATGGTTCCGTGCATATCATCTTTAAAAGGCCTAGAGAACTAGGTATGGCTACTGGCTAGGACTTCTCGCAACCTGAAAACTCGTCCAATGTCACTTTAGGTTGGGCTAAAGTTTGGAAAGCTACTACGATAGTGTAGAGCATCCTTCTTCTTCTTCTTCTTCTTCTTTTTTCTCTAGGGGAAGGTTGGGGGGCTCAAATGAATGCATCCTTTTGTTAAGAGGGAATATTCAAAACTCGGGTTAATTGCTGCTGTTGCATCTACAAAAGCAATCGAAGCAAAGCCGGAGCATCTTGCCAATCTCATCACCCATTCTATCGATTCTAGGGGCATAAAGGGCTATCGAGCATGGCCTGCACGTCGAGCGACAAGGTCTAGACGGCGTCGTCGTCTCCACATTTCGAGTCCACGAGACTCGTCTCGCTTAATTCTCTACCACTTTAGTTTACCGTCCATGGTTATAGAAAATTCCTAGGTTTAACTAACATGACAGAGACATGTCGCGGCTTTATATCAAAGCACTCTTGAGGTTCTTTTCTTCCTTTTGCACAGAAAGGGAAATATCCTCTCGGTTTTTTTCATCCGCTTGGTTCAAACCTAGGGTATTGATTTCAAGACTGAATTTCTCTCTCTCTCTCTCTCTCTTTTCTGCAAAGACAAGACTGGTTGACTTCAATAGCTGATAAGATTCTACACTTCACAAAATTGTTTGAAAACCATGGCATGTTTTCATTGACATTAGAAGTGTCTGAAATGAACAAATTGCATCTCCACTAATGCTTTGTTTGGTTGACCAGACATAAAGACGGAATGGGAAATTTTTTTATCTTATCCGGAGTTTGGTGGTATATTCCATTTGAACTTACCCATAGTCCCCTTGCCGACCCTCTCTATCTCTCATCTATGTTTCTATATATTTAGCTTATGTGCTTTTAGAGTGAAATTACCGGTTCTTTACTTGCGCGTGGTTATTTGTCCGAACAGAGTCTATTACAATTCCAAAGACTTGCAAAATGTCCGAGGAATTGGAAATTTCGTGATAATCAAATAGATTTGTTCAGTACTATCTTTACAAACACGCATGAAGCAATTAAAAATAGGGCAAAAGTCATAAAAAAAAATCTTAAATTATGCCAACCGTAACATATTTACTCTAAACTTTTTTTTATAACACAAAAAACTCATAAACTCGTATATGTATGGCACATTTACACTCCGTCAAAGTTCTGTCAATGAGAACTGTTAAATATCCGCCTACATGGATGCCAGAAAGTAAACGGTGTTGCCATGGTGCCCATGTGGCTTAAGTGAAATAAAAAACGACGTTATTTTGATTGAAAAATCATCTAACAGAACCTTGGTGGATTATAAATATGCCACATAAGTACAAGTTTGTAGTTTTGAATGTCACAAGAAAAAGTTCAAGGTAAATGTGTCGCAATATATATAATTTGGGATTTTTTATGTCACAAAAAAAGTTCAGGATAAATGTGTTACAGCGGGTATAGTTTATGATTTTTTTTTATAGCTTTTTCCCTCAAAAGTAAAAGAATTTTCAAATTTCAGAATGCATAGTTTCACAAAGGCCGCACCACGCGTGATTAACGTTTTGGAAATTCGCCTCTTAACACATGATCAATCATGCTTGGTTGCCATGAACCTATGAATAATATTCAATTGAGATAGGTATATTACTATTAGCACGATTGAGTTGGAGTTGGAGTTGGAGTTGGAGAGCACACCTAGTAGCAAAAAGATGGAGGGCGGTCCAACGTTCGTTCGCCCTTCGAAATGCGCTCCTCTCCCCCCTCCCTCCTCTTCACTTCCCGAGGGAAATCTTTAGAAGACCGACATCCTCTCGAGCGTGTCCCGTTCTCCAAAACCTCACGAGCAACTCCATTAATTTAAACACCCTTTATGCAAAAACCAAAGACACGATTACGAAAATCGGCGATGCACAAGATCTTCCGGTCCCCACCATCTAGTAAAGAAAATTCACAGAGAGCAATTTCCATCCCCCCCCTTCCTTCCACTCCTTGACGACCGGCTTGTTTTGGGAAAGATTTCCCTAGACTCGCGTCTGATTTACTTAATCGAGATCGTTCGGTATCGACGAGAGAGAGAGAGAGAGCGAGCTTTCATGGTTTTTCGAGGACGAAAGGGGAGGAGGGTATCGAGAAAAGCTAAGAGACCGCATGAAAAGACTTGATCTTTTTTTTACGTTGTGTTGCTGTTGGTGTCGTTGCTGCAGAGTCGAAGGGACAGATTCAAAGAACGGGAGGCCGTGCATGATTTCGTTTCTTGAAGAGGTCGTGTGTCCGGGAGGAGACACGAGCCGCAGATTTCAATATGGGTGAGGGGATCAGAGGGGGCCAAGTCAGTTGCTCGAGGAAGAAAAGGAGGGAGCAAAGCTCCAATCACCAGTAGGCTCTTGACTAAGTGGGTGGGACTGTGGGCGGGGGTGGCGGATTGAACAATAATCGAAGGACGAAACGAAGGGGGAAACCAGCAGAGAAAATTGGGTCAATCTCAGTCAAACTTCCCCCACGCACCCATGACCTCAATCCAACATCATGACACGCAGCATCGGCCAGCAGACATTATATAATACAAATCCCCACTTTCTCTTTCCCTATTGCTGCAAAGGGGGTATTTCCTAGTTCTCTCCCTTTTGGCCAATCCTTGGTATTCTGTTGTGGGAATATAATGGTGAATTGCTCTTTGCCCTTCAGGATTTTCGAGGGATATATAGATTAGTTCCCTCTCTTTTTCTCTTTTTGGGCCAGTCCTTTTTTATTTTCCTTCCCCTCCCCTCTCTTGTTTTTAATCTTTGGGGCTGCTTACTTTTCTTTTCTCCTCTTCCCCATCAGACAATCGAAAAAATGGCAGCTCACAATCATCGTTTCCTCTTTGGAGGAAACAATCATCATTGCTACCCAGTTCCCACAATTCCTTTCAACCCTAGAAACCTGAGCTCCTCTTTCTTCCTTGAATTTAAATACCCTATGCTTGCTCACCTCCTCTCCTCCTCCTCCTCCTCCAATCTCACCATCTTTCTCTTCTGCTGAGCTTCTTCTTCTTCTTCTTCTTTCTTTCTCTTTTTTTCCTCTCTGTCTCTCTCTGTCTCTCTCTCTCTCTCTCTCATTGAGTTTCCAACAAAGGAGAGCCAGAAGAGATGGAACCTTCTTCCACCAACTCTGTCAATGGCTTCTATAGTCTGCTCACAAGAGGGATTGATGATCTTGAGCGCATCTCCCTGTCTCACAGCTTCACGTCAGTCCAATTCCTCCAAAGGGTACTCTCGGTCCTCAGGTCCTTCCACACCAGTTTGTCCCTGCTTGTCCAGAAACTTCACTTGCCTGTGGGAGACAAGTGGCTGAACGAGTACATGGACGAGAGCTCCAAGCTGTGGGACGCATGCCATGTCCTCAAGTCTGGCGTCTCTGGCTTGGAGAATTGCTGCTCTGCTGGATTGAATGTGATCTCCTCGCTCGATGCTCACCATCATCACCTGAGCCCACAAGTCTCCAGACAGGTCTGTCGCAACTACCCTCCTAATAAAAAATTCGAGACTTTCTTTTTAAATCATTCGCTTCTCTTTTCTTCTTTCAACAAGAGAGTTCATTTTTTTGTCTCTGTTTTTTTTTTTTTGCGTGTGTTCTGATTTGAAACAGGTTATTAGGGCGATCAATGGATGCAGGAGAGAAGCCGTGGGGCTGGAGGAGGAGAACAGGGCACTCATGGAGATGAAGTTCAGGCCACTCTCGCTGAGGTTCGAGGAGATGGGCGGCGCTTTCGAATCGAAGCTCCACGGGTTCAATGGCTTCAGGGGAGCTCTGTACGCGATGAAGAACGTGAGCTCTCTGCTCATAATGATCCTGCTATATGGGCTGGTCTATTACTGGCCAGAGGAATCGAATATCCTTGGCAAGGAGTATGAGATGGAAGGGTGCTTGTTCTACGGGTCATCTTTCATGGTGTCGACGGCGAGGCTGAAGCAGAGGGTGGCCTCTGAGATTGACCAGGTGAGTGGCGGGGGCGGGACTGGGATTTTGGCTCAGGAGTACAGGAGGTCGAGGACGGCCATGGATGAGCTGAGAGGTGAGCTGGAGAAGATTTGCTCAGGGGGAGGGGTGGATTTTGAGTCACAGGGGAGGGTCAGAGAGAGGGTTGAAAACTTGAGAGGGTGTTTTGGGGTGTTGAGATCAGGTGCTGAGAATATTGTGGGCCAGCTTGATGATTTCTTTGATGAGATAGTTGAAGGGAGGAAGAAGCTTTTGGACTTTTGCAGCCACAGGCAGTGAAAGGGAAAAAACAAAGCCAAAACAGGGATCAGTTAAGGTGGGCTAAAATTGAAACGGAACAGAGTGAGAGAGAGAGAGAGAGAGAGTTGATTAGTTTCCTGTTCAGGGAAAAACGACATGTAGAGAAATTTCTTGATGTTGGTTGTACCTTTTATCTTTATTACTTCTTTTTCTTAAGTTTCCTCCTCCTCCTCCTCCGGAGTCTCTCTTTTGTGGTCATTCTGGTTCCTACGGTTAGTAGTATTATACTATGAACTTTGGACAAGCCTCTCCTTGATATTCCAAAACAAAAACTACCATAAAGAAAAAAACCAGAGCAAAAAAGCATCATAAATGGGAGCAATAAATCAACGGAATCATTGCACATTTTTTTTGCAGTTACCGACTGAAAATACACTCGTTGGAGGGGGAAAGAGAAAAGAAAAGGGGTGAAAAAGAGGAGAAAAGAAAATGGAAAAGAAAGGAATCAAAAGAGAGAGAGAGAGAGAGAGAGAGACCCAGGACTAATGATGCACAAGCAGGGCCAGGTCTTGTTTCTCGTTTGGTGAACAAAATAATGGCGGGACGATGGCATGGAAGCTTCCCCTTTAGCCTTTCGCGGAACGACCTCACTTGAACATACTCGAGCTTCGATTATGCATTCTACTTTATGTTGAAAAAGATTGTATTTAAGACAAGAAAGTCGAGATTTTTTTCTCCTCTTTGCTCTGTTCTGTTCTGTTTTGAGTGCT
>BCNH02000006.1:32721145-32736140 GCA_001662345.2 Metrosideros polymorpha var. glaberrima | reverse complement strand
AAAAAAAAAAAAAAAAAAAAAAAGAATGATGGCAAGGGCTCGCTTAATGAGACTGTAGGTGGGTGAAGGTGGGGTCTGTGAGATTCCTGGGCCACTCTTTGCACTGTCCTAAAGAGCAGCTTCTTTTGCTCTTAGGAAGCTTTTTTGTCTGATTCACTTCCCACTTTGAACCTAGTTAGAGTGCGCTCTCTCTCTCTCTCTCTCTCTCCACATACTGTTTCTCTCTATTCTTGTCTGAAGATCTCTGAGACTATATCAGTTGCTGTCTATTTCTTTTCTTGCCGAGTTCCAGCTGTAATAAAGGCTAAAGTGAAAAAAAGAAAAAAATTGGAATGCCCACCACTTTCACAGCTTCGATGCTTTCTGTCGTCGCCGGAAATTCATGCCTTAGCCTCCATTAAAGTGACTGCTAGAGAAGTCAGAGAGTGAACAAAAGAAAAAGGAAAGAAGAAAATGCCAAGACAAGGGAGGAACAGGAGGGAGGCCAAAAAACAGAAAGGAATACATGCCGGGCCATATTATGTGTTGTTCTGTCCAAACGGTGACATAAATGATGCATTGTCCGGGATAAACCCAGAACTTTAGTTGTCAAACTGTCATATTGTCCTCCCTCAGAAGAAAAGGTAAAGGATGGAAACTCGAATTTTACCTTTGAAAAAGTAGAGGAGACTACCCCCCCAAGTTTTCAGGCTAACATAGCCTGGTACTCCAAGCACAAAACCAGCATACAAGTCGAGGGAACTTTAGGCCTGACTCCACTAAGAAATGAAACTGTCATGAAAATCCTCCGAATGTGCTGGTGGTCCTAAACTCTAAGCCGCCTGATGACGGCCTGATAGGTGTTCTACGGGATCATTTTCTTAATGAGTTCGAGAAAAGAGGAACACTACCAACTAACATCAAGTCTCATGTGCAATCAATGTAATGTTCAGGGAGGCACTTTCTCTTCCTGTTTTCCTCCAGAACCCCCTCACTCCATGCAAATGTTCCAATAGGAAAAACCTCTCTGGACGCCTGGATATAGGGTCACCCACAATGCCTCTAGGTCATTTATGTGGGATCAGGGAATTTTTGCACAAGGCTACCAAACTTGATGCCTTAAAAAGTAGAAAATAATAAGGATGCTAGAAGCAGTGGCCCAAACAAAAGGATGCTAGAGGCAATTTGAAGCAAACCAGCCATGTTCTACTTGAGGCACAGGTCATTTGAAATGAAAGACATTACTTCCAACACGTCTATGGAAGATTACCTGTCAAATCTTCTGTTCATTTATTCTTGAGGAGATCTTAAAAAAACCTGCCCGCAAATTTACATTTTTCATAGTCACCACTGGCTTAATCCGTGCTGCCTTTTGAAGAATATCTGCCATATTCTTCGATAGACTCTGAACATCCTACCAAGCAATAACAGGGATAGCAAGCGAGTGAAAAAGGAAACTTTTGTTAGCCAACTGATTCTTCATACTTTAAGTTCTAATTGACAAAAAGAATGTGAATGATACCCTACCTTATGAAACCAAGAAATGCTACAGTTATTCATGATGAAGAACCAAGAGAAAAGCGCATCTTCCAAAATGGGAAATGAGATACTCATAATTTGGAAAGAGAGATTGCAAAATTGAAACTTCATATGTATCATAGAGGACAGCGCAAATTAACTATACCTTCATGGTCTTTTCCTCAGCCCTCGGCAGAAGGATTCTTGTCCATCATCTCCTTCATTTCTTGCATGGTTACTTACGAGAAAGCTTCTATCCAATCCTTAAGGTAATTACTAAGTAAGTTTAGAGTATATACAGCCAAGTTGAGAGGAATTCAATAAAAGATAGGTTTCCGTGGAGACAAATACAAATTGCATTCAACTATAGCAGCTCAAAGTGAATCAAGAGAGTAACAATTGAGGGCCGAGCACATCAGGAGTCACCCACAGCATTGAAGTTCACTTCATCCAAGCATGGAACTTGAATAGGGCCCACCAGCTATGTTAAATCACAAGGAAAATATGACATTTAGAAACTTTCGTATGTGACCTGTAAATCCTTTTACATTAGATCCTTTTACATATATCAGACCCCTTAGAAGGGAAACAAATGAGAAAATTATCCTCATGGATTCAACTATAACTTGCAAAGCTTGGACACAAAGAAACTAACTTTGCCTGGTTCAATAAAAGCCGCATGCTACCCAAAAAGTTTCACTAGCTAGAATGGATGAAGGACGTTGAGCTCTTTTATAGAAGAAAATGGTTCTTGTCGGTGAATCACTATCGCTCATCCACTCCAGCAGCTGCTGCAGTTTGGCCAGCAGATTCCACAGCAAGTGGTTTTTCTTTTTTGCTTCCAGGTCCGGCTGAAACTTTAACCTTTGCAGGCCTCAGAACTCTATCCCCAAGACGAAAGCCACGGCGAATCTCTCGACTTACAATGCCTTCCCGGAATTCTTGAGACTCCTCACGTCCAATGGCCTCATGTAGCTGCAATAATTGAACATAAGCAACTGATGAAAAATTTCATTAAACTTAAGCAAGTGGAAAATGTGACAGTGCAATCCTGTTGGTATGTTAAATGAAATCCATGGCAGATCAGAACTAACTGATGACTCCTTTCGAGAAAGCCATCCCAGAGGAATAAGAAAAAGTATATGAAGTGGGCTCACATTGTATCGACAGATCTATTATTCTCCTGCCATGCTGCATAATGAAAATCACTAAAATAGCAGTGGTGGTAAACACTAAACAATAGTTTGTGGGATTGGTAGCCGAGAAGTGGTGGAGATCACCGGAGTTATCCTATTCTAGTGATGAAAAAATAATGTAAGAATATACAATGTACTGATGTTATTCATGATTTGCTCTATGCATCATGCCCATGGTATAGCTATGTGAGAACCAACCTTCAGAGTAACTATTCCGGCTCTATCCTATTCATGTGAGATAATTATTCTATATTAGCCTTTGTGATCAAATAATTCCACTCCACAAACCCATCTTTCCATAGAAGAATCGGAATCCCCAGATTCATGTAAATACACAAGCACACATTTTTCAGTTGTAAGAAAATTGGTTATGCTCGAAGAATATGAAATCATCCTTCCAGGATCTAGATGATCGTGGAATATATGGACAGCTATACGGAATTACATTGCCAACTTGATCATCTCAACCTCAGTGTTTGAAATACTGTTGATATCACAATGGATCATTATGCAAATGGAAAAAGACACCTTTATCACCCACGATACCTGGAAATCTTTCTAGAGTAGACCATGAAAACCAAAGCCGATAAATGACAGAGACACTATTTTCTTTTACATGTCGAACTTTCCAAACTTAAGCAAACCCAAGAGATAGATGGTATCATGTACAAGACTAATAAAAAACATATTATCAATTTAACAATCACATAGAAGGACCAAAAACTTACTGATGGATCAAAAGGCTTTCCAAGAGATGTAATAGCAGATACATGCAAGCTCCTCATGACCTCTACAAATTGCTTGTATATACCTTGGTAACTAGCATCAATCTTCTTTTCCCTATCTGTCTCAGGTTTAATTTGTTGCTTGGCTCTTTCAAAATTATCAACCATGGGCAGAAGACTCTCGATGACTTCCCTCTGTGCATCACTCCTTATCGTAACTCTTTCCTTGTCAGATCTCTTTCTATAGTTATCAAAATCTGCTTGCAGTCGGATATAATTCTCTTTACCAGAAGTCATCTCTTCTGATAAAGTAGATACTTGCTCAACTAGTTGCTTTCTCAATACTTCTATATTGCACATCCTGGCCTCAACGTCATAAACTGTCTTCTCATCTCCAGAAAGGAAAGCCTCCCTGAAAACTTCAACAAGTTTATCCAAGCTAACTGACTCCTGTATATTCTCTGAAGGCCCAGATGGTTTCATACCTTCTGAAGAAGTCTCTGTCCCACCAGTTTTCTAAACCAAACAAATAATTCAATTAGTTGGCTGATGCATTCAGATGAAAAGGCAAGACTCTTTACTTATGAATGCAAAATAGTTTAATTTCAAGTTCAGAAAGGTTAGATATTTCTATCATGTTCAAGTACCAAAATTTAAGAACTGAGAACCAAAAAACAGAAAACAGATAGCTCGTAGATAGACCCGAATCCCATATGATTGGCAGTCTGCACATCCAGATCACGTTGAAGCACACACACTGAACCAGATACACAGGAAACATTCTAAAACACTGGCAGATTCAGGAAATTTTTCTAGAGTAAAATTACTGTCTTCTTATTTGGTCTGGGAAAACTTCTCTCCTCGACGTTTCTCCTGTCAAACATTGGGGCTATCTCATTTTTCATTCAAAATTTTCCTTCTTTAGTGGGACAAAAGCTTGGACTAAAATTTTTCCCATTGAGAATCTTGGAAACATTATTTATCATAACCAATTGGTGTTGTATGTGAAATCATTATAATGTAGTTGGTAAATTTTCTTTCCATGACTTTGCTTCCAAGTTGTAGATTTATATTATTAGCTCTATCTTCGGTGAAGCCTGAAAGCAATCAAAAGTAATTTGGTTGCTAGAATGTCTCTGTGAGTGACTCAATCTCAAAATAGATAATCTCACAGTACTATACTGCTTAGCGCTTTGTCTTATGCAGTGTAAGACAATACAGCAAAAAACATTCGAAGGATCTGAAAGTTTTGTTTTGGTTATTTACTGTCCATATAATCCTTTGATCTTCTGGCTTGCAATATCTTGATATAGGTGTTTTGTCTTTTCTTTTTCCAAATATTTTCCCTTCTCTTGTACATTTCTTAGAAAAAACGGTAAATCTATTGGAACCTTTTATTACTCAGGAAATGAGAGAAAGGTAAATCTAACTAAACTTTAAAGTTCAGGAAAAGGGGGAGAGGCAGTTTACAGTAAGTTTGCTCCATCAGGACAGGGTAGTGACATGTGCAAATAGGAAACACTCAAGTAATAGGGTTGAAATCTTATAACTGACCTAGAAGACCACAATCCAAACGGTTGAAAGATTTGGAAGGGACATTGTGATAATTTCAGGTTTCATGAATAAACCTTATATCATCCATTGAAGCATTCAAAACATGCAAACCACTCAGGCCATCCGCTCACTAGTTAAATCATATAATTTAAATAATCTCTATTTTGATAGTAAAACCAATTTAATAATAGTTAACCTTGAAAATCCATCAGTAGGACCTTTAGTTTTTTTTTTTTGGTGATCTGGTCTACGACCAACTTAGACCAGTAAAAAAACCAGTAAAGGGCTTTTTATGATCTCTGCTCATACTGGAAGGCCTTAGTCTAAAGTGTGCATGTAAGGCCCAACTTTCCCTCTTTGATAATTCGAGATGGGAACTATGCTTTTTAATCATTTGTTGTACAGCTGCATGAAGTGAGCTTTCAACAGTGGATGCCACTGGGATTCCTGCTGGAAAAGAGAATTTCCCCTAATCCCATGCTCATTCCATAGTGAAAACTTTTGGCATTTCTGAAAGTTCATTGTGAGATCGAACTACTCAAACTCCAGGCAATATCTATAGTTACCAATGGGCTCCCAACCAACATAAACAAATTTGGCAACTCATTTATAGGCCCTTGCAAATATCAGTATCATTGCCAGTGAAACCTACACTCTTAAATGACACAGCCATTCTCTTGCACTGTCAAGGGGACCAATTCAAAGCTCCAACAGCACAACAGTATGATAATAGGTACAGTGCTTGAGTAATCTTTTATATGAGCCATAGTCACTGTCATTTAAACGTTAATTATTTTAGAAGGCACAGCTCTGTTCAAAGTTTTGAATTGAACAAGAAGGCACTGTTACTGATTAAAGTAGAGTAAATTTCTGCACGGCCTTTCCCTTAGTTCTCGACTGGTCTGACCACATTAGCTGTTGCTATTGGTATCCCAAACCTTAAAGAACATATAATGGAAGGATTAATTTTAAGTTATAACGCCCATAAAGCAACACTTACTAAAGGGCGGCTTAGTACTGATTAATGCAAGGAAAATGTGCCAGCTCTATGTCCACTCTAGTAAGCTAAGAATTAATGGTTATACTACTAGCATATTCTGAAACATTCAAGGCATGATAGTGCGCCACTTCATATGCCGTATTTCCAGAACCTTCATTTGTAGACCAACGTGATCCAGAAACATATCATGAGCTATGCAGCTACAAGAAACCAAGTCAGCCTCACTATCTTGGAAATACAAAACTTGATGTCGTAGGGATGGTCATGGAGGAGGAGATGCTGTTGGCCGTCCTCGTTGCAATACTCCATCTACCGACCAACCTAAGTTATCTAGAACTCCTCGAGCAATAGTTTTGTCAGCTATTAACAAAACATAAGGGTAGGAGAAATCGGTGTGTGACCAGAGCACACTACATCTTCTGTAAGGAAGAGGCCAACTAGAGCATCCCAGCTCCGATGGTTTCTCCAAGATCATCCTAAGAAAGTGATGCAAATCCAGTTTATTACACATTTATGAACCGCGAAAACTGTAAGCAAGAAAAACCAGAATCCGCGTAGACCGCACATTTCACCGAACAGGACCCACGACAAATACTGAAGCAAAGCAACTCCAACGCCAACGGTATAAACAGATAAGCTGCTAAATCATAGAAACAAGAATCCAAATAAGTTAATTCAGACCAAAAGTTCCCGCCTTGAGCCGAGAAATTTACGCAGAGGCACGCGTCAATCGCGCATCCTGCACAAAAATCTAGTCGAATTACAGGAAGCGTACCGAAGAATGGGCAGAGCGAGGAGCAGAAGCGAGAGGGCATCCGGGAGAAGGCCTGCTTTGGCACCCTCCAATCGCGCGGGAAATGGGGAGCGAGGCAGAAAGCCCCGCGCTCGTCTCCCATTCGCCGCAGCTTCGAAGCGGAGAAATGGGTTGCCTTGAAGCAGAAGCAGAAGCAGAAGGAGAACGAGAAGGAGAGAGACGAGGGAGGCAGACGGCGTGGTGGGAGATGAAAACGGCCATTCTCCGGAGGGAAGCGCGGAGCAGAAGCTTGTGGCTTGCGGCGGCGGAAGGGTGGCGGTTTCTGCAGCAGCTGAAACGAAGCGCGATGGAGAAAGATCTAGGAGTAGGCGAGAGAGGAAGGGAAGGATGAGATGAGACAAGGGAGACATCTTGAAGGACACTAGAGAACCCCCTTCCCTTCTTGCAAAAACGTCAATGGCTTTGACCATGCTAATGTTGTCCGGCATTTTTCCATTTCTTCTTTTTCGTTTAGTTTTTTTTTGCCTTTTTGGTCTGAATTTTTCATTTAGGTTGAGAGTTGGTAGATAAATTTTTTTCATAGTGTTTGTCATTTCTTTTTTTTATTTTAAAATTAGAAGTTTGACTGATTTTTCGAGATTTTTTTCATATGTCCAATCCTTGAACAATATTAGCAATCTAACTCTTGATATCCTTCTTGCTTTTTTTTGCAATTTCACATCTCTCTCTCTATGTATATATTAAAATGAACGGGGTTGGTATAGTAAAAGGGTGATATGGTGTATAACCCACGATTTTTTCAGTTTATTTTTAATTTTTTTGGTCTGTTTTGGTTTCGGTGGAGAATTGGTAGGTAAGTTCTAATTATTATATTTACATTTTATTTTCTTTTTCGTATCAGAGTTGATAAGAGATTTTTAAGACTAGTTTCTATCCAACAAATTTTTCATCAATATGAGGGAATGACATCTTGGTATTTTTTTTTTGCCAATATAAATTCGGAAAAATGAATTGATTATGTATTGGACCATTCAACAAAACTTCTTCAAATGTATAATATAGCCGGTGAGGATGACGTCGCCCCTAAATTATCAAAAGTTGGAAGTGACGATTTGCTTTTCTCAATAAACTTGAAAATGATTATTACTTGATATTCTCGACTCTTTAGTTTTACGAAACAAGTACATGTAGTATTTTATGATTGATCTAATTTGACTAAATATGAAAATTCTATATGTTATGATCTAATTATAGATTGGTATACATTTTGTCATTCAAAATAATATTTTATATTGAGTTTACGAATCACTAATTTAAAATAAAAAATATCTGATAAATCTGTTACACACTCAATAAAAAAAAAATCAATACGAGTTATTTTGTAAATTTTGAAATACAATACCTTTAATGATGCTGATTTTCTTAGACATCAATGAGATATTTTTGATATTTTGACTCACACACATGATTTGTAGTTAGTATCTAACTATCGGATCCTTAAACACGGGTAAAAACTATTGAGTTTTAAATGGATAGTTTGATTGGTTAAACATATTTTTATTCTTTCAAGCACAAAATGATATAAGTAAATTAGAATTTTTCACGTGGATCCTAAAGCAACTCCCTTTTAAATTCCTTTCTCTTCGGTTCCAATTTTTTTGGATGTCTTAGAGTGATAAAAAATTTGAGTAAAAATAACTAGCATGAACTTTAACTAGAAGGCATCATTGTACTTTTTAAGGTGCATTCGTTTGGCAAAAAATAAGCGATTTAAAAAATATTTCTTGAAATATAATCGCTTATAAAAACAAATAAATTAATTTTTTGATCGTTTACAAAAATAGTTAGACATAAATTGTCATTGATGATGAAAACATTTTTCGTTGACTAATTTTTTTAAATGAAATAAACAATCATTTTTTAGAAAATATTTTTCAAATTGCTTAATTTTCACGAAATGAACGCACCCTTAATTATCTATACTTACGAAAATCTATAATTTCATTTATATCGTAGTAGTTTCAATTCTGGTACGATACTAAAATATGATGAAATTGAGAAAATCAACGGATGTGGAAGATTGACAGTGCCAGTCGGTCAGTCGGTCTATTCCGGCAGGAAATGACCGGACTATTTTATTTTATTTTATTTTTGGTATTTACCTAACTCACTTTCGATTCTTCTTTAATTCAATCCAACCAATTTCCACATCGATCCTCCTCCTCCTCCTCCTCTTCTTCTTCTTCTCTCTGCGCGTGCATAGCTTGCGAACTCGATCGCTGCTCTCGCCACTCCAAGGTACTTCAATCCGATCAGTTCTCTCTCTTTTCGGGAATGGCTTCATCCTAGGAAGCTTTTGGTTTCGATTTTCCGGAGACTTGAGGGTGAATTGCTAAATTCTCGCTCGATTTTCTCTGGTCTTTTTGTCTTGAGGAGTTCTTTCGTTCGGGGTGGTCGGCTTTTTGCTGGAAAGATCGTCTTTTGTTGTTGAATGCGGAGTGACCAGCAAGACTCCCTTGCTGGGTTGAGGGTGGAGAATGGGTAGATACATCCTGGGTCACCAACCTCTTTGCCGGATGAAAGTGTTTTCGAGGAGGATTCATTTGGGTTTTTTTTTTAGCTGTTAGTATTTTTGGAGCGAGTCCCATTGGTTTCAAGAAATGCCATTTCCTTCTACGTGTTTTTCTCCGGAAACTGATATTGTCTTCTGCTGATTTGGGCGCTGTAGGAATTTGCAATGGCTGCAAAGAACGGCTCGGAAGCAGCAGAGGAGCACACGTCTAGCGCGGAGATACAGTTGTTTTTCGACTCGGCTCCTCCGCTGAAGAATAGTCTCGAGATCAGAGACAAGTTGAAGGAGTTTCTCGACAAGAATTCGTTGTCGTCGACGGGTGAGTTGCTTTTATGGGCTTTATGCTTCGCTTGCTTTTGTTGAGCTGTTCTTTTTTTTAAATGCAGGGGATGGAGTAGCTAACCGAATCGTTTGCGTGACCTCGGGTGGGACGACTGTCCCTCTAGAGCAACGCTGTGTGCGCTACATCGATAACTTCAGCTCAGGCCATCGAGGAGCAGCTTCCACTGAGTATGACAGCTTCACCTGCAATTGAGTAATCGCCGCCTGCCGTTCGAAGTCAGTATTGTTCTAATAAGTCCGACCGATGTCACAGGTACTTTTTGAAGGCGGGATATGCGGTTATCTTTCTGTATCGAAGGTAATACTTGATCATGTGATTTCTTTTTTACTGTCATTCGGTCTAAGAGTTGAGGGTATTGTATGATGAAATGTCAATTTTCATTTCCTCTTCTCCCCACTTTTGAACAAGGGGATCCTGCCAGCCTTATTGCACATCTTTGCCAGATGATCCCTTCCTTGAATGTTTCGAGTTTATAGATGAGTCACACATTAAAGGTTGGTGCTACTTCATTCAGGTGAAAAAACAGTCTACAATATGACCTTTTCCCATGGTGCTTATATCTATTAATCGAGATATCTATGGAAGAACCTTATCTGATAGCAGTTGTCAAACAAACAATTAAAGGTTATTTAACCCTTAGAGAAAAAATTTGCTACATATGTTTCCTCTTGACTTCAGTCTTGCTATATCTGCAGAAGTTTGATGCATTTTCCTTAAGAAAATGTATCTTTTCTGTGCAGACAATTCCATATTTTTCTCAAATTTTGGTCATCCCATCATTTTATTTTTGTGTGATCTATTTAATCTTCACTACAAAAATTATGGTTATCCCATCATATGATCAATTTAATCATTTTCTCTCAAACTATAGCGAGGGAGCCACATTCTAAAGCTGTGAAGATGGCTATCAGCGATCATCACAATGTATGGAACACTCATACATGCTTCTTATATTGAGTCTTCTAAAACTTTCTTCCACATTACATCTATCCTATGATTTTAAACTTTACTAGCTTGTTGCGTATTGGTGATCAATTGGTTAATTTTGATATCGATTCACTATGTGGCTATATCCAATTTTAGATGGTTGAGAAAGGACAATTGCTGAAACTTCCCTTCACAACCATTTTTGAATATCTTCAGGTTTGCATCACTAATCTTTATGTTCGTAGAAATTACTTGAGCAATATCGAGGAAGGTCTCTTAGACTTTTTATTCTCAGTTAATTATGCACAATGCCATCTTAGAACATTGATTTAGTTACATCTGATGTGGTTTTAGGATGTAGAGGTAATGTTTTCATGTTCAAATGTCTTATGATGCATGAAGTTGCCGCACTTTACCCATTTTCGATGGATTGAAGACATGTATGTACTCTTTGTAGTCGGCTTAACTAACAAGTTCCTTCAACATATATAAATTATTAGTTTGATGCACTTTCTTGCTTGTTTCGGATTAGCTTATGATTATTTTGATGCTTCATAGGCCCCCAGCCCCCTCCTCCTTTTTCCTTCCCTTGTCTGCTTGGAATAAGCAAGAATAATATGAAAAAATTAACACGGCAAGGTATGATATATTAGTTAGGTCATTGATTCTAAGAATCCAGATATGGTTCCTCAGATATGAACAAACTAGAATGGTTGTTTACTCTCATTTTAAGCATCTCATTAATGTTGGATGCTAGATTTTAAATTGCAAAGAAAATAACACTGACCATCTGCATTATAAAATCATGGTCGACAGATAAGTTTTGCATGAAGGCATCTCTCTGTTTCTAATGTAAATTTCCTTCAAACTAATTAATTTCCCCAGTGTTGTTGTACCCGTTAGAGGACCTCTTTTTACAATGAAGTTTCAAACATTTGTTTCTTACTCATTGGGGTGGCCATTATTTCACTATGAAAATTTATTGCTCTTTGATCTGGTTGTTCATGCATCCTGATAGAAGTTTGCTGTTTATGACGGGGATTTGGTGTGTGCAGATGTTTCAAATGGTTGCAACATCACTTAGGGGTCTAGGGCCACATGCAATGTTTTATCTCGCAGCTGCAGTATCTGATTTTTATGTACCTTGGAAAAGCATGGTAATTGTTTGGACTTTGCTGAAACTCTTTCAATTCATTTTGCAGTAGCGGTTTCTTGGAAAAAGGTTGGACCAGAGGTTTTCCTGTTTCTATGTGTGTTGTGAAGTGCATGGATACACTCGTTGTGAAGTGCTGTTGCTTGAATTGGGAAGTTACATTGGTTTCCCCTTTTTTGCCATGTCTTTAGAAGATAATGTCCCTGTTTTATCATCTTAAGTAAATTAAGTAATCATTACTTGTCATTTGGCTACTTTCGTGTTTGAATACCGTCCTCTGAGGAGTCTAAGCTGTCAAGGGTTATCTTTCGAAAATCTGTCTGTCCCTGAATGCTTCCTGAAGTGAGTTTGAATACCTAGAAAATTCTTTCTCGTAGTAGGTTAATTCAGAAGAAGCAGTTCTTCTTGCACTGCGCATTAGCATTAGTCACTAACGAGCAGACTTTTAGTCATCATCGCCATGTCTAAGATTAGCTTGGCTAGTTTTAAGCCAGTAAATTGGACTCCTCTGTCACTTTGGCTTGCTAAATTCACATTTGTTTACCAACTGTAGTCTTAGTTCATTTAACTCTATGCATAGCTGAATACGTAATTAGAGTATTCTTAATCTTGATATAATACTCCCTTCTCTTTAACTTGGGAAGTTGTATGTTTGTCAGGCAGAACACAAGATCCAGTCAGGATCAGGTCCGCTGGATATGAGTCTGGTTCAAGTTCCAAAAATGCTGGCTGTCTTAAGAAAAGAGTGGGCTCCATTTGCCTATTGCATTTCATTTAAGGTTAGCTATATGGAATTATCCATTCTGGTGCAACCATGAGCTTCATTAGAAGTTATTGAAGTTTACTGTCCAAATAACATCATAATAAATTCAATAACATTTATGTCATAAGGGACAAATCGTCCGACTCTAGTGACAAAAAAACGCTATCCCTGGAGGATACTCTTACATTTCATGAATGATTGTTATTGATATTGAGTAAAACAGCATCAAACATTGTTGTCCTTGCTGTTTAATGAAGATAATTGTCTAGAAAATGTGTGGTCAAAGTGAAAACGGTGTTGTGTTTGTCCGTAATGAAAACCGTATCTTTGCCACATGCTCTGTAAAAATATCTGCCCTGTAAGGTTTTCTCCTGAAGTCTGGTTAAAGTTAAAAGTAAGTTGACATAGTGACTGAAATCTTTACTGATTCAGGGACATATAATTGCTTACAGCATAATCTTCTACAATAGCAGCATTTGCAACTCAAATGTAACTTGCCAGCAAGAAGATTGAATAGATAGTCAAGGTCCCAGAAATATAGTAGCTAGTTCAACAAATGCATGTTGGAGAGTAATTACACAAGGTCCCTTCCCTCTTTAGAGCAACAAGTAGAAGTCAGTAATGAGTGGCACCTCAGCAGCTGCTCACCAGAGCCAACTGCAAATTTCCCCTGGGAGCAATGTGAACTCTTTATTTGGACAATACTTTCTTCTCCTGTCTAAGATTTTTGCCAGAGGGATTACGCAGAACATTTTTGACTTGAGAGTTGATATTATTTCCTGATTCAAATATTTTTCTATTGCTAAATGACAGCTAGAGACAGATAAAAACATCCTGCTGAAGAAGGCAGATATGGCTCTTAGTAAGTACAAAATGCATGTGGTAGTCGCCAATGAGCTTTCAACTCGGAAAGAGGAGGTTGTTGTCGTCACAGGTGATGAAAAGATTTCAGTTTGCCGAGACAAGACCCAGGCTGGCAGTGATGTGGAGGATCCCCTCGTCAAACTGCTAGTCGAGAAACATACGATTCACATAGTAGATTCTTGCTCTTGAAAATATGAACTGTCAAGAAGTTCAACCTGTCATAGATTCTGCTAATTGTCATAATTGATCAATATCCACAGGTTTCGATTTTCTCAATTTCTGTCGTGTAATAACTGCTTAGGGCAGGTGTTTCCATAGAGTTTGGCAATACCTTTTTGCCTTAGCATTTGTGTTATTTTTTCCAATTTTGTTGACCACCAAACGGTATTGTCGGTGCTCTTGAGGCAACTGTGATATTATTTCTTGTAGCTGTAATCCTTTCGAAACGAGAGTAATGGAAAGAGATATGATAGTTCTTGAAGCTTTTGGAGTGTTTCCCATTTCAGTGTTTGTTGGAGGCAGATTACATTTTCCATTGGAGTCCATGTCTGCCTTTATATGTTTGGCTCGGTTGCAGTTGATAATATTAACATCCCTGTCGATTCTAGTTACAGTGGTAGAATTTGAGCAATTCTAAATTTTGGCGAGGAAGCGAAAAGTTGCCATGTGGCCAGCGGAGATGGGAGTGTCTTTTTTACTGGTCATGGCTGAACTTCTCTCTCTGTGGTATAACTGTTCATTCACATTCTCCAGTTAGGTCGAGCTCGCTCCACGGCTTTCATTTTTATTTTGGCATGCTTGTATAGTGCGGTCGGCAATCTTGTTAGTTTGTTTAGTTCATTTTTTAGCTCCCTAGGGTACGTTTGGTAACGTTTCTGTTCCTAGGAACAATTTCTCCTTAGAAATAGTTTTTTTTTATTTCTATTTCGAGGAATAGTTTCTGAGCAAAAGAATGCGTTTGGTAATTTCTATTCTTAAAATAGGAAAAAAACATAAATGCGGTACAATCCTAAAAATTTATATTCTCAAATGTTTTCATTTAATTGTAAAAAAATGTCAATGGAAGTGGTAGCGGATCAGGAGCGAAGGCAATCGGCGTCAAGCGGCGGCGGCGGCGATCGATGTCGGGCAGTGGCGACGGCAATAGCTGGCAGTGGTGGCCGCGAAGGTGGTGGGCCGACGAAGGTGGTGGCTGGCGGTGGTAGTGGCCAATGTTGGGTGGTGGTGGCTGGTGTGGAGCAGTGGCGGTAGTGGGGGTGGGGGTGGTGGCCGGTGTCGGGTGAAGGTGGTGGGCGGCGGTTGCGGCGGGGGTGGTCGGCGATGGCCGGCGGTGAAAAGAGTGGCGAGAAAAAGTGAGAGTGAAAGAAAGAAGTTGATTTTTTTTTTTGTTCCCGAGAACAAGAAGCAATTTTTTTTTTACTTCTTATTTCTGTTCCAAATCTGTTCCCAGGAACAGAAATAGTTTTTAGTAACAAAAAGTTAACAAACAGGTTTTTGTTCTAAATCTGTTTTCGGGAACAAAAGAACAGAAAATAAAAGAAATAGAAATGTTACCAAACAGAGCCTTAGTTGCTATTCGGTGTGTTTGATTATACATCCTCGAGTATTCTACTCTTTGTACCTAGCCTTCGTTTTTTGAGATTTTTT